>VXAX01004379.1:50380-88696 GCA_013399835.1 Leptocoma aspasia
AGGAAGGAAGGAAGGAAGGAAGGAAGGAAGGAAGGAAGGAGAGAAGGAAAAGAAGATGGGGAAAATTCTGGTTGCAGTAACAAATTATGTACTTCATTGTTTTCACCTAGCTGCCTGTTCTTCAAGTACCTTGTCATATACCAGACAGAGCATAAAATTATTTCATTTTTTATCATTTAATTGGCCAAAGCCACAACAGCTGTCACTTTTCATGTGAATCAAATTTCTGCCTCAAAACTTGTATCAGAACTTTGGCACCTTCATAGTAGTAGTACCATTATCTCTCTTTTTAAATCTATTTGGCTTCCTCCCCCACACCTTTGCTTTATCCTTTTATTGGATCTGTCACAGAAACTTGTCTGGCTATTGATTCTGTAGAGTATGCCTGTTCACTATTGCAAGGTCACTCATAATTGCATCTAGATTGTTTTCTCTTTTTCTCCCTCCTCCCCCTTTTTTTTCCCAGTCCCTCCTCCTTTCTCTAAGGAAGGCAACTGTTCTGAAAAACAGCCAGTCTGGCTTACTGTGAGCTGGAATTTTACCAGTAACAAAATGAATTGTGACCATTGAAGGAGAAAATGTGGAAGGAGAAATTAAACTTACTCTGGAGTGGTATCTCTTTTACAAATGGCACACTACAAAGAGAGGAACACAGAAAGGTAATGCCTTTTAAACATATTAACCAACTAGGTCTGTAGTAAAATAAAAGCTAAGGCAGACAGAGTTTTGCAGCATCAAGGGCCTAAAATTTTCTCCCTTTGGGATTTTGTTTTGTCAGTGTTCTGTACTTCTCTTTCAGCTGCTGACAGGGATGGCATTTGCAGCTTCATGCCCTTTAGTCACATTCACACCTAAATGACAAAGTCAGGCTTTATACTTTTCTTTATTTCCTCTTCACAGTCCACAGTAACCTTACCATAGGTCTGCAAAGAAGAAGAAGGGACATTTTTTTTCTTTTGCCCTCCAGTTATGTCTTGAGTGAGACACGCAGACATATGTAATCCCAACAGAACCAGCCAGCCCTTTTGCCTTTATCTTATTTATATTTTAATTATTAGAGGAGAAATTCCAGTGGCCTCCATAATCTTAGCACAGTATACAGGGGAACCACTGTCAAGAGGGTGCACGTTGCCAGTAGTCCAGTGACTCCCTGGGCAAAGAGAAAATGGTCTCTGGACACTTTATGTGATAACACTGATTCTGTCTCCTGTTGGCACAGAAGCAATGGAAGTGAAACATTTCTACTAGCTACTATTTCTCTTGTACATGGCAGTAAAATTTATTAACAGCTCTACATTGAATTCTATAAACATGCAGACACCAGAGAGCTAATGAAATCCATAGAGCTAAACCTAGAGATTAGTTACAGAGTAAATGTGAATCCACATTTCTGGTACAGTAGCAAGCAGTTGCTTTCAATGAACTTAGAGGATTTTTTCAAGTTTGATGATTCTGTGATTCTCAGATACACTTTTAGTTTCTTTATTTTATTCTCCAGACCAAGGGTCCTTTTGCACCCTAACCCACTGTGTCCTGGTTTCAGCTGGAATAGAGATAATTTTCTTTTTACTAGCTGGCACAGTGCTGCATTTTGGATTTAATATGAAAATAATATTGACAATACTTTGTTGTTTTAGAGGATGCTAAGTAGTGCTTAGTCTAAATCAAGGCTTTTCATTTTCCCATGCTCTGCCACTGAGGACACGTAAAAGAAGCCATGAGGGAGCACAGCCAGAACAGGTGACTTGAAGTAGCCAAAGAAGTATTCCAGACAGTAGAATGTCATGCTCAGTAGATAAACTGGGGTGAATTGTCTCAGTCACCGATCACTGCTTGAGGACAGACTGGGGAATCATGGGTCATGAGCAATTGTATTGTGCCTCATTTGTTTATCTTGCGGTTTGTTCCTCTCCTTCTCCCTCCCTCTTCTTTTCATTACAACAATAATAAAAATACTAATAAGTAATATCTATTATTATATAATTTTATTTTACTTCAATTATTAAGCTGTTTTAATCTCAAACAACAATTTTTTACCTTTTTCTGAGTTTCCTTATCCCACAGCAGAGGAGTGTGGGGGGACTGAACGAGCAGCTGCATCATACAGTTTTGGGCTGGTGCCAACACACCATCAAGTTATTCCATCGAGAGTAATTTCCAGAAGAAATCCCCATAAAGTTAAAAAATTATGCAATGGACACAGACTGTGTCCTCTTATTTAATTTTTGTCTTGTACCAAATCATTGCAACTACTGATTCTTTAGAGAGTAACAGCCCTGTGAATAGGAAATCAGTGGCAAGGATTCTTATTTTAGCATAAGGAAAGCTAACTTTACCCTCAGATAAAATCATCCAGGCATAGATGTGTTAGCAAGGAAGAACAATTACCTGCCAGCATAGAATTAGTTTCTACTTTTCCAAAACCCTCTCTTCTTTAAGTAATTGGCTTGGCTCAAAAATCAAGAGGATAACAATTTCTTGTTTACATCTTTCCCAGTACAGCTTCCACTTTTATAATCAAGGACTAAAATCTTGCTCTTATTTTGCAGTACTACATGCTTGCCATCTTACCTAGTAATTCTTACCATAAAACAATTTAGAATTAGATTTTCTGTCACATTATTCAAATGAAATCTGCAACATCAAAATCAAACATAGCTGC
The DNA here is from genome assembly GCA_013399835.1 of Leptocoma aspasia. Taxonomy (NCBI): domain Eukaryota; kingdom Metazoa; phylum Chordata; class Aves; order Passeriformes; family Nectariniidae; genus Leptocoma; species Leptocoma aspasia. The sequence goes on from VXAX01004379.1 coordinate 53,043, forward strand.
AGTCACACAAATTCAAGGCACTGAAAACACACAAAATGATCTTGTTTATTCCCTACCAAACTCTCTCACCTTCCTTATTTTTGAAGAGGTCATCCAAAAGCCAGATTGAAATTTTTTACTGAATATTTTTCTACCAAGGATTTTGTGAAGAGGACAGTCAAATTACACGGCCTAATGTCTGTAACTGAAACTCACAGAAATTCTTTTGTTTCAGTTCATTGAGTTCTTTACCATAGTTTTTCACTTGTAAAGATTGGACTAAAGAGCAGCCACTGTGAGACATTTTTGTCTCATTGGTCATCAAACTAAATTAAAAAAAAAAAAAGGATATATATATAAAAATATATATATATATGTATAAACTTTAAAAAAGATACCTAAACCTTGTGACTTCTTCCTTTTACATCATTTTTATTTGAGCACAAGATAAAAATGGGTGGGAGGAAAGAGATATATGATCACATTTATACTTTAAATTATCTTTATTTGAAGAGAAAAAAACATGCAAATCAAGGTCTATGTTATTTCAATACATTTTCACTCTGACGTCACTTTGATGCAGAAAACATTGTGTGGTGTATCAGTTAAATGGAGAAGCAGTAAAAGAAAAAATTAATAATACAAGCAAAAAGATGTCCTGCATCTGCATCTGGTCATTGTATGGTGTGAAAGATGTGAAGATCTAAGATGTGAAAAAAATTGAAATAATTTTCTTTCTTTCACTTTCGTGGCCTGCTGAGTTATGAACACAACTTGATCTCATGCCCTTATTTTCAATTTTTTTGTAATCGTGTTTTTCTAAAAACAGTTTCTACTGTACTACTGAATTGTGATCAAGCATTTCAAGGATCCTAAAGTTTAATGCATTGCTGACAGCAGCTTGCTGCAATATCAGGAAAGTTGTAAAGGAATTCTTACTGAGTTTATGTGCTAAGCCTTTGAGAAACAGGAATATTATTGCACTGGTCTACCAGTTCAGATCTATCCCACACTAAGACTTGCCTAGAACCGTGTAAAAATTCACTTCGCAATAGTGTGGCCTGGCACAGGGGTTGGGGGCAGGGGGTGGAATGGTTTGAAAGCAGGAGAAATAACTTTCTGGTAATATTGTTGATAGGGAATGTCAAATAATTAACTGGCACGAACACCTTTATTTTTAACAGTAATCCTTGATGGCAACCCAATTTACTTTTGAAGCTACTTCTGACAATTATATTTAAATATTGATTGTTATTTTGATCAGGCTAACAAAAGCATAACTCCAGGAACACTGGTACATAAACATCATTTTGGTCATTCCAAACTGGTTTCTAATGAGAGCAGAAATTGTAAAATGGTTTCTACTCATAGAGAATTTTTATAGTGACTTTCTGTTATAAGCTTGCAAAATGACGACCAGATATTACTCCTCTAGTTCCACAATAAAATGTGAACCTTTTGAAGGAAATCCATTCTTGATTTAAAATTAACCATTTTGAAAGTCATCACACAGCTCCTAGGGACTGAATAGACCTATGCCAATTTTCAAGCAGATAAGAAAGTCCAGCTTTTAAAATATAATGTACCTTATTAAGAAAACAAACATGAGGAGCCTGCAAACAAACTGTTAACTTTGAATGCTCCTCTAGTCTGATCTTGTCTACAAGGGGTGTTTCTAAATGTAACTCATGTCAAGTTCCAGGGAAATCTTTTGCCTGGACAAATTCTTTACTAGGCTTTCTTTGTTTAGAATACCATAAAATTTCATACTGAAGATATGATTATTTTTCAGTTCACACAGAGAAGAAATTTGGTAAATTTTTCTTCAAGTTCTAAGAGCAAGTTATTTTCTCCAAATTTTCTTTTTCTTCTTTCGTCCTTTTTCTTATTTTTCTTTTTCTTTCTCTTTTTCTTTTTTTTCTTTTTCTTTCTCTTTTTCTTTTTTTTCTTTTTCTTTCTCTTTTTCTTTTTTTTCTTTTTCTTTCTCTTTTTCTTTTTTTTCTTTTTCTTTCTCTTTTTCTTTTTTTTCTTTTTCTTTCTCTTTTTCTTTTTTTTCTTTTTCTTTCTCTTTTTCTTTTTTTTCTTTTTCTTTCTCTTTTTCTTTTTTTTCTTTTTCTTTCTCTTTTTCTTTTTTTTCTTTTTCTTTCTCTTTTTCTTTTTTTTCTTTTTCTGTTTCTTTTTGTTCCCCATTTTTCCTTTTTCTTTTTTATTTTTTATTTTTTCCTTAAAAGTGTAACATTTACATCAATTTTCCCCAGGTTGTATTACTCCTATGACTCTGGCCATGTTATAATACATAAAAATGATCGTTTGATTGCTCTTAGTGCATTGACCCATAGGCTTGGTTGGGCTTTTTGTTTGCTTTGATTTTGTTTGGTTTTAATACAGAATTGGAGATATTAAGCATGTTAGAAATGAAGAAATTTTATTTTCTGATGGAGAAGTTGAAGAACTACCTCAGTTCTGAAGAATCATGCTTTATTATAGCAAAGCTAAATGGAAACATTTCTTGCTATGGATAACAGAATTTGAACTATTTGCAACAAATATCTTAAAAATAATTCCCATATCTTCTTTTTCCAACACCTGAATCTCAGCAGTGGAGTAAAAAATGAATTTCAGTACTCTCAAAAGTTAAACCAAAGGTCATATGATATAGATTATAATGTACTTTTAAATACCTTATAATATACATTTTACTGAGCTTTCTGCGTGTACAGTAGCCAGCATAAAATAGCTGCCTACTCAGTTGCTTATTATCTTCTTACCACTTTATAAATGAAAGTATTTTAAGCTAAACACCTTATTAATTTAAAAAGCACTGGAAGTATGATTATAGTAACTAGTAAGATTACTCATGAAGAATCAGTTACTTAAACCTCTAACTGAAAACATTAATGTTCATTAAAACTATGCAGATAGGACTAAAATAGTCTAAGTTGAAACACATTTTTATTTATACTTGAATATGCCAATTTAGCAGCTTTTTCTTGAACTGTAAAATTGAGAATAGAGGGTAAGGAGAGCAACAGTGCAAGAAAGGGGTAAAGAAAAAATGTCTGCTATATTGTGCTGGAATTGGAAAACACAAATTAAGTTCTATCATTTGGTTAAATTGATGTTTGGGATATGTATGAGGTTTGAATCCGCTGTTAACAGCTGTGACAATAGCTAAAACAAAGATTCATTATTAAAAAAAAGCTTGTAATTAAAGAAAGAGACATTTTTTATTATCCAATCTATCTGTTTTTCAAAGAAGGAATATTCCACATTGCACTTAATCTGCAATTCTATTTATGACAGTTCTAAATATAAACAATGGACTGTTAACAACTTCTGTTGCTCATTATTTCACACATCAAGAGGCAAAACATGTAATCTTCCCATATTTAAAATAGTTTTGCAACTCGTTGATTATGGCCATATTTTTGAAACACTTTAATTACAATAATTATTGAAAAATCAGTTTTATTTATGAAGAGCTATATGGGAAAAAAGAGAAAACTGGATTTGCATGAACATCAGTGGTGTATTCTCCAAACCTTGTACTAAATGAAGAACAGCATCTGGTTTTAAAATACTAAGTAAGGAGAGTAAATAACACTTTTAAACACAGACTAAAAAAAATATTCCCTGGTACTTTTACCCTTGAATCCAGGAAAATTTTCATACTTTGGTAATGCTTCTTCTAGTGACATCTTCCTTTTACATCATTTTTATTTGAGCACAAGATAAAAATGGGTGGGAGGAAAGAGATATATGACCACATTTATACTTTAAAATATCTTTATTTGAAGAGAAAAAAACATGCAAATCAAAATTCCTGAAAAAGTCACTTAGTTATGCAATGATATGGATTTAAGAATGGACAGCACAATACCTTCTGAAAAGAATGTTCCAAAATCCAGTCAAATCAGATCAGGATCAGTAGGCCATTGAAACTTTTCCATGCTACTGAAAATTATGTTACTGTATGAAAAACCTTGCTTTATCTATGAAGTTTTGAAGTGGCATATCCCACAAATCAGAAATCCCACAAATATATGTGAATGATTTGGAAAAGACCATTCATTGTTTTAGTTTCAATTCAGTATGATTATATGTGTTTGAAACTAAGCTTCCAAACTAAGCTCCAGTGGATTAACCACATTAACAGCATACGTGGTGCTAATAATTTCCTTCTTGTACCCCATCAGTCATGACCACTACAGCAACGACTCTTTAACAATCATATTCTACATCAGCTGCTGCACACCACCATATAACTAAACTCCTCTTGTTTACTGATGTGGTCCTTAATGGTCTTAAATATCAGGGCTTGGTCTGCCTTATGCTGCAGGACAACTAAAAGACTCATTATTTTTAGAAGGAAGCAGCAGGTGTCTTATCCTCTTGCTCTGCTGTGTTTCTTCAGCATTTTGCTGTGTGTTTTTTTCTTAGAGAAAAACCACTTTTTTTCCCCCACTGCTCCTCAGTGGCTATGTGGTTTTTTAATGACCTGGAATCATCAGTGAATTTTTAATGATCAACGGTATTCAAAATGTAACCATACCTTCAAGGTCTTTGCTATTTTATGTTCCATTTCACCAATATTATATGTCATACACTCATAGAGCCATAGGATGTTTTGGGTTGGGTTGGCAATACCCCTGTCATGCACAGGAATCTAACTAGGTCAGGTTGCTCATAGCCTGTCCAACCTGGCCTTGAACACCTCCAGTGGTGAAGTATGCACAAATCTCTGACCACTAGTTCCAGTGTCTCACCCTCTTATAGTAAAAACCTCTATCCTGCGGTCCAGTCTGAGTAGCCTTTGGTCTGTCATTAAAGGCCCTGGTGAAAAGTCTCTCCTTCTGTCTACTTTATAAGCTCTCACTATGTATTGAAAGGCTGCAATAAGATCTCCCTGAAGCCTTCTCTTTTCAAGGCTTACCAGCCTCAGCTCGCACACCTTTTCTTCACAGCAGAGGTGTTCCAGCCCTTTTTGCTGCCCTCCTCTGGACCCACTCTGACAGGTTGTCTTGATTTGAAAGACAAGTTTCTGTTAGGAAAGGCAGGAGCCTCCCTTGGAATGGAGAATGTAAACCCCCTCACTCCAAATAATTATAATTTTGAAATTAAGGGGCTCTCAGGCAAAGGTAAGAGGATAGGAACAACAGTTCTTTACTAGTAGGTGTAACAAGGCAAAAACCCAAAAACTATGGCATTAACAACAACCAGGAGCCCTGTGACAGCCTTCTTGGCCAAGATAGGAAGGGATGGAAGAGAGGCTTTGCTTCACAAACCCCTGGGGCAGCCGATCCCGGTGCCCCTTCAGGACTCTTGGGAGCAGCAAGCTGGGCTGGCAAGATGTATCGGCAGGGAGGGGGCGAGGGGCTACAGTGCAGGGAAAGCTCGGAGTAGTGCTGAAGAAGTGACGGGGTGGGACAGCGGCAGCCTGGCTCCCAGCAGGGCAGAGACGGGCGAGCTCAGGATTCCCGGGCACCCGAGCAGAGGGGGATAGGTCCCTCTTTTAGTGAGGTAGGTGATAATAAGGTCCCAGTTCAGTGACTGCTCTCACAAGCAGAGGCTCCCCCACAGAAAGGAAGAAGCAGCTCTGGGCTGGGCTCTGGTGGTGACAGTGAATTCTCTCCTCAGTAAGCAGCAGCTCAACCATCCACCTCCAGTGCTGAGAGTGAGAGAGAGCAGCTGCCCCAACCCCATCCTTTACCTGTCCCCAAAACGTAGACAGATGCTATACTACTCTCCCGACCTTGGCCATTTCTTTTGTTTTTCTTAAGTACCCATAAGTACCCAGTTGTTAGTTTCCTAGTAAATTATGGGGAAAAAAAATTCTGTAAGTAAAATAGGAAGAAACCCAACCACCAACACAGGTCAATATCTTTATTGACTTGGGGCCTCAGGGCCGGGTGCAGCACTCTAGATGTGATCTGATGAGAATGGAATAGAAGGGAAGAATCACCTCCTTTCACCTGCTGGCCACGCTCCCTGCACCATTATAGGGCACAGTTGCCATCATAATTGCGGCCGGTTAAGAGCAATTACAATTATTACTGTGCCACTGGCAAAAAAATAATTTAAACAGTTACACTACGTTAATGTACCTATGATTGAGTTCAAAGGAGGTAAAAGTAACACCTGCTTCATAATACTTTTATCTTTATGGGTGTAACTGGTCACTGGGTTCCTAGTTCTGGTTGTTGTTAATGACGTAGCTGTTGTTGTTTGTTTGTTTTATCATACATACTAGTAAAGATACTAGAATAACATACTGTTATTCCTGTTCCCATATCTCTGCCTAAAAGCCCCTTAATTTCAAAATTCTAATAATTTGGAGGGAGGGGGTTTACATTTTCCATTCCACGAGAAGCTTTTCTGCCTTGCCTAGCAGACATCTGTCCTGAAAACCAAGACACTGAGTCATTGTGAGCTAGTACTCCTAATTCAGACACAGGGTGTACGTTAAGGATGCATATGACATACCGTTTCAGACAATAAGCATTCTCATTATCCAGGGTAAGCAAATTATTGGGCTGCATTTATTAATACCTTATAGCTGGTGTTGGTATCAGAAGCTGCACGTTTTTAATATGGGATGTAATGAAATAGGTGAGTAGTTCCCAAACTCTGAAGTTTTTCGACCTCTTTTCTGAATCACCCTTTGGAGTTATGTAGACTAGGAAGAATTGCATGAGATGGATTACTAGGCAATGAGAACTAACAGAAAACAAAAGAAGGAGAAATGTTACAAGAGCATAGTTCTAAGACTGCAAGATTAGAGTCTCAGAAAGTAAAGTTTAAAAATTTACACAGCAAGGTTAAAGGTAGAATCCAGAAAAGATGGCACTATGAAAATGAAACCCTAATAGTTTGGTTAGGCAGAACAGTGTAATGAAAGACAAATGTTGTCTCAGTCAGCCTTGTTTGTGGTAAGGTATCTAAGAGAACTAACTTTACATTCCAGTGTAAGTATAGTACTCAGGTCTTTTTTGAAACTATGGTTAATATTTGCATGATCTCAGGTCCTAATATAGCAAGTTAGGAGACTGTGCCATGTTTATATCCAAAGATATTAGAACAGGAAATGGAGGCAATATGGACAAACTGCAAGCAGTGAGATTAGCAAAGGACATGGCAGTAAAATTAAATATTGGCAGGTAGTACATTCCGCCTCTGATATTAGAGATCCTTTGTTTCAGTCCCAGAGCCTGCTGCTGGAATATGGAGAGATTTCAGATAGACTTATATTCTGAATGAGATTTTAAAAATGCAAGAGAAAAAGTTAAACATTTCTGCTAAATGCAATGAACACATCTGCTTCCAGAAAACTAACCACAGAGAGATGATAGATGAGGCAAACAGGAAGTTGTAGTGATATTCTCTCCTACAATCACTTTTAAATGCTTCCTTTCTAACTATACACAACTGGCTGATTAAGGAATATGATTTGAAACTCACTTTTGACAGACTTATGCAGATAGCATAGCATAACAGATCTAACAGTCTTCGAACACTAGTTGTTTTCATTTTATGATATAAAGCAAGTAATTGTTCAAGAAAATTATTTTAACAGTACAGTTAAAGTACAGTTAACTTGCTATAATGAGCAGTCTTATGCAAGAAAGAGCAGGGTAGCTCATTATTCTTGAAAGAAGGGATATCCAAGAGACAACAACTCATTTAAATGACAGTTTTCAGCTCTCATGCTGCACACTTTTTCCTTTTCCAACACTGAGTATTCTATTAATCTTCAGTGCTCATAAACTGTAGATGAGGGAGACACAGACTGAAAAAGATGGATAATAAGCTCTAGGATAAGCCAAAATATGGGGTAAGCAGCTTTATTTGGTTGGCTTACAGGAGATGGAGGAAAACAGTTGATGAAAAATACAGTGTAGCCGAAAACAGTTTATTTCAGGGAGGATCACGCAAGTGACCTCAGTCCGTACTACTTTTAATGCAGTCTTCACCATATTTTTGGAAAATAAAAACCAGCTACGATGTTAAAATTCATTTACAAAATAAAGTGCAAAACATGTTGTATATGTCCATTCACCACACTTATTACATTAAATATTTTGGTACCATTGCCAAGTACAACACAAATATTAATAATGATATTTTTATATTTTGCTGATATAATTTGGGATATTGTGCTCTTGAAACATATATTCAACAGCAATAACATATATAACAACACTGAAACATACATGACAACAGCATATTCTTGGTTCCATGTATACAGTTTGCTCTCTTTTGTTAAAACAAGATTCTCAGTGTAAAAATCTAAATTCTCTAACATATTAAAAAAAAGTGTTCAAAAAATAATTTTCACGAGCAAGTCAGACTTACTATTGGTTTAATACTAGTCATAAAATTATGTCCTTCTATGTCTAATTTCTCAACTCGTGCATCCGTTTTAAAACTATTTAAACTCTTCTACCAGGCCACTATAACTTTGTGGACCTTGCTGCCTTCTTGTTTCCCCCTTTGCAGAATGAGGCGATGTCCTGCAGGTGTGTTAGGTAAAAAAATTAGAGATTATTCTCATACAAATTAAAATCAAGCCCCAAAATGCTCTTCATTTTGTGGATTAGAATTTAAAAAAAAAAAATTCCCAGACAGTTGAAACTGGAAACCAATAATTTTGATAAAGCACACATAACCAATTGGTCTGTGGATTTTCTAGCCACAGACAAGTTTTCATCTGTTACTCATTCTTGGCAACTGTAGATTATTAACACTATCTGCTGAGCACTGACTGTTGCTGTAACCGAAATGTGTTGTTAACCTGACTGTGGGTTGTACCAGTGCTTGGAGATAATGTGTTCTCAAAACAGCACAGTATGAACACAGCAGGTACTAAGTAAAAGCAATAGTAAGAAATTGAACAGGTCTTCAGCACTATGATTATTGCTGTGGTCTAGCTTTCATTTGCCTTTTGGAAAGTCTGTTTCTTGAATATCCTTTGTTAGAAATACCCTCATATTTTCTCTCCAGGCAGCAGAATTCAAGAACTGGAGGAGTGAAGTATTCCAGCAATCTAGTGGCTTCAGGTGATTTTTAGTTCCAGTTAGTTGAGGATGAGAAAAACTCTTTTAAGCTACAGAAATATATCAGAAAATATCTATCTAATTTGGTAATGCTATTCCATCCTTAAAAGCACTCATAGGACCTCAGTAATTGATAAGTACCTAACAACAACAAAATATAAAAAAATAAGAAAGCACACATGATAAGCCTTTTGACTTTACTCACATCAAAATGTTCACTACAGGAGTAATCTTGCAATTAAATTTTATACCAAATGAAACCACTAAATTACTTTAGTGAAACAAAAATAGCAGACTCTAACCCAAGAAAGGAGAGGATTAGGTTAAACAATCTCGACTTAGATGTACATGGAATAGAGGAAGTCAGGTGGGGGAAAAGAGCCAACAGGGACCCACACTGGAGCATAGCCGTGGGTTCTGGTAGGCAGTGACCTTAGCAGGGGCCAGGCACCTAAGAAGAAGTTAGGGCTGAGGAGGCATCAGTTGGAGTGCAGGAACTCCCTCTTTAAGCATCGTTTAGACTGTACGTTTTGACCCCCATATCTCAATAAAGGTGCATACATCAAGATTTTTTTAATATATGATAGAATTTAATTTTTCTCTGAGTGTAGCAGGACACAGCTTTTGAGTAACTGAATTAACAATGCATTTGCAGTTAAATAGCATCATGTAGTCCTTCAAACTTCAGTCAATGAAATATTAAGCTTTAATATTCCCTGAAAGTTTATTTTCAACCATTGGTTTGAAGATCGCAGAATCACAGAATGTGCTGAGTTGGAGGACATCCAGAAGGATCATTGAGTCCAGGTCCTAGCCCTGCACAGCACCATTCCCAAGAGTCACACCATGTTCCTGAGAGCACTGTCCATACACTTCTTAAACTCTCTCAGGCTGATGCTGTGACCGCATCCCTGGGGAGCTGTTCCAGTGCCCAACCACCCTCTGGGGCAAGAACCTTTCCCTAATATCCAACCTGAACCTCTCCTGACACAACTTCATGCCATTCCCTCAAGTCCTGCCATTGGTCAGTAGAGAGATAAAATCGTATCTGCCCCTCCTCTTCTCATGAGGAAGTTGCAGATTGCAATCAGGTCTCCCCTCAGATTCCTCCTTTTCAGGCTGAACAGATCAAGTGACTTCAGCCACTCCTAATGAGGGCTCCCCTCAAAGCTCTTCACCATCTTTGTTGCCCTCCTTTGTATGCTTTCTAAAAGCTTTTTGTCTTTCTTGTATGAGGGTGAGCAAAACTGCCCCCAGCGCTGGAGGTGAGGCTGCCCCAGCTCAGAGCACAGCGGGACAATCCCCTCCCTTGCCCATCTGGTGATGCTGTGCCTGATGCCCCCCAGGACAGGGTTGGCCCTCCTGGCTGCCAGGGCACTGCTGACTCATGTTCAACTCGCCACTGACCAGGATCCCCAGGTCCCTTTCTGTAGCACTGCTGTCCAGCATCTCATTCCCCAACCTTTCCCACATCCAGAGTTGACTCAGGTGCAGCAACCAGCACCTTCCCATGTTTAACTTTATATGATTGGTGATTGCCAGCCTCTAATTTGTCTCTGCAGGGAGTCAACAGCTCCTACTACTTTTCTGCAAGCATGTTTAGTGCCCCTTCCAGTCCAAGTAATTTAAGAAGATTTTAAAGAGCACAGGGCTGAAGATGGAACCCTGTGGAACCTCACCATTTACAGGTCACCAGTCTGATGTAAACCCATTAACTATAACCCTTTGTGGCAATCTTGTGAGCCAGCTGCTCTCCCACTGCATGATGTGTTTATCCAGCTCTGTGCTAGACATTTTGTCCAGATGGGTACTGTGAAAGAGGGTATTGAAATCTTGGTTCTGGCCAGGACTGCGTTAACTTTTGCAATAGGCATGAGTGAGAATCTCTAGGACCTGGAGATTATTCTATACATCATCTTCTGGGGTGGAGGAAGTGGCCCCATGCTGGGTCACATAGTGTGACAGCAGATGAATTGGGCGTTTTAGTGAACATTTTACATGTGAATCACCCTCCCTTTTTGTACACTTTTCTTATTGTTTCTGTTACTGTTTTTCTTACGTCATTGCTGTTTCCAGTAAGTTGTTCTTATCTCAACCCGTGACCTTTACCTGTTTTACTTTCAATTCTCCTCTCCAGCCCTCAGTTGGAAATGTGGCAAGGCGGGAGCCAAAGAAGAAGTGCATGATTTTAGTGGAAATACTGAATTGAAGAATACCATTCCTAAACCACGATATCAGAGAATATGATACAAAGCAATTAAGGAGCCAGGTCTTGATCAAGCATGACTTATCTCTTAACCACACACACAAATAGCCATAGGATGTGGAAGTCTGAATACCAAATGTATGGATTTGTATGTAGATTATCATTGTATTTAATAGCGATAGTCATGGATGACTTAATAGCCTATTTACAGAACATTTATTTTAATAAATGTTGATATTTATTCTCAAAATACTATCTAGATGTAAAAGAATGATTGGTAAACTTAAAGAAATCCCTTACTATGTAAACACATACCACTTTATTGGAGGGGGTGTCCCCAATAAACCGAGATGGGGGTTCACCCAGACTTGCTCTGTATCCAGATGCTGGCCAAGCGGCTGCTGCTGAGGGGTTTGTCCTCAGAGGAACCATGGCCAGCTAGGTGCTGCAGGCTGCTTGGCCAGGCACCTGGGGATAAGTCCATGCTTGTCTTGAGCTCCGGGAGAGCGGAGAGATGGAGCTGCCCCTTGCAGGGGTCAGCATCTCAGGTTACCTCAGCTGAGTCCTCTAGACTGTGGTGAAGAAGGAGCCAGACCCGGGGAGAGGTTTTTCAGTCTTTATTTCAGTTCCATTCAGTCGCTGTCCACAGCCTTGCCCCCCTGGATGTCCTGCTGGCTCTGTCTTGGTGACCCCGCTGACGATGTGGTCCCTAGCTTTTATACTGGGGGAAGGGGCTTGGGAAGGAACAGGTAGCCACCCAACCAGGTGAGGAGAAGGGCGGGTTCTGAGGGGAGATGGACACATAGGGAGCCCTGTCCTTTGAGGGCATTCTTTGAATCTTGACATCTTTGAATCTTGAATCAATCAATTACACACACCTTTCTGGAATGTCCCAATATAAGGGGACAATAGACCAGACAGGTTTTGTGTATTGGCCTGTCACCTGGGTGGGGAGAGGAGGAAGGGTGTACCACAAGGAAAAAGCCGGGGGAGTGGGACAGGATTTTGGGAATAAACTTAAAGCGCATTACAACATCACTTCAGGAAAAATGTTAGCAGGAAGTCAGCAGTGAGTTTGCTCTTCTGAAAAAACAGGAAAACACAAAACCACCAGAAATTTAGTCCAATCCAAACCAAACAAAAAACAAACAAAAAAACACCACCACCACCACAACAAAACCAACCAAAAAAACTGCAGTAAAAGATGTTCTCACTGCAGACAAGTCTCTTACTGTAGCCCAGGGACCTGAAAGCAATGACTCAAATAAGCATTACAAATTTGGTTACGATATTTTCATTAACTTAACTTCCAGTGCCAAATGTAGAATGCAGCAGTAAAAAGAAAGGGAAAGTATCTGGTCTACATTTACAAACATGATTTTAGGCATACAAGATAAAATGCAAATAAGAGCCCTAATGAAAACATCTGACAAACCCTCTTCAGAACTAGCAGTTCATTTTGTTTCTGCTTACTCCTGCACTTCCTGGAACACGTGTCAGCTATGAAATTGCCACAGTGTTCGCAATAGTGTCAAAAAAATCAGTTAATGATCATTTAGTGTATAATAAGGCATGTGTTTTTAATGCCATTAGTAAAATGCCTTAAATTTTGTACTGGTCTGGCAGTACAGGAACTCGGGACCTGTCTTGATTGGCCTTGGCCCATGTCCTACTTTTATTTTTTCTTAACAAGCATTTAGTGGCCATTACCAAATATGTTGGAAGATACAGGTCTAAAATTACTGTATCTGAGCAAGACCAGAGTCTCCCAGGGAGGCCCAGTGAAACCAGTAAATCCTCTTATACCTCCAGATGTGGGAGGAGATGGTTAACCTTCCAGGCTTCAGATGAGAAGCAATGAGAAAGAAGAAGACTGTAATACGGAAATACAAAGAAATAAATTACAGTCCACTGGGGACAGAGATGAAACCTCAGAATACACACCAATCATTCTCCCAGTGAAAATCTCAAGAGGCTGTAACTTGTCATCTTATGCCACTTCCCCTATGCTTCCACAGAAAGTGTGAACTGCTGGTAGTAGAATTTGGAGAGTTTTTGGAAGGGTGAACCCAACACCAGAGCCGAGATAAAAATTAACAAAGTTTCTATATGGCAGTGCTTACTGTATTATTAGTGAGATTTTCCCCTTTTACTGAGCTAATTTTGAGTAGTGTTGTACTATTGAAACATTAATGTGATTAACATCATTGTCTTGGTTCTGTATATCTCGTTTCTTTTTGTCCATGACAATGGTTTTAGTGTAACATCAAATTCCAAAGTCCTGCCCTTAAATGTCACACAAAACATATTCCCATTGTATAATTACTTTGATAGTTGTATGTGAGGTGCTCAGAATGATCAATAAGCATTTGTAAATGACTTGGACAATTTTTGGTTCAGAAGTTAACACAGATATAAAATTCTTCTGGTGTTAAAGGCTGGGAGACAGCAGTGAATCAAGTGCAGCATGCATAAATAAAATTAAGAGAATCTCAAACCTATGTTTAAAATAGAAATCAGCTCCTTATTTAGGCTCACAGTAAAAAAATCATTCTGAAACATTGTTTTACTACATAAAGCACATCACTGCAATATTATCATTTTTAAAGATGTTTGTATGTGTCTGGTATCAGAAGTACATAGGTATAGAGAAATTGTGTGTGTAATTTGCTATGATAATCTCCTTGTTTTAGGGTATTGGATGTTTCTTTTAACACTATAAATGGTTCTCAGTTGCTATCAGAATAGAAAAACTTTTTTCTCATGTCTCCCCACCCTTTCATTCAAATGTTTTATTTATTTATCAAATACATTCTTCTCTTCAGTATCATGTTATCTTTTAATAATATAAAATAGCACATAGAATATATTTTTTCTTCTTTTTGTTCTTCTGAGTATTACTTAGTATTACTACTATTTCTACTACTTAGAAAACTCCAAACATAAATAAGGAAACTCAGAGAAGCATGCATGTAACAATTCAGCAAGTCTCATTTGAAATCAGTAAGTCTTGATTATTTAAATAATCTTACAAATTGAAGATGTACTTCTTTAATATTTATTAAATCCCATGAGACTGACCTATTACAGTTCTAAAAAAATCCAAAATTAAATCTGACTACTTAATTCAAACTTTCTAATTTTAGTTTTTGAATACTTCTATCTCTCCTGGAAGTCAGAAGTGTGAAAGGATCAAGAAAACAGGGCTTGGCAGTTTATTTAACTCTATTCTAACCTAACTATAGTGAGGTAGGTTATTTATCAGTATGAATAGGTATTAAAAAGATATAATTGAATTTTCTACTTATTGATGCAACTGATTTCAAATAAATTCTCAAAATTTTCATCATTATAATATACTTTGAGATAAGACATTAAAAGAAAGAGGCATTTAAAATGCCTACAAGTGAAAAAGAAAACATTTTGTCATCTTATTCCATAATCTTACTCCAGTTTTTGCCTAGCTCTGCAAAACATATTGCCATGTTTGTAAGCCCATGTCCCCTAATTCCCATTAGTTAGTATTACAATTGTTTGTACTTCAATTATTTATGAAAAACTTCCCCACAAAGACTTCACCTTTATGAGGAGAATCATTTTATTTTGTGTTCAAGCAGTAACCACTCATGTCTGTGCAATTAAAGCAGAATGTTTCAGTTTAACATCTCCAACACAAGAGAACACTAAATGTGCCTTTTCCATTAGGGATCAAAAGTAAACTACAGCAATAAACAGGAAAGCAATTTCAGCAATCATCAGAGGATCAGGCGTGCAGTTATCACAGACACAGACACATGGACACGGGCCCTGGAGCGGTCAGCTCCACGCTGCTGGGTAAGAACTGAGTGAGTGAGAAACGGCACTTGAGCAATTACTGGGCTTACACCTTAGGCTCACTGCTACTGTCTAATTGACCTCATTTGGAAAGATTTCCCATTTGTTTTTTTCAAAGGTTTTGTTGTTAGGTTGAACATAACACAGGACAATTAGTGAGAGCTTTTTGTATCTTCAGCACTATGCATACTCCTTGAAAAATAGATATTATGTCTCTTTAGCATTATTTCAGGTGATACCATATCATACATCTTTACATACTTTTTTCATTTTTTTTTAACACATTAGGAAACAGCTGATCTATCTTAAAAAATGTGTTCTTACTGGTGTTTGTAATAATATTGAGGCTGACTCCATAAGGTGGATTCCCTTCCACTTTCTGTGTTAGCCATTTAGACCCAGTAGACATTTAGACATTTTGACCAGTAGACATTGTCAACTTTTAGAGTACTTGATATATCATGTTTTACCATTTCATGATACAGGTCTAGTATGTTCAAGCAAATATTTCATCAATAACTTGGTTAGGAAAAAAAAATCTTTTTGTTTCAACACAGATTTTGCTTCCCATGTACTGCAATATTTTAAACTAACAACTGATTTTTCTCACATCTCTTCATGTAAGAATAACAAAAAATAAGTGCTGTATAGACATAAAAGTGCAGGGATGATCTCTGAAATTAATCTACCAGATTAACATTTAGCTTCTACAAGTGTAATAATGCTAATATTAATGTGCCTTGTTTTGCTCAGGAGGATTGGTGTTTGGGTTTTTGGGGTTCTCTTGAATGGAATGTTGGTCAATGATTGCCTCTGGGAGCATGATTTCAAGAGTATTAGACAGAAAGAGGAAGAATAAAATGTGTTATTGAAGACCACTCAAGAAATACTTTAAAAATGTAAGAGTATTCTAACAAAGGAAGTAATATTTATGAGATGTTGAATCGGTCTGTTTCTCACCTGCCCCACCTTTTTACTTTCATAAATGTACCCACTTATTCTTGTCTCTTAGAAACTTGAAGGTTTATAAAAAGGAAGTCTGTGAGCCTTTACTCCCGTGAGACTTCTTCTACCAAGTCACACAAGATCTTATTTGAGTTGGCAGGAAGTTTTAAACTTCAACAGAGAAAAACTTTGGAAATTAGCCTTTTAAGAAAAGAAGATTTTGTTTTATGAAAGATTCTATCAGTATGCAAAATTCTTCCCCTAAACCCTACTCGAGTGCTTTAAATGATGAACAGTGACATTTCAAAAGAATGTATAAAATAAATGGAACTTGTATGTAGTATTCAGTATTCAAGTACTGTGGATTATTTTTTAACTGACTGCTATTCAATCCCTTAAAAGAAGCTTACTTTGTGTATAGTAGCAACAATGACCAGTAAACTATGAAGGGTTTCTCTAGAAGAGTAAGAAATATCACCTGTAAAGCTGAGACTCTTAATTTTCATCTTAGAACGCAGAGTTTATTTAAAAGTGAAGGAACTTCAGCAGAATGAATAGAATATGAAACAATGTTTGATACTTGAGACTGCTCTTTGGAAAAGTAGGAAACCAACTAATAAACGGTGATGCAAGATTAGCCACTATGGCTAAAGAGATGTTTTTGTAATTTAGATTTAAAAAACATCTTACCTTCTTGGTGGATAGTGGTGGAAGAATTTAATTTTATTACTTGATTCTTATTGAAAACTGATTAGTTAATATGCTTTCAAGTGTTCAGATTTTTAGGATTCAATTTAGGAAAATATTCCTTCAATAAATTTTCTGCTAGATTCTGAAACTCTAGATAAGTTTAAAAATCTGCTGAATTTACTGGTGGAAAGAGTTAAAAAGTGAGGTTATAAGTATAAAAATATTGGGATGATCTACAGTGTACACATAAGGTTTTAGACAGGTTTTAAATGTTTTATCAAGTTCTAAAGGTCTTGAAATATTAATGTGTCTGATTCTTATTGCTAGAATATCTTTATTAAAGAAGCAGATTATGGAAGGACCTAGTGGTTTTCCTTTTGTTTTTTTTTTAATTTTATTTAAGACTGTATTTCTGGAGGAACTTAATTTACCTCCTTTTAAAATTCAATTAAATACAAAGTACTGTAGAGTCCTACCTTTTGCTCTGCCTATACAGTCATTTCTACATTCTGTTATGCAAACTAACGAGCATGAAATGTTTCAAACACTTCCTCACAGTAACATTTGCAGTCTGTAAATTAAAGACTTGAAATTATCAGGAGTATTTTTAATAATGCTTTGATTATTCTATTTCATCCTATACTTTAGTTTTCAAGGTTGTGCAGAAACAGCAAATGACCCAAAAAAAGGATAATTTAGGTCAGTCAAGTATATATTTGGAAGAGCTGTAAGATTTAGTGTGCCTAAAATTGCAAAATAAAATATAGATGAAAAATAAATTAAAGCAAAGATACAGATATATCAAATAACTGAGGAATTAATGCATTCAATGTACACTTTCAGCACATTATGTAGCTAGAAAAAAGAGTTCCCAAGCTATTTCCAAGTGTATGGCTTATGTTTTTAAGTTAACTGAGAAACTCATGAGACTTTGGATAGTTAAATTACTTTTAAGGAAGGAATACAAGCTTTTTAATAACTGTGATTTTTTTTTTCTTTTTCTTTTTTCCTATGCAGAAAAAGCTTTGAAACTACATTTTAAAATATCTGTCAAATTCACCATCTTGCTTTAGGTGGCTTATTTCTCTAGATCACTTCTGGAGTGGCCACTGATCAGTGGACTCAGACATTTATAGGGCTCATATAGGTATACATGGGATAGATACCTTTGCACCTGTGAGAGTCAAGACTGTTAATGATTAATGACTCAAAACATTTGGCCATTTGTGGAGGCTCTGGGGTGCTTTGCCAAGGCCAGGTTTGCATCGCTCAAGGGGATTTTTTGGGTATGTGATGGCTAGTCTGCATACACAGAGGAAGTGAACTGTTACTGTCTGGAGGCTTGAGGCTGACACAGGAGGCCTTGAGGCTGATAATAGGCAAATCCTGCAAGGCAAGATGGTGCATCGTTTCATGCTAATTGCCCTCCCTTACACAACCCAGTTGCAAAATTCTCCTCCCCAAGAAGGTCTGAT
Source organism: Leptocoma aspasia (assembly GCA_013399835.1). Classification (NCBI taxonomy): domain Eukaryota; kingdom Metazoa; phylum Chordata; class Aves; order Passeriformes; family Nectariniidae; genus Leptocoma; species Leptocoma aspasia. Next base: position 71,225 of record VXAX01004379.1, read on the forward strand.
AGGGCTTTACTGGGTCACCTTTGACTGCACTGATGTGAGGCAGCTGTCAGGTCTTAGAAAGTGTCTTAAACCCTAAAAGATTACCAAAGAGCACCCAGACTAATTTCTGAGGTCTTCCACCAGAGGACTGGAGGCTCCCCAACCAAGACAGGCACCTCGGCATATTTTGAAATATCAGACTTAGTCTTTTGCAGACTTTTTCGCACACCCCCAGTGCATCAAGACTGTGACCATGACTTCAACCAACAGACATCTAGGTTGCAACAATCAAGTCTCTTCACAAGATCTACAGATGGTGATGTTTTTTACTCTTATTTTTTTCTCTTTCTTTGTTTTCCCTTTTAAATTTTCTTAAGGAATATTTTTAAGCTTTCATATTGTTCTATTCTTGTAGATAATAATAACTGAAACAGATATGTATCTGTTTTCCATTGCACCCAAATTGTTCTAAAATAAATCCTACATAGTTACAAACATTGAACATAGTGTCTTCTCACTCTAATCCACCCCAAGGAATCCATTAACAAAAACCTGGGTGTTGTAATGTGTGGTTTTCCCCTTCCCCCTCTTCCCACTCAGGCAGCAGGCTTGTCTCAGCTATTGTTCTCTTATCTGGAGGACATTCCAGAAAGGCGTTGTGTAATTGGTCAGGTTTCAAAGAATGCCCCAAAAGAGACAGGTCCCCCCGTGTGTCCATCTTCCCCTAAAGCCCACCCTTGTCTTCACCTGGTTGGGTGGTTACCTGGTCCTTCCCAAGCCCCTTCCCCAGTATAAAAGGCTAAGTGACCACATGGTCAGGAGAGTCATCAAGGGAGCCATCCAGAGAGACATCACCAAGAGTCATCAGGGAGAGGCTGGTAGCAGACACTGCATGGAACTGGAATAAAGACTGAAAAGCCTCTCCCTGGATCTGGCTCATTCTTCACCACTCTAGAGGTCTCAGCTGAGGTAACCTGAGGTGCAGACCCCCTTCAGGGGCAGCTCCATCTCTCCACTTTCCCGGGGCTTCAGACTAGCTTGGACTTGCCTCCACGTGGCTGCCGAGCAGCTGCACTCAGCTAGCCGTGGTTCCTCTGAGGACAGCCCCCTCAGCAGCAGCCGCCTGGCCAGCACCTCGATACAGAGCAAGTCCGAGCAAAACCCCATCTCGGTTTATTGGGCAACACCCCAATACCTGGGTTACTCTTGCCTTCATGGGGGCAGGTCACAACAACACCTCAGCTTTGGTCAGTTTGGGATTTAAGACCTTTGTGTATCATTACTCTATGGCCATATGAAAAGCAAACCTTCCCAGATGCTCAGCTTTAACATGACACTTTTTTACTGTTGCATTTTTTATTATTTGGTTATTTGTTTAGCTATTGTTGGGACAGGAATTCTTAGTACCTACAAGGCCACCACTCCCCGCCCCACTGATGCCATAAAACGTCATTTTAACAGCCCTACCCTGCACAGCCATGGGCCCTACTGGCCTTGGCCTATCCCAGTCCCCAGGGAGGTGTCTGATAACCTAGACTTGGGCTGTCTCTGGATACACTTCATTCTGCCCTACTCCCTGGCTGGGGGCAATAGGATGAGCTCTGGCTGTCCAGGTCCTGCTCTGTCACCCTCTCACAAAGTCTGGGAATCAGAGAACCACAGAATGGGTCAGGTTGGAAGAGACCACAGTTGGTCAGCTAGTCCAATCTCCCTGCTCAAGCAGGGTCATCCCAGAGCACATTGCACATATTTGTTTCCAGATGGTTCTTGAACACCCCCAGTGAGAGACCTTCCACAACCTCTCGGGACAACCTGTTCTAGTGGGTGGTCACCCACTCAGTAAACAAGTTCCTCCTCATATTCAGGTAGAACTTCCTGTGCATCATTTTACGCTTATTGCCTCTTGTCCTACTGCTCAATACCACTGAGCCTGGCTCCATCCTCTTTAACACCCTCCCAACAGGTACCTATATACGTTGATGAGGTCCCCTTTCAGTCACCTTTCCTCAAGACAGAATAGGCTCATGTCCCGCTGCCTTTCCTTGTAAGAAAGAGATGCTACAATCCCTTAGTGTTCTTTGTCACAGTCTACTGAACTTGCTCCAGGAGCATTGTATCTTCTGTTGAACTGAGAAGCCCAGAACTGGACACAGCAGCCCAGGTGAAGTCTCTCCAGGGCTGAGTAGAGGGGCAGGATCACCTCCCTTGACCTGCTGGCAATGCTCTTCCTAATGCACCCCCAGACTCCTTTAGCCTTCTTGGCCAACCGGACACACTGTTGGCTCAGTGTTGTCCACCAGGACACACAGATCCTTCTTTTCCACAGAGCTGCTTTCCAGCGGATCAGTCCCCAGCCTGTTGTGGTGCCCAGGGTTACTCTTCCCCAAGTGCAGGACCCTGCATTTGCCTTTGTTGGATTTCAGGCAGTTCCTCTCTGCCCATCTCTCCCCCCTGTCGAGGCCCTTCTGAAGGGCTGCATGGCCCTCTGGGGTGTCGGCCACTCCTCCCAGCTTTGTGTCATCAAGGAACTTGCTGAGGAGGCACCTGCCCCTTCGTCCAGGTAACTGATGGAAAAGTTAAACAATACTGGGCTCAATGTTGAATCTTTTGGGACAGCACTAGTGACAGGCCTCCAATTAGGTTCTGTGCCACTGATTACAATCCTGTGGGACCAGCCATTCACTCAGTTCTCCCTGCACCTCACGGTCCACTCATCCAGCCTGAGTTTGGCTATGAGGATTTTGTGAGAGACAGTGACAAGGGCCTTGCTGAAGTCAAGGTAGACACGATCCACTACTCTCACTCCATCTATCCACCCAAGCAGCCTCCACTGTTCCCAGGCCCTGGCACCATGACAAATTCTTATATTTATCACTTTTTTGTTTATTTGCATTATTTTCCTGTAATATCTTTAATGAATATTCCTCTGATAGTCTTGAACATTATGCCAGTACTTACAAAAATTTTGTAAAGACAATTTTCCTTCACAGAATATTCAAATTGCAAGACACGTGAATAAAGTACATTGACTCAAGAGTAGTGTATATAGCGCACACATAAGAATGGTGCAACAGGACAGCTGGATAAACAGCAAGTTTCTAATGTGTATGTTCAATTTGGAAACCAGCAATTTCTACTGCATTGGTAGAAGCAGCATATTCTTTGACTTTAAAATAGATTAGAAGCTCATATGAAGAGCAAACTACAGATTTTTCAGTTATTGAAAGATAAAGCAAGCAACAGGCAAGAACCCAAATCAAATGACTAAATGTTCCTTTTCTTGTGTGTCAGAGTTAGAAACAGGAGATTTTCTCCTTGTTATTCACCTCAATTTAAAACACTTTTTAGTGGATTTATGTGGAGGGAGATAAAGCAAAGTGTCCCAAAGAAAAGTAAAATGTTTAGTAATAACTAAAAACAATAAAATCACACACCTAATAGGGAATATTAGAAAATATTTCTTCACTGAAAGCATTGCCCAGCCCTGGCAAAGCCTGCCCAGAGAAGTGGTGGAATCACCATCCCTGAATGTATTTAAAAGATGTGTAGATGTGGAATACCTGTGTTTTACATAGATTAGTAAGAGAAGGGGAGCGGCAAAACATGAGCATATTTTTCAGTCATGAAAAACCTGTTGGAACATTTGTTTTCCATTACAATTAAAATTTACAAGACATGCAAGGGTTTCTGATGGCCTTAAAAATAAAAAAATAATATACTGAATCAATTTAATTATTATGTAAATTGATAGAAGGCAAAACACCAATTTCTTCCCTTCCACAACACATTGTAAAATAACAGCATAAAAGGATAAGTAAACATAGTAAAAAAGAGACATTGAAAGAGCAGACAATAGTCTCAAAATTGAAAGGCATTATGATTAGCTGGGTGCCATTTCAATGTCAGTTAACACTGATTAAAACCAAAACCTCAGATGACATTCACAGCTGCAATAGATTAATTTTATTTGAGCTGCAGTAGTTAGCAAGGGTAGAATATCTGTTCCCCATGTTCTGCCTGAGCCTTTCCATATTGCAGAATTCTCTTTTACACATTCCAGTGAAGTTAACACAGAACTTAGGATGCAGTTGCTTAAATACAAAAGCCCATGCAGACCTGTAGAAAGTCAATGCTTAAAATATGTAAATCAAATCTCTAATTAAGGTACAGATTTCAAAGCAATTTGAAAAATCTCTTTCCTATAAACTCCAGGAATTTAACACTGCTATGTTTTACAAAACATTTTCAGTTCTTTCCTTATGTTACTGAGAAACCCTGAGGCTCTTTAGGTTTTCAAATGTTATACAGAATTTAAATTTCTCTTTATAAACCCCTTAAAAGAGGGGATTATCTATTGTATAAAATATAAAGAAATGGTGTGAGAAAGCACACCTCCACCAAAGAGAAGGAGACAATATAAAAAATACCAATTCATCCTAATTTTAAAATAATTTCAATACAGCAGAGTTACAGGAGAATCCAAGGAAGCATGATTTAAAGCAAAAACTAATTGAAAGATATTACAAATAAAAACATTTGTGGTAAATTTCTCTAATCAGATTTTCTCTATTTCTGAATTAGTGAATAAATATTAATTTTAATGAAAATCAACACATTGATAAAGACTGCTATTTTCTAACTATATTTTATAATATGAGTAAATAAAAATTTGCTGGCAAGTCTGCCTATAAATTCTCAACAGTTTCATGCTTCATGACATGAAAACTGTGTCAACAGTTTTCATTATTGATACTGATGAAGTTAGAGGAAGCAAGATTATTATTATTTTTTTACCAACCAGAGGCATGTAGACAAATATTAAATTACTCCCAGAAGAGCTAGTAATTTAAATGTTTATGTATTGTAGGTATTATTTCAGGCCTAGCAGGAGGTTTACAAAGCTGGGGGAGAAGAATGCATCAGTGATAATGGACACAAAGAATCCAAAATTTATGGGCCACCAATAAAGTAAATTCAGCAAATTTGCTGAAATCAGCTTCTACTGGCCAAACATAATTCCAGCAGGGATAAGATCACAACTGCTGACTCATAGCCTACCTACTCAAGAAACCCACTAACTGAACAGAAAAGAAGGACTAAGCATGGGACTAACTAGCATGAGATATGAGTAAATCATTTAGCCAATGGAATAAGAGAAGTCTGCAGCCAATGAGCATTAATTCATTTGTTAGCTAAAATGTATAAATAATGAAAATCTTTTAGTGACTTTGGGACATCTACCACCAAAAGGCCCAGAGTGAAGGACCAATGGGATGCTGCTGGATCCACGAAGATAACAAGGTGGCGACTATCTTCTGCTTTCTGTTTCCTTCCACCCCCTACCCCCCCATCTTTTCTATTTCTTTGTATTTTTTACCTGATATTCATCATTAAATCCATATTATTGACTTTGCTATATGGTCATGTTTGCCCCTTAGTCCAGGCAGAAGCATCTCTCACTAATCAGATGTTGAGAGAAGAAAAAAATGGCTTTGAAATGTTTTGAAGATAATTTTAGACATGTATCCATTTTGATGGGCTGTTTTAAATTCTTTAAGTGTAAAAAACATCAAGCAAAATGTGAGGCAGAATATAACTGTAAAAAATTGGATGTGAACCCTCCTTTGTATACTGTATGAAAATGTGCAATCAGTGTGTTTGTACCCAACGTTAACTACATTTTGGCAAATTTTCTTATGCAAATTTTGGTAAGCTGTTTCAAAGTAGATTTATTAACACTGTAAGCTGGTCTGTATTTCCTGCAAAATTTCAACAGAATTATTCACTGATACAGAAATTGCAAGTATGAAAAAATAATCTGAGTAAAAATCTGACATTATGTGCAAGCTATTTTTTTGCCTGCATCTATACAAACTTAAACCCCATTTCAATCATATCTGTTATTTACCAGTTTCATCAGCTAAATATAATGGATACTAATGTCACTGTCAGTGAAAAATTAATTAGTCCTTATATCAGAGAAAGATTACCTAATAACTTCATTGAGAAATCCATCAGATCACACTTTTTTAACTAAAACACACTTCACATTCTAGCTAAATAAACCAGATAATCAATAGTTTAGAATGTGTTTATTCCAAGTTTACAGTTATCTTGTTTTGTGGCATTTTGGGGTTTTTTTGTGGCTGGTTGTTTGGGTGTTTTTTTAATCCTGCACAGTTAACTGTTCAACTCCTGTATGGACTATGGAAAATAACATAGTTCATTATAATTCTGGTTTTGAACAGAGATGGAAGTCCCCATTGACGAAGAACAGGCACATTATATATTTAATAAAAAGTCTAGGTTCTTAAGCGGGAAAAGCATTTTGTAGAAATTATTACCTCTTTAAAAAATTACCTCTTTTAAAATGTTTTGAAAAATTATACCTATTTCTGAAGACAGCTCACCATATGAATCTGTATTTAAAATGTATCATATAATTCTATAACATTTTTCTTAAATAACTATGTCCACCATTTAGAAGATGCCAAAATACCTTTTAGCATTGAAGATCAAAATTATCACACGATAAAGAAGGAACAGAACCTCAAGAACCTCACAGAACCTCACACTATACATTATCCTCTCAACTGGATCTATTAATGATGCAAGGTGCTGCATACTTTCAGCAAGAGATCAGAATTACACAGGATTATCAATAGGGTTATATTTTGCCACTTAGTACCATCAGATGTTTACAGAGACAGAAACACACATAAATGACACATTGAACTGCTGAAAATGTTATGATAAAGCCAATCCATATCAACATACGCTTTATCTTTGCGTATTATTTGTTTGCAGAAATTTTCATTAGTTTTTTACCACTTATTCAAACCAATTAATTAATGGAATATCAGTGCCAGCAATGAAGATTTTTATTTGTTGTTCAAGTAAATCTATAAATGGATGGATTTTACCTGTGAAGTTTTGTTCAAAACTCATTTCACTAACTTTGAACTGGAGCTGTGAAAAAGGCAAGATTTGTACCACAAATATTTCTGTCTTACATAGCTCCTAATTCTTCATGTCTTACGGAAGAAATGTGAATTATAACAGACTTCTTAAGGTTTCTTTCATTTTGCATTAGAGCTAGGTCTGCTGGTAGATTTGAAAAGCTAGGAAAAGATTTTCATTAGTTCTTTGAGGATTAAAGAAGTAATCAGACACACTGGAAACATGGCTTTCATTTTAAGACAGAGAGAACACAAGGAATTAGTCGCAAAGGCTCTAAATGCATAAGGATGGTGAAGTTGGCCATATTGAATGTGTTTTGTGGACATATAAACTGATTTGTAGCCTGTTGGAGGGCTATGGAGATTTAGCCACTTAATCTAGCAGATTTCAGATTTCCTTTTTCTGATTAACAAATTGTGTATTTTATAGTGTGCTTTTTTCGCTAAATAGAAGAGACTTTTTTTTCCCAGGGATGAAGTGTATGAAAATCTAGGTTGGGTGAGATGACTTAGATACTACTTATATTTTTCTGTGCTTTACAGACTCTTAGGGAATGGTGGAGTCTGTTGGATGACATCTCCTTTGACCTTCAAGTAACTGCAGTACTGCTGAGGCCCGTGTTGATGGGGCAAAAGGTTCTTCTAAACTTAAATGCTATAATAAATCACATAGAAATAGGCATAGCAAACCAGATCTGTGGTTCATTGAATCCAATATCTTGTCGCACTGGCATGCAATAGTGGTTTCAGAGGCAAAGGAGCAAGATACACTATTTATTTCTCCAAAGTGCAAGTTGTAAAAGCTGGCTTTTACTCTGCCTTCACAGAAACATTCTCCCTGGCATTGTGAGAGAGTGAGTAAAGTGCCTGGCACATAGACAAGATCTGTAAAATCTCTTTGGACTTTAGTTGCTCTTTACAATTAAAGTGTAATTAAGCTGTGTTTGATCAAATGCTGAACTGAGCTCTTCACAGCTGCTGATACTACATATATTATATATATATAAATATATAATTATTATTATTAATACATATTTTTGACAGTTAAGAAGATGTTACAGTTGGAGCAGGAGTTTGGGGTTAAACTTCTGCTTTTGGATGCTCTGATGATCTTCTCACGTAAGTTTAGACCAAGCACTGTCTCAGTGTTTTTCTGAAATGAAACTGAGTCAGATTTGTTTGCCAAATTCCCATATGACTCACCTGTTTAGCAAGGGTAAAACTTCTGGGGATATGCACTTTCACCTCAGAAAGTACTGTTATAATTACATAGGCAATATGAGATGAAATTATGCTCTTCTACAATTAACATATTTCTTGACATAATTTCAATTAGAAATTTAGTATCAATGGAGTAATAGAAGTAATGTTTGACTTCCAAAACCATACAGCATTTGAAAGGCTGAAGGTCAATAGGAAGTGGAAGAATGCTGATTAAAATTAATCTAGGAGCCATTGTGAGGTTCCAAGTTTACTTGTCATTCTAACTTATACTGAACCTTGACTTTTTCTCTTCCATAATATAATACCATTTCTGGCTGCAGAGAATGAATTGCACAAGGAACATCCCTGATGAAATACTTATAGCAGAAGAGTGTATAGAATTTCCTGCAATTTTTTTCATGAGCACCATATGCCTTTTCTATTTCTGTAGCTTTATTGGTAAATTACAAAGAAAAGCAAGGGTTATGCAATGCATATGTTGTACTCATGACCTTCAAAGCCTAACTTTGTTACAAGACTAATAACCATACAAATGTTTTTCCTCTTTCATTCAGAATAGTTAGGGTAATAGCCATAAATGAGAGGAACTGTAACACTGTTTGCTGCTCCAGGACTTCATCCTGGTGCAAACTCTATGGGTTAACGGTGCCTGGTGGTAGTAGAATGATTTTCAGCCTTTTCTATCAAGTTCCATATAAAAAAAGAAAAGAAAAAAGAAAAGGCTTATTTCTACATGTGCAACTGTCAGCATCTTGTCCAAACCTCTTAGGTTTTTTTGTGTACAGATTACAGCTGATTGGTTTTCAACACTTTAAGAGCCTAATTCCAGCTATTGCCCATTTTCCTTATCTCAGTTTATTATTTTCACTGTTGAAATGCAGCCTTTTGGACTGGAGATAGGTAATTCATAATTTAGCACTCAACAGTGAGAAATATTTGCCAGAGGGGTTTGTTGCAGGGGGTTGGTTTGTTTGTTTGTTTGCTTGTTTGTTTGTTTTAGATGTTTTAGCTTGCTTGTTTCTTTGTTAAGTTTTATGATTCTCTAATACTTTCTGCAAAACAGATGACTGTACAGTAAGTCACACATATAGGAGGGAATAAGTCAGTCACCTGGCTTTCTCAGTGGTCACTGAGCCAGTAATTTATTCTTTCTGGATGGTCTAAAGCATTAATATTTCCATTCCAATTCCATTTTAGGCAAGATGTCACTTGATTATCCTTGGAACCACCTATTGCCAGACATTAAATTTACCTAATAGATCTCTTTATAACACAATGTGGTCTTCCTTAACATGTCCTACTGCATTATATTTAGATGGAAAGTTTGTGATAGCTTTTTATTGTGACATTATTGCCTTTTTTTTTCCTTCTTGTTTTTAGCATAAAAAATGAGTAAGAATGAAGGGAACATTTTTGCTTGAATGGTTTTCTCATCCCTGTTTGGTTTCAAGAGATGGATTTAAACTCTGGTGTCCGCTGGTGTCTTGGATAAATGGTATGTGGAGCACACATATTCTACCTGAAAAACAGGAAGAGAGAAGTCGAATAATTTACTGTACAATAAATACATATTTCTTCAGAGTGATGAATAAATCTTTAAATTTATAGCACTTTATAGAACAAATAATTAAATTGACCACATTTTAGAGACAAAAATATTAAACATAAGCCATGTTTATAACCCCAGTTCAGGCTCAGGACTCACGCTGACCACTGACATCAAGGTAAGTATAATACATGTCTTAAACAGGCCACCTTTTTAAGCTGCTTTCAAGAGATGACTGAAGCTGCTACCTGACAATGCCATTTCATTTCAGTGGCATCATTCTGTTTCCCTCATTTCCCTCTGATGACTGAGATATTGGAGTTAGATAGGGTTTTAATATCAATTTCAAAAGGAAAGGAAAAAAAGTGCTAACATTTTAATTTTCCTAATTCTATGTGGCTTAAAATGGATATAGGAAAGCTTTTCTTCTACATGTTAGGTTTGAAACATAGATTAATTTCTTGGTAAAGTGCAAACAGATAGAAAAATGTATGTAGAGGCTATCTGTTTCAAGTTAGTATCAAATCTGAGACAGCCTAAGCTTCTCTACTTAAGTGGACACAGAGGCTGTACATATCAGATTTATGAGAGGCTGGGCAGGGGCGAGTTCTAAGGAACTTCAGTGAAATGTTAAGTAACTCAAATCATGCTAATTAAAGGGATTAAAATCTTTTTACAGAAAGTTGAAAAGTAACTACGTTAATGACCTGTAAGAAGAGGTTCAGATGGTCATCTCTTGTCTGCATCATGCACTACAAAAGACAAAGAATAAAAAACTCCCGGTCTGTGATCTGAGATTATGTTTTTCTTTTCTTCTCCCCTCCTCCCCTCCTCTCCAAATGCATTTGAATAAGCAGTATTACAGAATGCATGGTGAAAAATCTGAAATTCCATTTAAGAATGTTGTTTGGATAAGGTTTACATGTTCCAGTAAATTCTTTCAAAACAAAATAATTGACAATACTTTACAGGAAATAATGAGTTTTTGGAGAATCTATACCAAGTTCAGTTTTAAAAATTCAGGATACTTTAACTTTTAGGCAATAATTTCAGGAAAAAGCAGGACTATCCATCAAATGTACTGTAATGAATACTTAAAAAAATTCTTAAAACTGTTATCCACAGATAGCATTTCTGTTGTAATTCCAGCATCCTAGAGTAAATTCATAATCTATATTTAATTTAGAGAACTACTCTTCTTTTGTGATAACAGACAAAATTCTGTGCAATGAACACAACTTCATATTCACCTACCTCTGTTCCTCTGGGAAATGGTGGTGGCAGGGCACTGCTTTCTGGTGCTTTGACGTATCTATTTTAGGCTACTTAAAAGTAGTTTTGATGGGGCAAAGGAGAAAGGTTTATAGAATCTCCAGCCGTAGAAAAAGTCTATGATGCAGCAGCTGTCCATGGAAACATGTCAAAGAGGAATAAAAGGGCTATTCCTGGGAATATATGGCACAAAAAAATCCCCAAACATAGAGGGAGCTTCTTAACCTGCCAAACCTACTCTTTTCAGATTGTTAGCTCCAGAACCTAACTCTAATCAAAATTTCTGCAAACTAAGAGAGCTCTTTCTCACCTCTTCCAGCCAACATTAAGTTAAGTTTCAGAGAGTAACCTCACAACAGGGATTTTAGAAGCATTTCAGGAGGAATAAAAAAGCAAAACTGTGAGACAAGCACATTTTTCATTGAAGCTTCCTTGTTTAAGCAAGTAATCCCTTTAGTCTAAAAGGAAGTATATATGAATTTGTAGCATCTAATTCTTTAACAGCTTAATAATCATAACAACTGTATACACATATAAAATGTTTTACTCCTTGAAGCAAATAAGATGACATTACAGTTCAGTATTGAATCGTAATTAAATCCTGTGCAATCTCACAGGAATTCCAAAGTACACCATTTACATATTTACCTAACAGCACAGCACTGAGTTGAAAATACAGTAAAATTCTGCCAATGTTTGGCTGAAGTATATTATGTAATCTGGTTGATCCTGCAGTACACTTAAACCTGGATAAAACTAATTTTCAGTGTTAATAATTTTTATTCAGGCTACATCAGACAAGTAGGGGAAGTTTAACTAAATATTACATTTTTCATATCCTATATTTGTGTATTTAAATTTAGGGGAGTTTGCCATCACTTATATTTCTTGTTTTCAAAGGCAACAGCAGTAGAATATTTAGCTTTCTACAGTGTAGCTAATATAATTTCTTAACATACAAGAGGGGAAAAAACAAAGCAAGCAATGAACAGTTCAGTAAGTTTGAGTGAGAATATTTGGCTTTGTTTTCTTTTGTTTGAAGTTAAAAAAAAATCATCTGTGATGTTAAAAAGAGGCTCTAGAGAATAATAACAAAAAGACAAAAACCAAAACCAAAATCATATAAGCTATATTTAAAGCTAAACTTTGTTTAATATCCAGTTTTAAAGCTTTGGTTTCTTCAGAAAAAAAAGAAATGGCTTGCCAGGTGTAGGGACATGCTACCATTGGGGATAAGAATGAAATAGGTGACTGCTTCAGGTTTTGTCCAGAACACGAGTATATATGAGTCTACACTTCCAAAATAATTTCCACAAGCACTAGCTTGAGAAACTTTCTTTAAAAGGCAAAGAAAACTTTATTTTTGCATTGTGTGGCTCCAGAAGCTATTCTAATAGAACCCAAAATACCAGTACTATGATGCTAAACTAGACTCATTCTTAATAAGAACAGTGTTGTATTGAAAAGGGGGATTACACAGTTTATCCAGGTTATTTGATTCTGGAGTGGGAGGGGGGAAATAACCAAAAGATTGATTAGATTTAACTTGGTCCAAGGAGAAAACTGACATGTCATGACACTTTTATCAAATTCTCATTTAAAGCAGATACTGACTTCACAAAACTACTTTTTTTGTTGTTGTTTTCTTTCCCTTTTTATTTTAGTGGTACATTGTGAGTGGTACATTCACACTCATGATGTAAAACAAATATTTCCACCCCATTTTGTAGCCAGATCATATTCTACATTTATTTGCTGATAATCAGATTACAGAGCATTCTTCTTATTTCACACAAGTCTTTATGCAATCTCCAAGTTCTAATCAAGTGGATTAAATCAGATAGCTAAATGTATTTTTGAATAATGCTAATATGTTAAGGGACTTGAGTGACAATTCAATTCCAGTAAGGCAGAATTTATATGGTTCTTCATTTTGCCATGGTTGATGGTGTAATTAACACTATTAAGGTTTAAAAACCATCCCTGGAGTATGAGCCAGGCTTTTTCAAAACTAAACAAAGTATATCATACTCTAGAGAAATTGCAGGTTTTTTGCAAAACCAAGTAGATTTCTTCTCATCAGTTGCCTTCTGATAATTTTGAAAACACTTTATGAAGAAGAATAACAATTGCTAGATTTTTCACTTGTTCATTGCTTTCTTGTTTTTTGTTGCTTTTTTGTTGTTGTTGTTGTTTTTTGGGGGTTTTTTTGACAGGTTTTGAGGTTTAATTCTCCAAGAGAGTTTCAGAAAGTAGCAAATATCTCTTCCATATAATTTCATAATTTACATAAAAACCCCAAAAATATGAACATTGTCCAAAATAGAATACATTAACTAAGAGTCAAAGACAAATTAAAGTCTCTGAAAAAGCTGCTTAACATAAGCCCTTCAAAAATTCCAAGGCATTTGGCAAAATAGACAAAATGATTGCCATTGGTATGCTTTCTTTATAGTTTCTGTGTTCCCACAGGACCTGTAACCAGTGCACACTTTCAAATGTCACATTTAATAAAGTTTGGATGTCTTAAATTCAAGATACAGATAGACAAAAGCAAAACCCACAGAATTATGCCCCAGAACAACACTTTTTGGTGTCTGACAGGCAACCAGACGTGAGAGACAGCTCAGGTTTCTTGCAGCAGCTACATAGTCTATCAGATCACTAAAACATTCTGAAAATAGGCTATATCAATAGTACTGGATTTTTTACATTCATCTTTATAAAACATTAATTCAATCTTCTGCTTGTATAGGATAGCTAATTGAAAGCAGAGGAGGCATGAGACAAGAAACCAATATTACACCATGTTTGAGAAAGGATCTATGGGTGATACCTTAATCGACAAAGCCATAAAATAAAATTCAGTAAAGGCTAAAACTGCTGGCAATGCTAGTCATCCAAGACATGCAGGACAGATATAGAGCTGTAATTTGATTAAAAATAGCAAGTATAGATTCACAAAAGGAAATAATAATACCTCAGAATTTTCAAAGAACGAGCAAAGACTCTCCTAGGGAAAATGCATACATATTTATTTTTTTATATAGTATTTATTTATATTTTCACACAGTTCCCCAGAAAAGATACTTTTATTTCTTACTGTATATAGCCTGCATACAGTCTGTATACATTGCTAACATAACAAGTTGATTTTTTAAACTATGTATTCTATTTGGAGAGGGAAAGGATATTAAAAAGTGATTTCCTCTTCAGGAATATGGAAAATTATAAAACACACTTATTCGGATTTTAAAATAACCTTATTCTTTATTTCTGTGAGTGGGAATAAGATAGTGTTTTAAAGGTATTTGGCACTTAAGAACCTGCATTTTCTGGTTTAGATCCCACCAACAGGTAGGGCACACCAATTAAGTATTAGCAATCATGTGTTCTTTCAAGACATGACATAATTAGAATGCAGTACATCACATAGAGTTTATTTATTTATTGGAGAGTGGTGTGTGTGTGTGTGTGATTGTGCATACAAACATATTTGATTATAAACATAAGGTTCATTTATTTCTTATCAAAGTTCTGAAGATCTCTTTGATATTTCTCCCTTTTTATTTAAAAAAATTACTTGTCATATAGTCTCCATTTTCTGGGAAGAAGTATTCATAATTTTGATGAACTGTGATCAATTTTTCAGACTTTTCTTCAGATGCATTTTTATTTTTTATCTCCTGTGCTTTTGAGCTTTTGGTGTAAGTCTTGTTTAAGGTTAGCTGAGCACAGTTTCAGCATCATTAGAAAATCACCTCATAAAGGTAAAACGTGGCTTACAAGAGTTACACCAACCTTCAGACCATGTTTCTGAAACACATATTGTAAATTGACCAAAAGTCTTAGATACAGAAGAGCTACATCTCTGTACCAGGATTTGTATCAGAAGTATATATGAGACTAAATGTTGATACTTTCAGGGTTTAAAGGCGAGAACAAATGAGATTCACAGTACAGAGCAACACATTGAAGTGCTGAACTTTCTAGCAGCTAGTTGTAATGTAAATTTTTTAAGATAAAGTTTACTTTTGTTCTTCACAGGAGTCACTTATTCCCTATACTTACAATTACTATGTGACATTGTCAGGATGCAAGTCAGAGAGAAGAGGGTGCATATGAATTTTTTATTGAACTTCCAATATGTTTTAGGACCATGAAGTATCTTGGAATTGTAGCAAATCTGGCATGTGATACTTTCTCACCAGAAAAGCTAGGGAAGCTTTTGACGACTCAGAGTTTTATTCAAATGTGGGGTTTTTTCTTTCCAGTTTGATATTTTGTCGTATTGAGGTATTGTTCTCTTCTTTCAGCCTCTGCAGATAAACATTACTAGAAATTATTAATTGTCCTTAACCCTTGAATTTAATTATTGTCATTAACCCTGTGTCTTTTTGGTAACCACTGAAGAGATGCAGAACATCTGTTAAAGCAACATGTGAAATGTGACTACTAATACCTCATATTATAGTGGCTTGAAGTGTCTGTTGCTTTACATGTCATCTTTTTGTACTGTTAAAGGACCAGGTCATCTTTTAATTGCCTAATCAGTGTCCTGGAGTTACTCACAAATGAGACTCCTGTCTTGCACTTTATTTTGCATACAGAGTTCTTGTGTCAGTTTCTTTATTTATTTTTTTCCTCCCTCTTGTTCTGTAGAGAATTGAGCTATCAAAATGATCATGAAGCATTTCTTCTTTCAAGCTTTGTAGTATGTTTAGAACCCTAGGGTTCAATTTCTTATCAATAGGATGGGAATTAAAAGTCATTAGCTTTTCTTTTTCTCAGTGTCCTGGTTTCAGCTAGCACAGAGTTAATTTCTTCACAGTTAATTTCTAACAGCTGTTACAGTGCTGTGTTTTGGATTTGGAATGAGAATGGTGTTTGTTTTTTTTTGATAAGTTGTGTTTATCTTAAGTGAAGGAATTTTCCTTGTCTCATGCTCTGCCAGTGAGGAGCTGAGCAAAAGAGACTGGTAGGGAGCACAGCTGGGACAGGGGACTCAAACTGTCTGAAAGGATACATATGATATCATAGATGTCATGTCATGTCCAGTATATAAACTGGAGGCAGGTACCCAGAAGGGGCACAGTTGGGTTTGGAAAGGAGCTTCTGGCATTGGTAGTGGATGGTGAGCAAGTGCATTGCACATCACTTGTTTTTCCTTTATTATTATCATTACTATTATTATAATTTACCATTATTACTGTATTTTACTTTATTTTAAACTAATAAACTGTTCTTATCTCAACCTACAAGTTTTTCTTGGATTCTCCTCCCCATTCCACCATGGTGAAGTGGGCAGAAGGGGGTGTTTGACTGAGTGGCTGTGAGTTGCTTTGATTTCCAGGCAGGCTTAAACCACGACCCTGAGCAGTAAGCAAACAGAAGTATGAAGTAATAAGCATGGATTTAAAGAAAGTTCATAACCTATTTACCACTACTTAGTAGACAGAGGTGCACAGAGATAATTTTAAAGATATTTTTCAGCATTTTCTTTTTTATTTGGGTGGCCGAGGTTCTAAAGGAAGAGGAACAGTATGTCTGAAGAATGACTAAGAATATACAAAAAGTCCTCATCTCTCCAGCAATCAACAAATTTATCTCTGAGAACACACTTCCAAAAGATTACATGAACTTGTAGAAGCAAAACAAGTAATTTGTTAGGCTTAAATATCTGTTGATCGTCTGGATACTAGCAAGATTACTTCTAGATCATAGGTTGGACTTGATGATCTCAAAGGTCTTTTCCAACCTAGTTAATTCTGTGATTCTGTGATGCTTTTGTGAAAACTCAAACTCCTTCATTACAATACTTCTAAGGTAATAGCTTGGAAGGGGAAAGTATTTTTTATTTGTTTTACTCAAGAAACCCATAGTTTAACACACACAGAATTACATGCCAATGTTCCCTTAAATTATCCCTTATCAGAGAAAATAAATTATTAATTTCAGTAAGAACAAAACGGTAGCATGGAAATAAAACTTTAACAGTATTTTGATGTTAAAGACACAAATTGAGAGAAGCTCTCCAAGTTTGTGGTGGACTTTACATTACTAGAGAACTTTGAAAATCAGATTTTACAAACTTCTATAACAATGTTTCAAATGCTAATTTTTTTTTTTATTCTATTACTGTTCTCAAAAAAGGAGAAGGGAGGAGAAAAGAGAGGAGGGAAAGAAGCAAGGAAGCAAGCAAAAAGAGTTTAGGAAAGGGGGCTGCTTTCTCATTTTATATTGGAATACTTTCTAAAATACTTAGATTCACTGTTACTTTGGAAGATATTTTACCAATGAAAATAATACTTTCTGGTCTAATGTTCCAAACTGAAGCCAAGAATACTTTTTTTTTTTCCCCTGGGCCAGAGGACTAAAATGCAGTTTGGAATTCAGTGCACAGAAATTTGGTGCTAAGTCTGTGCCACTAAGCTTACCTTACAACTTCCCTTCCCTTCCCTTCCCTTCCCTTCCCTTCCCTTCCCTTCCCTT
>VXAX01004379.1:88935-99263 GCA_013399835.1 Leptocoma aspasia
TTTTATTTTATTTTATTTTATTTTATTTTATTTTATTTATTTATTTTATTTTATTCTATTTTATTTTATTTTATTTTCAGAATTCCTTTGAGTTAGATAGAACAAAATTTAGATTCGCTAATTTATAGAAAAGCGTACAGCTTTCCCCAAAACTAATGCTTATGCAGAACATCTCTCCATTACATCTTAAGAGGGTAATGTAATTAATGTAAACCAAAATACACTTCTCAAAGATTTATTGCAAATGTGCAGCTATATTTTGCATGGTTTAGTTTCTTGTTAGAGAAGAATCTTGTTAGAGAATAATCAATTCCTTTCCCTGGCCAAATTCAGCTGGGAAGAGTTGCCAGACCTGTAACCAAATGACATGGCTATTGCAATTATAAAACCCACAGATGTGTAAAAATGTGGTTTTATTTCATTATATATTTCTAAATGAACTGGTTAAAATAATAGTTGTTTATAAAAATGATTAAAAATTATCTTTCTGTTTCCTGACCTTTATTTCCTTGACACACAGACCTTCTAGGCATTTTGAACTGGTTTTCCTGGGATACAGTTTATTTTCCTTATAGTTACTTGTGTGGAGTTATGTATTGATTTGTGACCAAAACACGTGATCACACTGATATTTCAGTTACTGCTGAGCAATGCTTACACAGCGTTAAGGACTTTTCTGCTTCTCACAGGGAATACGCTGGGGGTGCTCAAGTTAGGAGGGGACAACAGGGACACCTGATCTCAACTGACCACTGGGGTATTCCATAACACATGGCATTATGTCCAACAATTAGAGCTGGTTTTGTCAAGTAGATTTTACCAGCAGTTCTTTTGTAATTTTCACTAAAAATACTAAATCTGTGTGAACTTACATTAAATTGGGACCTTTCTGCTCATACTCCTTTCCTTCTTCCCTAGTTCTAGTAAAATAAACTTTTTGCACTTGAAACACATCTGGTAATTTTATAAAGTCCATAGCATGCGTGGTATGTAGAGGTTTGAGGATTTCACATATTTGAAATGCAACTTCTTCTCAAAACTGTATCTATGAGAATGCTGAACAAACTTAGCCTGCTCTACTGTTCTAATTGAAAACATATGTCTTACTCTGGGTGATGTTTGTAAAGATTTCTCAAATCACTATTATGAATTAGGTACTCCGATGCTGGGTAGTCACGGGGATTTGGGAGTCTGAAATCCATCTGTTATGTTTCTGTAAAATTGTTTCCTTTGTAGTGTGGTTATAATCTAAATAGGAGGATTAATTAACACATCAAAGCAGGAGAGAGGTCAAAATTCATGAGAAGCTGGCATATAAGTCTGTCATTGTTGCACAAAAATTCAGAAATATTTTGAGTTCTGTAAAAAAATAAAATGAAGTGTAACTGTATAAAACTATCTGCCCAGCTATTAACTTTAAAAATTTTGCCATATGGGCACTGACATACCTAAATCAACTATACTTTGCCTTGAGGTCATCCACCTGTATTGATTTTATGTTTTATTTTGTGCCACAGGACAAAAACTTATAAAAATTAATGTATAGCAAATATCTTGGATAACATTTAATTTTTGAACTTAAATTAAACAATAGATAAGATTTCAAATAGTGTATATTTTGCATCATTACAGAGAAGAGATTGTTGCAGTTAAAACAAAAATACATTCTTTAAGAAAATAAGGTGGAAAGAACAAGACAAGAAATTGCTCAGATAACAAAGGTAATAGTCTGCTTCTCTATGCACAAAGTAAAGTAGCAATCGTTCATTGTCCCATAAAGGAAAAATGAAGCCTCCCCAGTGTTAATGGAGTGGCTGGCACCAAGCAATTGGGCTGATTGCTAGCTACGTGACCCAGCCTTTTTGACTTCTGCCAGGGTTATGGGGAAAGAATCTGAAAGCAGCTGGAAAACAACCTTGTTAATATTCTACAGTTAAACTAGACCTTCATGTCATACAACACCTAATATTCTTAATATCTCTTTCCCAATTCTGGCTGACTTCAAATCCTTCTTAGCAAGCTTTCCCTTTATTCATTATCCTGTCTGCCTAATATTGAGATATTATTAGTGCAATAAAATGGATCGAGAAGAAGCTGAAAATGTTTTACTTTCTGTCTGTACAACAACAGCAATATGCATAAATATAAACACATGTGTGTGCGCACACACACACACACACACACACACACACAGACACCCACACAGACACCCTTAACCCCACCTGCCCCACACTCATATGGAAGAATTTATAGAACATGGAGTCAAGACCTAACATTGTTTATAGTAAAGTTGCCACAAACCAGTGCACGGCTGATTGTAAATTTTGGGTAATGAATGCATTGCTGGGTAACTAGATTTCCTCAGGCAAAACCACAGAATTGTATTTTTCATGAGGAACTCTTGGCTAAAAAGTATGTTGTTCCAAGCACCCTAGAATTTCTGAAGTGTTCAGATGAAGAGTGGCCATGCTGTATGTATGTACTTAAAAGAGACAGAGAAATCTTGACATAAAGACCAGAATGAAACCTGTGGAAACAGACTATTTTAAATCCATTAATAAGCAGGCCTGGTTCTCCTTGAAATTAAGATTATACATTTTGACCAAAGAACACAGCTTCTGCATGGAAAATTAAATTGCACCTGCGGTTGTATCAAAATTCTTCTCCATACATTTGTTTTCTGCAATGTTCACCATATGTTTCCTTTTTTTTTCTGGAAAACAACAGAGAGAGTGGGGGAAGAAAGACCAAAAACAGCCTTGCTTTTATAGAAACTGATGAAAAAGTGGTTTGTTTCCTGATTAGTTTTGACAGTCATCTACTTGTTTATTTTTATTGCTAATGGGTGGGTAGCTTTATGCATGCCTATGGTTGATCTTCTTCACTAAGTCCTCGTCAGGACTAGTTCCCTACATCATTCTGGGATCACTAGCTATTAATAAGGACATGAGTGTCCGTGTATTTGAAAGCAAAGCTGGACTTGAATTTCTCACAGCAATTCTCCTAAAATATGTTAATAAATGCTAGCAAAATCCTTGCTGTGCAGCAGAAAAAAAGAGCTGAGAAAACCTAGACCACAGATGAAAAAGACCTTCTCTTCTGCACAATATCCCTGCAAACTACTGGCTCAGTATATATGGGTTCAGCAACAGGAGCACTGGAAAAGCAGTGGGTTGTGTTCCTCTTACACCTTAGATGGTAACTGTCATATTTATAAAAGGAATTACATCTCATTTTCTCTTTGAGAAGCTTGTAAGGCCTCAAAAAACCCACTGAAAGGGATTTACAGTGGTTCTAGTAATTTTGGTAAAACACGCAGGAGAAATACCCACCAGATGTTCTCTAGAGGTCAAAATAACACAAGGTTTACTGGCAAATTAAGCAAAATCAGAGAACTCTGGGAAAAGGTTACTCCAATCAACCTAAAACACTTCTCAGAGCATTAACTTAGCCCCTTCAATTTAGCAAACTTTAAACCCATTCAATTTTACTCAAAATGTCCCAAGAAGAGGGAAAGGAAGGAAAGAAAGGAAAGGAAGGGAAGGAACGGAAGGAAGGGAAGTTCCAGGATGGGGAAGGGGAANGAAAGAAAGAAAGAAAGAAAGAAAGAAAGAAAGAAAGAAAGAAAGAAAGAAAGAAAGAAAGAAAGAAAGAAAGAAAGAAAGAAAGAAAGAAAGAAAGAAAGAAAGAAAGAAAGAAAGAAAGAAAGAAAGAAAGAAAGAAAGAAAGAAAGAAAGAAAGAAAGAAAGAAAGAAAGAAAGAAAGAAAGAAAGAAAGAAAGAAAGAAAGAAAGAAAGAAAGAAAGAAAGAAAGAAAGAAAGAAAGAAAGAAAGAAAGAAAGAAAGAAAGAAAGAAAGAAAGAAAGAAAGAAAAAGAAAATATACAGAAAAACATACTTACAGCTACCAGCTCCTGGTTTCCAGCAGTGCTCACATTGAAACTCTAAGAGGAAGATAGGGTCAGGATATGCCTGCCTCATGCTCAGCTTTAAATGCCCTTTGGCTTTTGGCGTCCCGCCTCCCAGGTAAGACTTCTGGTCATTTGGCCACTCAGAAGCTGGGCTAGGGAAGAGGAGAGCCCTGCCTCCATGTGCCAGTGATTGGCAGGGCTGGGATACAGGCTCTAGGGCTGGGGGGCATGTGAGACAGTTCACTGTCTTGCCAGGGCAAGGCCCTACCTGTCCCTCCCACACATCCACATGCATCCCAACATGTCTTGAGACATAAATCCATCCAATCTCTGACAAAGCTTCATATATATGGAAATTTAGCCACCAAGATCTAGTGATTTGAGACTCAGATTGACTGAAGTTAATGAAGCTACTACAAGTGGTTGACACGGTGCTTGACACTGTTTGCAGAGCTAGGCTCTTGTACGTTCCTCAGCAAACATATTATGTCTGCTGGATACAAGATACCACTTTTGTTTTTCTCACATCAACCCATAAACAATGATTCTTGTTTTCTAGGACAGTCTGGATTTGATCTGTTCATGGTGAAGATAGCAGACAAAGCCAGTGGGCTGAGACAAATAATCAATTCCAGTCTGCTCTTGTAAGACCTCACCTGGAATATATCAGTCAGTTCTGTGGCCCCCAACATAAGAAGGATGTGGACATGTTAGGGAGTGTCCAGAGAAGGATCACTAAGGTAAGCAGAAGGCTGGAGCACATCATTTATAAAGAAAGGCCAAAACATTTCAGGCTGTTCAGCCTGGAGAAGAAAAGGCCCTGGCAGCCAAAAGGGCCAACCCTGTCCTGGGGGACATCAGGAACACCATCACCAGCCGGGCCAGGAAGGGGATTGTCCTACTCTGCTCTGAGCTGGAGCAGCCTCGCCTCGAGTGCTAGGGGGAATTCTGGTCACCTTAATACAAGAAAGACATAGAGCAATTAGAGAACATCCAAAGAAGGATGGTGAAAGGCCTAGAGGGGAAGTCATATGGGCAGTGGCTGAAGTCACTTGGCTTATTCAGACTAGGGAAGAGGAGACTTGAGATAAGACTGCATCACAGTCTATAATTTCTTCATGAGGAGAACAGATGAGACAGACACTGGTCTTTTCTTTCTGCTGACCAGTGACAGGACCTGATGAAATGACATGAAGCTATGTTAGGATAAGTTTAATTTTGATATTAGAAAAAGGTTCTTCCCCCAGAGAGTGGCTGGGCACTGGAACAGGCTTCCCAGAGAAGTGGACACAGCATCTGTGACCTGACAGGATTCAAAGAAGCATCTGTAAAATGCTCTCAGGCACAAAGTGTTATCTTGGGGCTACCCTGTGTAGGGCCAGCAGCTGGAGTTGTTCATCCTTTTGGGTCCCTTCCAACTCAGGATATTCTATGATTCTATGAAAAAAAAGTCTGATGAGACAAGGAATCCTGAAACAGCCATTCATACAGTACTGAAGATGAGGAAATACTTATAGGTAAAGGAACACCTCCTTTAAGCAGAAACTTCCAAAACAAGTTCTTTGGTGAGATTTAATATGATAGTCCTATTCCATTTTCTTAAGAATTATTTATTTTGACTAAAAGAAGTGGAAGACATAAACTTTAAGACCTGTATACAATTCTTACTGTCTTCTGAGACTACAGGATCAAGCATAATCATCATTGTTAGAAAGCAGGCTTCTGGATGAACCAGAAGAGAAGACCAGTACTAAAGACTACAAAGTCCACAGATAAGCCTTGCCAAACAATTAAGAAAACTGACTCATGTGCTTCTAATACCAAGTTTTTCTAATTTTTCTTTCAAATTTGTATGCTTTAAGATTTATTCCTTTACTGTTTTCTTTCTATCAAGTACCTGGATGGACCAGCAAAACTCCTGTGCAAAAATGTTACAGCACAATAGGTAGATCAGTATAAGTATGCTGCTAGGCTTAAAATAGGACTACATCTATAAAAATTTATTGTACCTCACAATGTAGTCTGCTTTCTTAGCCACATCACTCCGATAGTGGTAACCAAGTGAGGAAAAACAGATTTGCACTGCATAGAGGGTAGATGCCGTATTACCATGTTAAGTCTGGTGTTTCTTTTCATTTATTAGCTCTGCAACTTAACTAAGCTCCTTTGTAATGCACACACTATGTATTTCAATGTCGTAAGCAAAAAAAGGCTATGAAAATTGTGGACAAACACCTGGAACACTGGCACTAAGAAAAACAATTATTGAAGAAGAAATAATGTCTTACAGGAAGATGTGAGAGAAAGAGAAATAAGTAATAGATTATTGGGTGCCAGAGCTGTTCTATTCATGTTCTTTAGTGCCCTGGATGTGAAGAGATGACCTTTAGATTTGCTGTCCAGAGTTCCCCATGTCTCATGAAGAAACAGGAAAGGAAAGCAAAGAGCTTTGCTTTTTTATGTCAGAGACAAGTCCCTGACTCAATACAATTCAGAACACAATATAATATTCCCTCTATGCCTTGTGGGCAGGAAACAGGCAGTAACACCTCTGTCAGTGTTCACCGGCCAAATAGTTGATGTTCGCTGGGGAAATATTTCACACCCTTCAAGATGTGTAACTGTATGACTGAATTCCTAATTAGCAATCCAATTTATTCCTTCATTTTTTTGTATGTGTTTGTAATTTCTTATCAACATACTTATCCTCAGCATGCCAGTTCCCACAACAACTCCTTGTTTTGATGTCTTCCATCACCATTTTAATTGTAAAAGTTTTTCGTTTAAAGATATGTTGCATCCTTCCAGGATTTCTCAAAACCTGTTGATTCTTTGCCCAGGAAAAAAGTGACCTTTTCTGTTTGCCACAGGTTAAGGTGGTGATTTGGCCCCTGGTGATGATTTTGGTATTTATTGCAAAATAGCAGAGGAGCCCATAGGGACACATCTCCTTGAAAGCAAAAAAAATACAGCATCCCTTTAAAAGGTATTTTAGCATGCGTGATCTGAATCTGACTCAGAGCCTCCACAGAAAGATAAATTAACTACTGAAACTGCTACAAAGTGGTAGGGTAATTTCTTCAACACTTGACTTGGAGTTTGACTACTAGAGTTTGACTACTATTAGTTCGCTGTCTTTGTTAAAAATGGGATTTAGTACAAGCAGCGGCTGCAGAGGCTGACAGTGGACCTCACACCCATTTAGTAAGAGACTTTTGAGTTCTCTGTGGCAGAGATCTGAAACAACTAGCTTTTGTTGGCTGAAATTGTAAAAGATAGATAAAACCAGCTTGTCTAACAGCCCCATTAACTTCAGTGTAAGCACGGTCAGAGTTATGTCCACGTCTCTTTGGAGCGTTACACTTTAAATGGTTTTGGTAAAATAGTCCCTCTCTTTCTTTGCCTAAATGAACAATTTTCTTTTAAGTAGCAACTAGTTATTAATCTATAGACTTGTTGTTGCAGAAATGCTTTATTTTTTGAGTAATCATTAACAGATGTCCATTTATTGAAATTGCTGTTAGAGAACAACAGTGGAAATCTAATAGTTAGGGGTGAGTAGGAGGAGTATTAGTACAAATAAAAATAGTTGAAGTAACATCAACAAATAGAACATGTCCTTTAGTTTTATTTGTAAGAAAATAAGGGACAACTATTGGCAACCTTTCAATAACCACAAAACTTAACAATGCAAGTGGAATTATTCTTTATCTATGTTGTATGGGTGAAAGTGCTTGTTATTTGTGTATTTGCATTTTAACTGGCCCAGAGGAAGAGGGGTAGAAGGATAGGGGTAGAAATAGAATCCATTTAACTCAAACAAATATTGGTATTGTTTTTTTTCAATTAGAGCTTGTATTCCAGACAATTGCAGACCTATTGCTGTGGGGGTAAAAAATTTTAGAAAGGAACCTAACTCCAAAAACAAGTGCTACATTCATCCAAATAGTTTTAATACTTAGTATGTTACAGTAATTGTCTCAGATCAAGAAGGTAGGCTTTGAGGTTTTTTGATGGTGATATATTTTAGCCAGGATAATATTACAAGGATGAGCAAATTCTCTTCGTGAAAACTGCAATATCAGTCAGAATTTATGTCTAACAGTCATTTACCCTTGCATCTGCTAAATCTTGCATCATTGGTCTAATACAGGAACAAGCAAGGAAACAGAATGTGTGTATAAATATAAATATATATATATATGGTTATATATAAATAATTCACTTCTAATGCAATATATAGGAGATAAAACCACCCAAATTCTTGAAATCTAAAAGATCTCCCAACAGCTCTAGTGAAAGTAAAAGCAAAGCTCCTTACATGTGTTTTCAAGTAAATTTTCAAGATTCTAGTTAGAGGAATAATTTTAATTATTCTAATATAAAACAACTTAGAATGACAGATATTTCTAGTCTGTACTAAAAATAAAATAATCTGATCATATTTCCTTTGTTGTCAATTTTTTAAATTCCTTCCTCTACCTAGAACATAACAGATACAAGCTAATACTTCATTGGCAATAAAAATAAAGAAGTGGAAAATTCAAGTATCCATTGAAACTGATCTATTACAAGAGTATGTTAAATAATTATCTTTATGGTAAAATATTTACATTTTTTTGCCTATAGGCAGTAAATTTTACATACATTTCTACTGTTCTGTAAAGTACTTCTCAACAGCTGTAATAGTTTAATCACATTTTATCTCTATTTTCAACCAGTTTCAACAGCAAATAGATGGCAAATCTTGTCTATAATTTTCACACCCTGTTCGGTTAAGATGTCATACGCTAATGAGCTCCTGATTTTTACATGTAACTTCCTTCCATGCTAACAGGAAAAAATATCTCCATCAAGAAATTAAAGAGAGGCATGTAGTAGGATGATGCATACATTGCTAATTGCTATAAACGCAACTTTGTTCTTCTACTTCCCTTGAGACTCTGTTGGGAAACTTCTGTTATAGATGCAGTTCTCTCTGACACATCTACAGACACATCTGCATCTTTTGGAAGGCGTATTTTAGAAGGCATCATTTACTTGTTCAGCAACTAGTAAAATTCCTATTTCTTTTAGTGGTAGAGCCATATCACTAAGACAGTTGGGCAGGTGACCTTGACAGGCCTAGAACTGCCTTAGAAACACCATTTCTACATATAGTCCCTCCTGTTAGATCTGTAGAATTTTATAACATCTGAAGATAAACATAGTATTATAAAAGGCTCCTGAACCCCCTCTTTACCAAGCCTTCATACCCTTCTGCTCCTTTAGCTAATATTTTCATCTGGAAAGAAAAGAGTTTAAAAATGTTTTCTTATCCAAATCTCAGCTAGACATGTTGTGGAGAAAAAAAATTTAAATGTTTTATTGTGTTTTGTATGCAAGATAGAGAAACATAATTTGATTTACATAAGTATTGTCATTTCACAATACTTGAAATATTGTTACAACAATATCAAGCATTCAGAGCCCCAGCAGTTTTCAGTTTTATAATGTCCTATATGCTTATGTATCTTGAAAGTAAATGCATGTAAACATGAAGAATGTATGCAAATGCGCATGAGCTTTGCATTCTTGAAGACCTGTCTTGCTAGACTGCAGAATGAAGTAAAGAAGGCATTTTGCAGCTCAGCTTCTTCCATGTCCTGGGTAAATGGGTTCCTATCCTTATTCATTAGAAGAATCTCATTTTCCCTAATCTTCCTTTTGTCATCTACGTGACCTACTTATACCAGCCTTTCTTGTTGCCACTGACATTCCTTACCAAATTCAATTCCACTTGGAGAAACCACAAACTTCCAGTTTCAGGCCTTCAATAGAGAAAGAATGGTAACAAATATGACTGTGTTGAGCAGAAGGTACTGAAAAGGTGGGTCTGGATGCCCTGGACTGTTCAGTGTAGCTATGGGGCTGTGGCTAGCTCAGCCATGGTAAGAGACTCTTTTAGAGATCAGACAGCATCCCCAGCACTGGTGGCTTTTTTGGGCATGGAGCATGCAAGCTGGGCTCTTCTCAGTGGTGTATGAACGGCACACCACACCATAAGCTGAAACAAAGAGAAATTCAGGCTGGAGAAAAGGAGAAATCTTTTCCCCACAAAGGTAGCCTATCCATGGAACAAAGGCCAAGGAAGGCTGGCTGTCTCTGACAGCAGATGGTCCAGCATCCTGACAGTGCAAAGCCCTGAGCAGACTGGTATGACCCTGTGGCTGAGCTTGCCCTGAGACAGCAGACTTCCCCAAGTGACCTCCTGTCCTGGTTTAGGGCAAATTTGGGAGAAAACCTCCAAAAGGGGGCCCCTCCAGAAAGCAAACACACACGGCCCCTCCCCCCAGCTGGTTCGGGAAAAATTTCCTGGGAGAGAAGTGGAAAAAACCTGTTTATTGAACCGGCAAGGCACTCTCCAGCACAAAAATGAA
>VXAX01004381.1:0-23388 GCA_013399835.1 Leptocoma aspasia
TATATATTAGATTATAATAAATATAATATTTTATATGCCCCTAACATTGTCTTTGAACTATAGTGCCTGTGTAATGAATGAGACACTTGCAAATGTGCCAGACCATTACCCCTGGGAAAGGAAAATAATTACTAAACAATTAATGCATGAATGTCCCCTGTGGCCTTGCCAATGTAATTTCACCTGTGTCTTCTGAAGAACCAGAAGACAAAGGCACAAAGGTCTGTTAAGAAAGACTTTTATTCCTTAACCCCTGCTGAAACTGCTGATAGTAATTGAGATCAGCAGAATACAGAATTTAAAACCCTGGTGTTATTTCTAGGTGGTTACCTGTACCATTGAGAAAAAAGACTTTGCTGAAATAGCAATTAAGGATGCTTGGCAAAGACAGAGCTCTTCCAGCAGACCTCATATATGCTGAAATGACCTCTTTTTGTCATGAAACTGAGTGGTTTCTTTGACAGTAACCAGTGAGGCAGGGTAGTTTCCCACTTTGCAGATTGGAAAGCTGAAGCATAATGAGCCAAATGATGTCCCCACAGTGCCAGAGAGGGTATGTAGGAAATAATAATGAGAAGGAATCCTTATCTCCAAGATCTCTGAGAGATGATGCCTGAATGCTCTGAAATGTGCCAGCTTCCTCAGTGTTGAGAATAGTGACATGTAAGTGTTGAGATGTGAGCTCTGATAGGTCAGGCAGTTTGACTCAGAAAGCAGAATTATTTCCATAAAGACAATCTGTAGATTACCACAGATTCTGAACTTCCAGCTGATGTAACTGTTGTTCCATATATGCGTAAGTTGGCAATGACCTGGACTGAAAGTTATAATTCGGACATACACTGGTTGATATTATAGTCTTTGTTCAGAGCTGTGAATTTAGAAGATGATCTGCCTTTTCTGTTGGGATTCCTAGGGTTACTAGTAAGCACTCAGGGAGAAGTGTTGCACTCAGGCACCAGAAAACTGAGCTGTGTACCAGGAGTTGTTCATCCTAGAGAGGTAACCTGTAACTAAGTTCCTGTGCACTGGGGGCAACAGTACAAGTTATATTTTGCAGACTTCATTTTCTGCACTCAGGAGGGTGCAAATGGCAACACTCCTGGCCTTGCTGTTACTTTTTTAAGTCTATTCCTATTCTTTTTCCCCCAGTTTCACCAAACAACCTATTTCTCTGCATTTCTCCTGCAGTTGCTTTTCAGGAGCAAGCAGTAAGCTCACAATGTACTGTTTCCTTATTGCAGGAAGGTTTTAACATGATTTAACAAACACTTAACATTATATGAACATATAACATACATTCCTGTCACCTGTGGGTCAGTCCCACAGGAATAATCTCACCTCATAATAACTGAATAATCTCATCTGCTACTAAAGAAAAAAAAAAGGCATGAGAGCACCAAACACAGGGAGGCCCAGCAGCAGAGACAGACTCTGCCATCTGCCAAATACTGACAGTTTCTCTCTGCTTGAGAAGCTCTTGGTGTCTCTGCCCCTCAGCTTCTCTGTTACGTATACAAATGTGCAATAAAAAGGAGATGAAAAGCTGACCTCTGAAATTTTTAGTCTGAGAAGTCCCAAATGCTCTGCTGTACCAGAATGCAGGTCTGTTTTACAGGGCTAATTTGTGCTGATGCTAGCTGGTACAATTGTTATGCAATTGTGCAGGCATTGGGAATAACAGAGTACACTGTATTCTAGTTCTATACTTTACCAGGACATGGTGGAAGCTTCTGGCCATCTGGAAATTTCTTCATGCCAGGGAAGGTTTGTCCTTCTCCTGACATGCACTTGACCTCTGTACCTGGCACCCTGGCATTTGCTCTTTACAATTCTCTTGTACCACAGCTTTGAGAAGTTCTACTTTTCCAGCTAACTTTCCTAGCTGACAAAAAAAACCCCAAACTGATGATAGATAAATACCAGGCAGCTGAGGCTTTTTTATCACCATCTATCATAATTAGAGGGATGTCAATTCATCATTTTGCCCACAGTGGTAAATTCTTATGGTAGTTTTTCAAAGTCATCCATACTCATTGTTTGTGCAGATTGCTTTAAATAGATATTGGTGTTCTTTGTAGGAGAGAGAGGGTGTTAAATCTCATTTCTTTACTTAATTCCAGCTTGGGCATTTACATTTTGTCTTCCTGGTTTCCCAGCTGGGATAGCAGGTGAATTTTTGTTTCCATCTATATACTTGATGATGCTTTGTTCTCATTAAAGCCCTGATGTGCAGTGGACACCAGGGGTGCTACTTTTTGGTCACATGGGATGAAATGCAGCTTTCAAGCATAAAGAGCAATTAGTATGATTTCTAACCAAAAAATTCTGCTAAACTATAAAAAGGGAAGAAGTTTATTACGCTTAGGGAACGTTAGCAGCTCAGGTACTCTTCTGCCCACCAAATGTGTTTATCCTGTGAGGAAGGAACTGATGAACTGTTTGCACAGAGGCAGATTTTGAGCCTAATTTTTAATGAGTCTACTTCAGTTTAGTCACAGCTGAAGAAGCCCTGAGATGGAGTTCTGAATCAGTCCATTGACTGGGGACTATTGCCAGACAAGAACTTGAGTGACTCTGCTTTGGAAGAAAAATGGATGAAGTGCTTCCATCCACAAAGAACTGATTGTATTAGTGTTACTCTCCTGCCTTGTCTTACAGAAGGTCTGAAATTCCTTTCCTGAGTTGTTATGAATTACTTCCCCTAAAGTGTGTCTCATTGCCCCTGTATGGAAAGATATTTCTTCTGTGATTCAAACAAATGTTTAGTTGCAAAGGAAAGAGCATTTTCCTGGAGAGGAAAGACAAAATTCTCAAAAGAGTGGAAAACAAAGGAATGTAGATTGCTTTATGCCTTTAGATACTTTAAATTCTATTCATTTCCTCTAAATTTATGTTCATAAATCAATTTAGTGGTCCTCAAAATGTTAACCACCATCTGTTTCTTTAATG
Organism: Leptocoma aspasia; assembly: GCA_013399835.1. Taxonomy (NCBI): domain Eukaryota; kingdom Metazoa; phylum Chordata; class Aves; order Passeriformes; family Nectariniidae; genus Leptocoma; species Leptocoma aspasia. The sequence continues at coordinate 2,953 of VXAX01004381.1, forward strand.
ATGTTATTTCTGGATCCAAAGATAAGTGTTTATGAAGAGTAAAGAAGGGACTCTGGTATTTTTGATACCATTATGAAAGTGAGATTCTATTAAGGTATCCAGCAACTTTCCAAAATTTTGAACTTTGAAGGAGACTTCAAGATGAAATAGTGTTTAGGTACTAGATGATTTTAGAATATACAAGATCTTATTATGGGCTAGAACTGGACCTGATATAATACAGATTCTGATGCTAAGATAAGTCTCCCTGCTCATGTGCAGATGCTTGTAGTAGTGTGAAATCCATGTCATTCCGTTTACAGCCTCAGATTCTCTTAGTATTCCGTTGTGTAGGAATTGTGTTTTGATAAGTGAATCATCCTTCAAGACAAGAGAAGGAAGCTTGGGAGGAAGCTCTAGAAAACACTTGACCAGGTCAGAACATGGTGGGCCTTGAGAAGACCTTCCTTGAAAGAAGAAAGCTGCTGCCCTCACTGTGGTAAACTGTGGAGATTCCCAGAGCACTGCCAGGGAAAGATCAGTATTTGCCCCCAGTTCCCTCCTGCTCCTCTCTGAGGTACCTGTGCTACACACGGGAAGTAAATGTGATCTGACAATACCCTGTGGCAACGCCTACCAAAAACTAGAAGTATTTTCCCTGGCAGCAGAGGGTCATATGTGTGAGCAGCCAAGTTTAGAATTCATGGGGTGGATCCTTTGTGGTGTTTTAAGTGAATCCCAAAAAGCAAGTTCACAATTTTGAGCATCCAAGGAAGTGCCAGTAGGACCATTGTTATATCTTAGGCTATATTAGCCACTGACTAATAATAGGTCAATGAGAAAATTGATGAAAAAAACAATCAAAGGAGTGGTCAAATCAGAAAGAACACACAGAAACACTTGGTATGGTTATGTATGTAAACCAACCACAGGCTCTGTTTACAAACCTTTCCATCTGTTCCTTTGCCTAATCATTTCTGCTTTCCCTCTCTGTCTTCTAACTTTCCTTCGTCTTTCCAGATGCAGGACGCTATGGGCTATGAGTTACCATGGGTGTATTTTGTCAGTCTGGTCATCTTTGGATCCTTTTTCGTTCTAAATCTGGTTCTTGGTGTGTTGAGCGGGTAAGCTGACAGTTTTGGTGTCCTTTTTCCAATGCTACAGGGCAAGACTCCATAATAAGGGTTCTTCCCTGTCACCAGGATACTTTCAGAGGGATTAAAAATCTGAATCCAAGGAAGCTTCACATCAGCTCTGAAATACTTTGACAAAATGTTCAAATATTGCAAATAACAATACAGGTAACAAAAGCGGTGTTATTCTCTGACAGAGAAATTCAACCTCAGGGCCTTCAAAATTATTTATGTCAACCTGTCATAAATTTCCAGAAAACTGGCTATTGAAGAATCTTACTGCTGGTGACTTGGGATCTCTTTGGCTGGAGCCTTGCAGTGCTCAGAATCTGAGCTTGTCTCACTAATTATCATTCCACTCTTCCAGGTCAATGATGCCATAGGAAGGGACTGGCCCTGGATCTATTTTGTTACACTAATCATCATAGGGTCATTTTTTGTACTTAACTTGGTTCTCGGTGTACTTAGCGGGTAAGCAGTACCAGGAAAATGTTTTATTATTGTTTATTTTTAAAAATTTGTACTTCTATTCCTACTCTCTGGTCAAAACAATGGTCAGTGGCAGGTTGATCCCAAGAAGCTTAAGAGAAAGCCGAGGCTATTGCTGTGCCAATAGCAACATACGGCATTCCTAGTATCACAGAAGGAGTCCTTTGACTAAACCAAAGGAATATAAGACAATTTTTTTGTCTGTAACACATTCCTCTACCTGTACACTGTGGGAAGAGGATAGAGCTGTGCTCTCCTGTGGGCAAGGCAATCCACACACCATAGAAGGGCATTATAGTAGAATTTCTGGAAGAGTCAGTAGGACTGAAGGAGGAATGAGAGCATGAGACAATTCCCTTTACATTTGTAGGATGAGATTCCTGCCAAATTATGTCTTCTCACAGGACAGATTTTCACATTGTTTGGTATATCAAAAGCACAGCCTACCAGGAGATTATTTTCCCTGGAGAGAGTCTTGGGCACATTTCTTCTTCAGTAAGCCCATCTTCCCTATTGTGCAGATTGCAAACCTGGCACGATGCAGGGAGAAAAGATAATTTCCCTCTGACCTTTTCCAAGGATGAACAGAGAAGCAGGAGAAGTCCTTTTAGTGTTTAAGCATTTTTAAGACATCCAGACATTTAGCTGTGCTTCAGTTCTGCAGTACAACCCTCGCTGCAAAGCATCATTTTAGTAGCTTTGATTAAAAACAATGGATATTGTCCCCAGTAGTTAAGAAGTTTACTGCCCCTGGGGAGCCACATAATTAAAGGAATCAAGCCAGCAAACATTCCTTGCAAGATTTAAAAAAAAAAAAATCTTCTAGGATTAGGCTTCTAGTTCCATATTTGGGCATGACTGGGGGCTACAGACATTCTGTGTACATAGATAAATATGGTATGAGGACTTTTATGCATCCTCTTTTTGTTTCCACCATCCTGCCTCCTTTGATGAGCTCTAAATGAGTTTGATTAGGGCCTGTACCTGTTGTCCAAGCAGGCAGCCCTGAAGTCCCTTGTCTTTTGATCAAAAGAGAGAGAAAATGATCTCTGAGCAGGAGAGGGGACTTGATGCCTCATAGGAATTATGTTCTCAGTACTTGGGCCAACAAGACAGGAAGGGCAGCAGTGGGACTGGGGGAAAAATCCACCTTTGGCCATCTGGCAAAGAGACAGGTAATAGAAAGTCTGCAGGAGGTATCATTTCTGTCTTCATGACTCCATTGAAGGAGACAAGCCACTGTCACTCCTGCTGCAAGGAGAAGGGTTTCCACGCAGTAATGGAAGCGTGGAGAAAATCCCTGGCAATGAAGTGTTGGTCAGTAGTCTGTGTTTGCATATCTGGAGAGTGATGCTCTGGTACAATTTGGAAACACACACTCCTCATTCCTCCAGGTGGATGCCCAGCAGGTAAGGATGTCAGCACTAGTGGGGGATGATGATCAGCTGACAGGGAAAGGGATCTGTTCTATCAGAGGTGTGCTCAAGGATCATATAGAAATGTTGTTAAGGATTGTATGGTATCTGATTGGATAAAAAGTGCCTGTGAGCCCAGGCATGGGGAGTGCACAGTATTGAAGCACTGCTGATTCAATTTACCTGCACTTGGATTTGTACCTGTGCATAATTAACAATTTAATTTCCTCTCTCTTTCATTTTCAACTCAAGAAAGTGTTTTGAGGCCTAAATCTTCCACCTCCTGCAGCTAAACCACCACAGTTAGTGGCAGGAGATGGAAAGAGTCTGTAGAGGGAACTGAAATCAAAGATGAAGTTCACCTTGTTTAAGCTGTGAGTCACTCTTTCTGGCTGTCTTCACAGTGTTATGACAGCTGCACTGTTTCTGCAAAAATGTGTCCAACTGGAGAAAAGTAAAAAGAAACTTAAGAACTTGCATCCATGAAAAAACACAGAAATTATGGGAGAAATGCTCCAAATTTTCTTTGGTCTATATAAGCAGTTCTTAAACAATTAACTTTCTAAAGCAGTTCTAAATTCTGCTGAGTAACAAAGTGTCTTCACTTTGCAGATTCAGCTTTTTTTCTTGGAGACTTGCTATTGCTATTAGTCTGATCTATGTTGATGATCCACCTGCCTGTTCTAGATACAAATCAGCATTTCTGGTTATCTTTGAATATCCATTCTGGGCATCTCTGATTTTTTTCCCATTTATCTATTTCAGGAGCTTCAGCAGGCATGTTGTGTAGGTAGACTCCACAAATGACAGATTAGCTTGGGGAGGGGGGGGTTAATCAATTCTGAATACATAAGTGTAATTAATTGTACTCACAAAGACACCTTGATTGCTCCTGCCAAATGAAATGCTGAATTCTACTCTGCTAAAAGAGCTTTTTTGTAATTTGTTTTTCCTCAGATATGTCATCCATTCATGGTCCTGGTGAATTTACTAATCACATACTAGGCTAAAAGACATGTTGGAGTATTTATATGTGGAACTGTAATCTCTTCCTGACTTGGCTGAGCACAATATAAAATTCATGTACTCCAAAGGAATATCCAGTCAGCAGATCACACAGTAGACCTACCCAAGCCCAGGCAAAACAATTCCACATTGTTGCTCTGAGCAGTGATTAGAAGTCGCTTGAGAACAGAGCTGTTCACATCTGTGTTATCTGTATCAGTTAATTAATGAGGGAAAAAAAAGGCAGAGGGGGTTCAACCTTCAGACATGTACACCTAAGAAAATAGAGTCCCATTTCCTTTATATTTTGATCCAAATGCCAGGACACAGGTCGAACAAGCAGTTACAAAGGCAAATGGAGGGCAGAACAGAGGTTTCTTCTGCTTTGAGAGGATCCTGCAAAACATGGTTGGCTGCTTTTGATGTTTTTACTGCCAAGAAAGAGGTCAGAGTGAGCAGGAGGCTGGCTATGGCTGTAGCTCCTCCTTGAGCAGTTTTTGTGACTTTTCAGGTATTTTTCCTAATCTTCGGTCCCCTCTTCCAGCCCTTCCCTCTCCTTGGTGTACTTCTCAGGGTGGATGAGATTTGGAGCCTTGTGCTTCACTTTTAGTAGTAAGCAAGACTTTTGAGCTGTTAGAATTCTGCTGTTTTGCTCACTAGGATTTCAGCTAGGATTTTCATTATCCTAATATTATGCCACCAAAATCAGTGGTAGATTTCCTATTCATTTTTGCAGGACCAAACCTAAGACAAATGCCAATGGATTGTTAAATCCATTCATTGCTGACAGTCTTCAGCAACAGTAATGGATAATGCACTGGGGAGAATGGCTTTACCTCTTTTTCTAGAAAGAGTGGCCTGTATTACCTGCTGTGTGTGTCTTGTGTATTGATCTGCTTCAGCAGATATAAGACTAAATGCTTAAGTACACTTGGTCCAGCAATTTTCACAATCATTAAGCTTACTTTTTAAAATACAAGCATCAAAACCTGGTTTAGAACCACATGAGTCTCTAAATAAGGGAGGTCAGCATTTCTTGGAAAAAATTATTGCTGTATAGGTGTCTCTGAAAGAGGAGAAGAAACAGCACTACAGCCAAAAAGAAGGCAAAGCCAAGAACCCAGGATTGTAACTAAGCAACAGGAATTGTTGTTCTTATGCCCCGTTTTAAGACTATATTCCCAAAAGTGTTCTTTCATAAAACTATCATCATATGTTTTGCCCTGTCCACTTTCTCGCAGAATCTATTCATTTTGTCTACCCATAATTTATTGTATTTGTCCACCCAGTGTGAGATTTGAAATACATATTTCACGTCAGATAACAGCCTTGAATGCTAGAAGTCTTCTGTAAAACTTTGAGGTCTGAGTTTTTAACTGTATTTTCCAGTACTGTGGGTGAAAATGGTCCATAATTAAATGTGTACAGGATTGTGAGTACCATTAATTACACTTAAACTAGCCCAAGTTAGTTGTGATGACATATAAAATCTTAAACCTGGCTAGAAATTACAGCCACCATCTCACTCTCCAGATGTCAGATTATTGTCAAACAGTTCATTGTTAACCGTTATTCATATGGACATTTGTAGATAACTATTGGAGAATATCATGTGTTTACAGAATGTTAGAAAATGTCTGGTATTGTGCATAAAATTGTACATAAATTTTACATATACGTTTTATTTGAATTGTCAATCAAATGCTGAGGAGGAAAGTTTCAAAAAAGGTATCAGTCTTTTTTCTAAGTATTGATAGAAATGTGGACACTCCAGCTGTTTTACACGTGTGTGTGCATTTGTCTGGAGAGAATAGAGACAGCTGGATGTGCTACACAGACTGAGAAGGCTTTCTAGTGGAAATCAATCTAACCCATTGTTTTTCTTCCATCTCTTCCTTCTTTCCACCCATGTCCTGTCCCTCCCTCCCTCTTGCTAGGGAGTTTTCCAAAGAAAGAGAAAAGGCTAAGGCTCGAGGTGATTTCCAGAAGCTGCGGGAAAAGCAACAGCTAGAGGAGGATCTCAAGGGATACTTAGACTGGATAACTCAAGCAGAAGATATTGATCCAGAAAATGAAGATGAAGGCATGGATGAGGAGAAGCCTCGAAACAGTAAGCAACTTTCTTCTCTCACTTTCTTTTTCTCTCTTTCCTTCTCTGTCTCTCTCTGTGCTTTTAGCAATAAAGCCTGTGCCCATCTGCTATAGTGCTGAGGTGGCTTCTAAGGAAGAACAAGTTATTCCTGAGACATGCAATATGCTTATACATGATTCCAATTTAATGCTTGTAGGAAACCATGGGAAGCAGAAATGTATGTACAATAATTGATATTCTGAAGTGTTTAGTCTGTGATACGGGCATGAGATCCTGATATTAAATAGATGAAAGCTCAATACTTGCTGCTAAAGTCCAGTACTGAGAAAAGTTTTAAAACACAAGTGTGCCTTCTGTTCATGTATTTAATTGTAGCTCAGTATTGCAGGCTCTTTGCACGTGGTTGGTTCCTTTGAAAGCAAAGGTTTCTTAGGGAAAGCAGAGCTACAGTATGGGAGGAGGGCCAAATCAGCTCTGTTGTATCTTAAGTGGGCCATCTGTAACTCCATTGAAATCAGTGGATTTGTGTTTTTCCTGCTTTTGCCAGGCTGGATTAAGCTCTCAGACATTTCTTCTAAGGGTGTTATTTCTTACTCTTGTTTTTTGGAGTTAACGAGGTGTTTGTACAAAGTGAAAATTCACCGAAAATCTCTTATTAGAAATCCTGAAGGAGGGGGGGGTTGAAGAAAGCAGTGCTTCCCCAGCCTTTCATTACCTTGATTGAATCTTCTGCCTCCTTCTCTTTTACCAATATGGGCTGTGTAACACTTCAGAAACACTTACTCTTGTCACTGCTGGTTGTGCAATGTCAGTGGGAAATGTCACACTTGGAACCTCTACACAGCCAATGGACAATGGCTCTACTCTTGGCTTTCACCATGGGACTGTGCATTTTCTTTGTTTCAATTTGGAAGAGAGGACATGAAACATGTCCCTAGATACCACCCTTCTTACCAAGCAGTCAAAATCTACGGGGTGATCCCATCACAAACGTATATTCCAGTAACAGGAAGATTGGACATAGGAAGGTTGTGCCTCTCTTTCTTCAGCAAGATTTTTAATAGATGTTCATGACTTTTAGGATATTAGTAACCTCTATTGCTGAAAAAAAAAAAAAATTGAGTCATTAATATCAGGTTATACCCACAATACTTAGGTATCTGGACTTCAAGGAGTCACTGTGGTGACTTGCTCAGACTTCTCTTGAATCTGGTTATTTTGATTTTTATGCTGGTGTTCTCATAGCTCATATACTTCACTTTCACAATTTAACCTCAGCAACTATTCAGAAATTACTTTATTAATCATGTCCAAAATTTGCTGCTCTGTGGCATACCATACATGAATAAATCAGATGAGGATTCACTGCATGTATTTTTGAGTGTGGTCAATCCATATTTGAGCTAACAAGCTCCTTTTATGGGTGGTGATATTATGAACTGAAAGGCAACACATCTCCAGCTTGCTTTCAGTTCTTCCTGGTCAATTAGAAGGTGAATTTTGCAAGACATGGTTTATCAAAATTAGTCCTCTCACATCTGAGTCAGAAAAACTGAGAAGTAATGGTTCCAGCTTAAGATAATATCACAGAAAAGGTACTGTGAGTAAGTGACAGGGCAGGGCATTTTGTTTAGGGTGAAGTTTATTTTTGATGTGTTATCTCCTGGGTTGAATGTTTTGGCATTCGTGCCAGCATTCAATCACCAGTAGGGTTAAATTGAAAGAGAGAGATGGTATTATTTCTCTTCCAAAAGCCATATACAAAATAAGTAAAGGATAGATGGCACAGAAGTAAATTCCCTCATTAATCCCTTTGGCCTGAGTGTTCCCAAGATATTTGAATCCCACCTACTCCCAGTCCAAGCTTGCATCACCAAGACTCCAAAGTCTTCCTTGTTTTCTTGTGTTTAGCTGAGTTGCCTCCTATGCACCTTCAGTGTCCCCTGTTGAAGTGCTCGTCAAAGCTCATCACTTTCTGTTTCTAGCACAGCATCCTAAACTCCGTGGCTGACTCTTACTGCCCTTTCAAGCACACTTTGTTCAGTGACTAATTAATGTTGGCTTTTAAGCCCTGAGAATTTCAAATGACAGATCACTGAAGCACACAGGGTGGTTCAGACCTCCTTAAGCTGCTGTGTTAGCTCAATAAACTTCAGGTGTGGCCTCTGCATCAGTGGTGTTGTACTGATGCTCAGAGGACATGTGCCTGACCTCTGACACTGGTTCACACCAATATTTTAAAGAAGTCACATCAGTTTTTGCTTCTTTGGTTTTCCCTTGGAGGTCATTTGGGGGCTTGGAGTTTGTTTTGTTTTTTTTTTTTAATAAAGAGTATCAGAATAGTTCAGAAGTTCAAATAAAAAATACTTATTAATCTAGAGACTCAGCTAATGTAAGTTCTGATACTCAGCACTTTACACCATCTGGGCTCTGACCCAGGTAGTCTACCTAAACTGAATCATCCCAAACACAGAGAACATATGTTTCCAGTCTCTTCTCTGTCCTTGGCAGCTACAGAGGCAGATTTTGCTGTCTTTTAACTTTGTAGAGAGTGCTGCCTGCTTGTCAGCATGGGCACTGCCTCCTGCAAAACAAAGGACATAAGGTGGAAGGGAAGAGAAACTCACTTGCATCCCCTTTTGGTTTGACTGCCTGTGACAGTCCTTAGGGCATCATCAGTCATATTCTGCAAATGCTGCTGCTTTCCCAAGGCTCTCAAACCTTGCCCAAAGCCTCACTGGGTGTTTGCAGGCCTTCATGAAGTTACCAAGTCCAAGAATACAACAGAGAGGACCTTAGTGAAGGAAAGGGTAAAAAAGGAAGATAAATGCAGCCAGAGTTGGACAACTTGTGAAGTCTTTAGCCCTCCTCTCCATAGCAGAGGTCTTGGCATTTTGCTGAGGGAGCTCATCACCACTTGTTGCTCACATGGACTGGGAGACATTGACAGAGCAGGCTGAGTTGATTCCCTGTCTTTTGAGGAAGTACCACATTTAAGGCAGTTTTCCCGTGTTGTTTGCAAACACGGATTTGCCATTGTGACAGATGTGAGGTGGGAAATGTGCAAAGGCTTCTGGGGGCTGTTTGTGTTGATGGTTTTGTTCTGTGCTCTTTCCCTGACGCGCCTTCCACACAGGAAGAAAGCATTAATTTGACAGAGGGGAGAAACACGTCATGTCACAGAACAGCTACTGAATTCAAAATTACATGATAGCAAAGAAAACTGTCCCTCCTGTTGCCACAGTTACTTGGAATTTGCACATTTGTTTTCCCTTCCTGAGACTGGTCTGGAATGCATCTGTTGCTGTGGGCAGAAGCAGGAAACCTCAATCCAACCCAGATTCTCCTCCTATTGAAATTCATTGGCAAAACTCCCACAGGCTGCAGTGGGGTCACAAATAATCTATGAATGGGCAGAGAGAACTAATTTGATGTTTCTGAGTGCTCAGATTTTGTCCTCCCTCTGTTTCCTTCTATTTCAGTTCTATTTGGTGCTACCGTGTGCAGTGAGAGTATGACCTCACTAATGTCAACAGAGTCCCTAAAAGTAAAAAAGCCCACTGCTTTGTGAAGGCATTCCATGATTCAAGACAATTAATTCTTCTTGTTAAGTCATATCCAACTTAGTACTGTAAATTCAAGAACTGATTTGCAAGTGGCTTACACTACTAAAATTAAAAGTCTAATCATTCTTCAAGGCCCTATTATAACGGGAGTGATGGCTGTAGATAATTAAGTTTTCATGTAGCACAGCAGAAAAAAAAACAGTACAGATCAGTGTGTTGCCTATCAAAATCATATATTTCAGATGGTATGTTAAATAATGAAAGGTGTGTGTCTGTACATGCAGATTTATGCCTCTGTTGAAGTGGGAATAGTACACAATTGAAGAGAAAAAGTACAGACATACAGGCAGGTTTTAAAATATATTTTTAAAAATTAAGCAGTTTAAAAAGAAATAGTCTTCAATCTTCACCTTCAGAGCATTGCTGTAGTGCCTTAGTGACCTTTGGAAATGTTCATTAACATCTGAGTTCACTGGCTCTAAGGAATCAATGACAACCTAACTTTTTTGGTGGACTACAGGTTTTGTCTCACTCTTTCAACCACTGTTACTTTTGAACATCACCATAACTAGGAAGTAGACTGCATTTAATCATGGGTTTATGATTAAATTTTATGATTAAATTATTATTTTTTCCCTGGGAAAAAAAATATATTTTGAGACAAGGAAGAAGTTTTCAGCAGAAAAAGCAAAGTATCAGAAGAAATTGGTACCTCTTGACACAGCTTAGAGGTTTGTTTATAGAAACTTGTACAGAGTAAAAAGATGCTTTCCCATGGGAAGGATTTTCTGCAGGCTTGCATACAGGGAAACTTTTAATATATTCATGCAACACTGAAGCCCAGACCAAGAGCTGTGTTTGGGAAGGGCTCAGAGCAGGAAGTCTGGAAGAGCCCAGGACAGACTGAGGGATGCAGGAGGTGTGTTAGCAGAGCTCTCCTGGGGAAACTCTCATTTCCTCCACCCTGCCCAGCCCTGGCTGCAAGGCAGCTTGAGTAATTCACTGCTTGCTTAAATCAATTCACAAGCAAGCACACAAGAAGGCAAAGATAAAAGAATTTTGTTTTAAACACAAGTGGGGCTAGAATGCTGACCCTGCTGTTGCAGTGGGGCTGTGCAATGAGCTGTGGTGTCACTCTCACTTTTCAGCCTTCTGATGTTTTCATTCTTGTGATGGAGTTTCTCACGCTGTTTTTTGTAAACATGCACGTGTTTTTCTAACTGTCTTTTTGTTTTTCATTCCTTCTCCTGGGAGGAGAAAGGTTTGATGGACTTTGTCATTGACCAGTGTGGTTGGAGAGGTGGTAACTTCACCTTCCAATCCATGGTCGTTCCCAAAACTCTATATAATGTGAAAACCAAAATAAAGTTCTCTCTTCTTTGCCTTCTCTCGGGTGTGGCTGCGTTTGTCTCTGTGTTTGGTGTTGCTCCATAGAGTGACACCGTGGCTGACACATCTGTGGCACCGCAACGTTCCTGAGGCGCAACTCGGAGACAGGGAGTCTTGGTGACATTACACAGCTGAACTGGCACATTTGTAACCAAACTGGCAGCCAGTGCTGAGCAGCTGAGAAGAACCAACAGCTGTGAATGGCACCCAGCCCTTTTCAGTGCTTTGGGAAGCCTGGGAAGCTTGCAGCAGGACCCTGGCGCAGGCACGGCTCCAAGGGAGCAGTAGTCACACCCTCACTCTGTGCCTGCTCCCTTCTGCTTATTGGGTGGAACCCTCCATCCACTCAGTGCAGTCTGCTAATGGGATAAAAATCTCTGCTAGAATTTGCTCCTGGGGAGAAAAGCTGGTCTCTCCATGCCAGTTATCTCATAGACAACATCAAGCCTGGAGAGGCGGCGGGGGAAGGAAAATGTTTCCAACTGAGGAGCTGAACTGAAAATAGCTGTGGCACTGAGTCTGCCTGCTGATGACAGCAGCTCTTCAGTTAGCAGGATTGTGGAGACAAGACAACAGATTAGAGCATTGGCCCTTCAGATCTTGAGGCCTAAATTCAGCTTTAGTGCCCACAGGTGTTTGTAGGGCTGCTCAAGTCCTCATTCCCATTTACAAAGTTCACAAATCACAGCATGATGCATCTCTCTTCTCCTTTTCCACTTGAGGAAGGGCTGCACTCAGACATGCCACTCTAGGTTCAAGCTATAAAGGACTTGTAGTGAACCCAAGAATAGGGGTCCCTTTAGATCAGAGTCAGGATGTTACCAACTACATTAAAATCCCTAGTCTGAGGAAGCAGAAGGGTTAAGCATCAGAACAAAGATGCAGTGGCAGAGCTGCCAGATCCTCACAGATGTGCAGATCAAAATGTAAGTGTATTATGTGGCTGTTTGAAGAACCAGAAGCAGAATATCAGGGCTATGCCAGGTCATGAGTGACTTGTTTTAACGCAGCTGTGTGAGGGCAGCTTGCATAACACCTGCCCACACGAAGCTTAACTCAAGCTGTTGTTATCAGTCCCTCACTCTCCTGATTGCTGGAAGTATTTGCAGACCAGGAATCTGTTATTTCAAGGCCACTATAAAGTGCCTATTTCTTTGGCTCAGGGTACTTAGCCTGTTCTTAATGCCTTACTTAAGAGGTAGAAAAGCTTTAATCATATGTTTGACAAGCTGACTTTAGGGGCAAAAAAGAAAAAGAGTCATAGATCCTCAGGAGTTTTGCCTTTTCTTCATTTTGTCTGTGCATCCTTGAATTTCTTCAGAATTCTGTGGGGAACAAGAGAGGTTGCTAAAAAGTATTACACTGGCACAAGAAACACTATAAACCATGTTCTGGCAAATAAATGCCTTGCACTTCTGCACCTTAGTTGTTGCTCCTAGCAAGGCAAACCGTGCAAGTCATTTATCAGACAAGAAAATCAGTTTAGGAGGTCATAGGAGGATCCAGATTCAGGAGAGAGGCATCTTTCAAGGTGTGTTCTGGTAGCACCTCTGTCACCCTGTGAGCCAGCCAATCTGTCATCCTTCAGCCACAAGGATTGAGAGTTACTTGCATTGCCTTGCAGGCAGATTCTTTGCATGGAGTGGGCTCCTCCAGCAGGCTCAGGTGTTTGCTTGGCAGCACAAGCAGTTATCCAGGGACTGCCCCTCTTGCCCCTTTCAGCAGAGACTCGGACTTCTTTCTGCAAAGTCTACTTTTGGGTGAGTCCCATGCCCTGTGCTTATGAGATATTTTGAGATACCACAGGTTATGTGAAGAAAAGCTTTGTCCTACAGGCAGGAAATGCAAAGAGATTTTAAGCTCTTCTTTTCAAATCCAGAACAGAACAGAACAGACAGTGGTACAGGCTTGGCTTGGCCAGGAGCCTGACCGTGCCCATTACTTGGTCCTCTTTGCATGTGCATTCCACTCACTGGCTGTAATGAACAAATATTTATGGAATGCAGCATATTACTGTCAATATTGCTGTAAAAGGAAGGGAAATGGCAGCTGTTCAAACTACTTGAGGAGTTTGTTACAGTAAAATAAGTCCCAGGAAGATTAATAAGTAGCAAGGTAATGCATTTATAGGTGTGCAGTAATCTGCATGTGGTAATGACAGACCTGTTAATCACAGGCCTGCACAATTAATACATTTCACCCTCTCTCCTGTTCCCCTCTTGTAAGGTATAAATTTATGTAGCCCATAGCTATATCCCCCCAACATGTATGGATATATGGTGACCCTCTGGAAGGGGAAAAGGACGAGTTAAAACAAGCCTTTATAAATAAAATATATACTTTGCAATTTATATTGTAAAATAGATAATGTATCTATGAATTAAACATTTGATGAGACAGTACTCCATCTCAGTATTGGCAATGTTCCTACTCTGTGCTGCTCCATTCAGTAAAGCAGTGTTGTAGTGCCCAGCCTGGGCTTGGTGTGACCACAGGTCTTGTCACCACACAGTGCCTGTGGTGCCTTTCATGGATGGAAAGATGTTTTTACCAAAAGCCTTTTCCTGTTTGACTGAAGTGGATGCAACTGGCAATTACTTCATGCCTCCTTATTGCTCTCCTTGTGTTCTGTGGCTGACCTTGAGTCAGAGTGTGAATCCAGCTCGTTCTCCTTGCACTTGTATTCATCTGTACATAATCCAAAATTGGGTTATGCAAAGTGTATATGTTACATGTGTTTAATGTAATATAGTGTATAATACTGTCCATTATAAGTATTGGTCTCTGAGCCCTTAGGAAATACTTCTCCAAGTATTTCCATAATTTTTCTGGGTATTTTTTACTGTGCTAAATTTATTGACACATTGTCTAAGTTTGGGAGGCATGCAACCACCAAGATCCTACACATAGTTCAAATTCCCTTTCTTCTTCTTCTGTAAAAGCTTTTCTGTCACAGAGCTCCTTTCAAAGTAGAAAACACTAAAGAATTCCCCAGTCACATCTACTATATTTTCCTGACAAAATCAGGACATCCATGGAAAACTAATCTCTTACCTCTGCAATTTACCTTCTGGATGCTGCTTGCATTTAAGAGCATAGCCACTGATTGTTCCCAAGGCACTGCATTCATGGAGCAAAGTGAAAGCTGTATCTTATTTAAATCAATGAATAAGATGAATGAATGCAGCATTTTCAAAACAGGCAGAAGAGGAAAGCTAGGCAATATTCACATATTAATTAAAATGAGAGCTCTCCACCAAAAAAACATGAGTTAGTTGGTATTCTGCCCATCGACTCATTCATGAATCACAGAATCCCAGAATCACNGAAATGATGGGCATGAAAGGCACTACAGGAAGCAGGGTTATACCAGAGACAGAGTCATTCGCTTGACACACATGCTGTTAAAAGAAGCAGCCTGGGTATTGCAATTTCCTCTTGTTGTGCTTGATGGGAAAAGAAACCTTAAATCCAGCTGGAGAATTCACAGGACTACTTTGCTCTTTAGATTTGCTTTATAGTTCTGCAGAGTCCCACTTGGGAGGCATTAGCATCAGTAATAACTACAGTACTCAGCACTTACTGTGCTGTGCTTCATCTGCACCTCTCAGAGAGGCTGCCAAGGCAGGTGCAGAATCACAACCTCCCTGGCAGAGAAACTGAACAGGTATGTAGAAAAGCTTGGTCTTACGGCCAAGGTGACACAATAAAGTGAAATGGTGGGCAAGTGACTTCAGGTCCCTCTGAGCTCAAATGCCAGTGTGGAGAAAAGGGGTTATTTAGACCCATATTTTGCAAAGTAATTCATTACCAGTAGACATCGGCATCTTGGAGAAATTAGAGACTGAGTGAGCATATTATAAAAGTCAATCAAATGTATTGGGGTTTTTTTTAAATCTGAAAATCCACTGCAAGGCTCTTTTGCTATGAATACTGCTGGATAGTCACACTGTTTCAAGGCACATACCTAACCCAAGGGTGTAAAGTAAATGTCTTATTTAACCTGTCCATACAACTGAGGGACACATAGCATGGCTTTCAGAAAACCTGTCTGCCTCTGTAGCCTAACTCAAACAGCTAAATCAGAGAGGGGAAGTCAGACAATGTGAATAGCCTCCAATATGTCCAGTTTTATAGTTAATGCCCAGATCTGCAAAGTCATGTAGTAACATGTCCCATTAAAACTGTGAAAAGTTTGTTTTGTCTGACTTTCTGGAGCTGGGCACCCTTTTCCCAAGCATGATTGCCTCTGAGTCGTAAAATGTCATAGTATTAAAGTGAGATTCAGCAAGAAGGGTGACAGCATTATATAATCCATGGAAATAAATCTGAATATTAAAATTACTTCCACTGCCAAGATGACAAGAATTTCATAAATGCAAGATGCAGCAGTGGAAATTATATTTCTGAACTGGGAAGAAAATATTGTTCTCCAAGCGTGTGAAGGAAAAATTGTCTCAGGACTTCACAGAAGGGTATTTGCTGGTGCCAGCTTTCTTTTTCAGTGGTTGGCTGTCTTTTGGCAACCTGCCATCCAATAATTCATTGCATGCCCATGGGGCATTTCACCGGGGGAGGGACATATGTTAGTGCAAGAGTAGAGCAGAGCTTGATGCCAGTGACATGGAACAGAAGCTCTCAAAGGGCCTTGCACATCTGTCTAGCCAGTCACAGACTGCAGACTCTGCTCTTGTTTTCCTCTGTCTGTTAGGTCTCAGGGCTAGAATTAACATAACACAAAGCATTTTTCAGATTTGTTTTTAAGGAAGCTGCTATATAGCTTTTGCTGCTGCTTTAACTGCTGCAGGAATGCTACGTAAGTGATGAGAAATTGGAGTTTAGGTAGTCCAGGAGAAAAAGTCTATGTTCAGCGATGAGCCACACTGTGGCAAGATGTAAGAAGTGCAAAGGCTTCAGAAGGGACTGGAGAGAGAATATCAAACCTATTGGTCCTTATGATTTGCACTCTGTTGAAACCTTGAGATACTTGCCTGCCTTTAGAAAGTTGTTTCACTTCCTTTTAAGAAAATTGCCATCTATGTTACCTAGAGAATATGTAACTAATGGGAGATTTCATCAGCTTCAGTGGGTTATGGGTACAATGATAAATCTAAAAAAAGGAGATTCCCATGTAAGCAAAGCCACCATTATTTGTATCAGCCTTTGCATATTTTTTGCATTTGTCTCAACTCCCAAAATTACAGGGAGGAAATGGCCATTGGGACAGCATTGTCTGTATGCCATGGTCCTAAACACAACTCTGGTCTGGACTTGAGCCCACCATTTGAAAAAAACATCTCTTCCAGATTAAAACATTCCTGTGGTGGATTTACCACCAGCATTCTTAGTACATGGTTCCAGCAATTAATTACCCTGATTGCAAAAAATGCCAGCCTTGTTTCTAGACTGGAGCCAGGGTGTGGGCACAGGGTCTGGCTTCTCTGAGAGCTGAGTCAGCCATCTGGGCTGTACTTGGTCTGTTTCCTCTCATATTCAGCCCCAGTTTATGCACAACTCTTCTGCAGCATCTTCAATTTTCTGGTTTTGTTAACTGGCCTGGATGAACCTCACAGCACTGCACACCTGATTATCCCCTGGCAATGAGGGTGGTGTGAGGTAAAGTGATTGTGCTTCTGAGAGCACATGCCATTGGGGAACTCAGCCCTGATGTCCCCTCTGTCCTGACCTTTATCCTCTAGACCATCATTCCTTTAATTCTTCATACCATCCTAATACTTCGGATTGCCCTTAAAATTTTCCATCGGTGCAGTGTAATGAGCTCCTGTGAGGTGGTGCCAGCAAAGTGATCCATGGGCTCTCTTCAGTCCATGTTCCACTGCACCTGCATCTCTCACTTTACTGAAGTTTGACTTTCTGCAGCAGTGAGGTCAGGGGAGTATGGGGCACACTCGATCCATAAACTTAAATTCGTTAAGTTCATGCTCTTAAGAGCCAGATATGAAAAAGAACAGAAAGCAAGTTGATGCCTTATCAAGGCTGACCTAGAGCAGAGGCTGGGCAGAGTTCCAGAATAAAGCAGGGATTCATTAAAAGGATTTCCTCCATGGATCCACCTTGGGCAGCACAAGAGCCCAGCCAGGGCTGCACCCAAGATGAACCAAAATGGTCCCAAAATGGACACCGGGCACGGGCTCTGGCACTTTTATCAGTTCTGCTCCATTTGCAGATTGGAGTTCATTGTCCAGTTCCAGCTTTAGCCCATCAAGTCCCATCCTCCTTGTTTTTCTCTCTTCAGTCCACGTTGTTTGTGTTCTTGGGCCTTGGTTCCAAGCTAGGAAAGGAATTGTTTTGTCTCCCTACTCTGTGAAGAGAGCTTACTATCCCTTAATATGAAGCTCAGAACTACACGTTAAAGCAGTACAGAATCTGAAAAATATAAAAGCTAAAACCTAAGGCATCAAAGTGAGAGTTATGGTCTGACATCTGTTAGCAATATTTCATACCTCTATATACCTTTGGTTTGCATTTTGCACTTTTAATTCACAAGATGAAGTTTTCAGACAGAAGTGGATATCAGGTGTAAGCTGAGTTCCTTGTTTTTTTCTTTTGCCTGTCACTGGCTGCATGTTCTCTGTTGATGTCTTGTTCCTGGTACTTGACACTGACCATCTTGTCTGTGAAAGGAAGCCCTCCAGCTGGTTTGCCTGATGAGAAGAAAGGAAAGTTTGCTTGGTTTAGTCACTCCACAGAAAGCCATGGTAATGTTCCACCGTGCTCTGTTTCCACACTGCAAGTGTCTGTGTGTCCATATATCTCTGTGCAGACTATAAATCAGCTTTGTATTCTGCTGCATGTGTGTGCCTGGCTTTGTCTGCTGCTTGTGCAGTGTCCTCTTCATGCACTCAGGATAACCAGCTGCTCTGCAAATCAATCTCATGCTAATGTCTTCAAAATATTTTCCATTTGCAAATAAGCTCAAAAAAAATGCATCTTGAAAGTGTTTTACCTCATTTCCAAACTGACTTGTGAAATATCAGCATTTTGGTTTTATTCCTTCAGAGCTTACTCTGGACAAAAAAATTTAATTATGAATGTTGGTTTTTTTCCTCGTAGCTTACTTGACTGTTTCATGTATATCAGAACATGAATTCAGTTTATTCCTTAATTTGTCTTTCCAAATAGACAAGCTTATTAAAACATCTGTCTTCATAAAGGAGCAGGCACCTTTAGAGTACAGTATTTCATAGTTCTGTCAAGAGTGCTAGAGAGTCCATTATTTCCTGTGGTCCTAAGAACACAGTACAAGAACTTTAGATTTCCCAAGAAGTGTGTTGGAGGTATGTGAATTGTTGTGATAGGATGAAGAAAAGATAGTTCATTTTGAAGGATATTTCTACCATAATGCTTTCAAAGCAGTAACCCAGAACATTTTTGAAAGGACCTTTTCATGTATTTTCAGCTTCTGAAAGAAGACCATGGCCCCATGAGCATCTGCTCAACTGAAACGCAGAACCTATTTCTTCTACATTGGCTCATTTTGCACCAATGACCCACAAATATTCATATTCTTACTATTGAGTTACATATTCCTGCAGGTTATTAGAAATCTCTCCAACAGCTAACAGCACATGCTCTCAAGCCTCATCTGAGATATGTATCCAACATCTCATATGGGTCATGTTCTGAAGTTCTACCAGGCTCCTGAGAGATCTGTTTAACTCCTCCATCATTCAGTCTTCAGTATAATTTTTTCTTTTTTATTTCCTTTTTCTGTGTATTCCAAAAGGGGTGAGGAGGGAACAGGACACATATTGGATCCTATCCATTTTTCTGCCTTTAAGATTATGTATAAAGAGTGATCAAAGCTTATGCAGGAGCTGAGAGCAACTGGGGAAATAAAAATGGTGTAAGTTTGAGGGATTTTTTTTTTTTTGGTCTGTAGAAGCAAATAAAATCTTGATGTTTGATAACAACTAGAAACAGGTTCTTGAATCTAGATGAGAGAGGCTCACACCTAAGGTTACTTTCATTTGATGTTTGTTCCATGGTACTTCTGTAAAAGCCTAGAAGGTTCTGTCTAGTTCTGAGCTGTGAGAGTCAATATAAAGCTGCACCAGAGTCCATATTCATTAGCTCCTTTGTTGGTAATATCTGAGTGGGTCAGAGTGTCTCAATTTCTCCCTTATACATTTAGGCTGAGTTTATAGGTGTAAGGTTGAATCACATTCATGTTGAATCACATTACACATTAGTAAATGACATGAGCCATCAGTATTCTTCATTATTTCAGCAATAATGACAGGCTATTTGCTGTCAGGCTAACAGAAGCTGTTTATCTGCATGCATCTCAGTCCTGGCACCTTCTACTTGTACTCTAATCACTGCACAAAAGATTGGGGAGGGCAGTGAGGTGGTTGGGCTGCTGCAGGTAAAGAGGCCTTTTTCAAAGTGTTCAATAGAATCAAACAAAAGCTTATTTTTTTTTGTTGGGTTTGTCAGGTTTTTTTTACTTTCCAGTGGTTCTCATTCATAAAATTTCCAGAAACTGACTCTGAAAGAAGGAGAGCAGCTGCTTCTTCCCTTTTCTTTGGCATTTGAGTAACTTGAGTATGTTCCTGAAGTCTACCTGCCCAACCTGCTCTGCACAGGGAGGCACTAGACTTGCTCAGCAAATTGATTAATCCCTGAAGGGGTTCAGTGAGGGCCAGGGTGTTTTAAGCCCTATTCAATTTCTTCATCTCCAGATAGCCCAGCTAGCCCGGATGGCTTGAAAATGAACGGGAGGCTCTCGTGGCAGTGTTTGAAACAAAAAAGGTTTACTAAGAAACAAAATAACAAACTCTTTTACAGAGAAAAGCCGTGCCAGGTGCAAGAGGTGCTTGCCCTGCTAAGACACGCCACAAAAGCAATTAAATCCTCTGTTCTGACCTTTTTGTACCTGATGGCTTAGGTGGGAATCTCTTGGCCCCAGTCCAATCAGGCAGCCCCAAGTTTGAGGTGAAGTTCAAAAGGTTCTACGAGGTGTCCCTGTACCAAATTCGAGGAGAACTTTCTAGGGTCTTTTCCTTTTTTAGCAGACAAAGAGTATTTGTAAATTCCCTTGCAATCTGGTCACCCCATCAACAGGAAGCACACTGCCACAAATCCTCAGGAGCTGCAGCTGAGGCTCTTTTCATGAATCAGTTCCTTCAGCCATGCACTCCACAAGAAATGTGCCAGGTTCTAATGGCCATCCTCTCTTTCTTTCTTCCCTTTGACTCTTGCAGTGAGCATGCCCACCAGTGAGACCGAGTCCGTGAACACCGACAACGTCCCCGGGGCAGACATGGAAGGCGAGAACTGCGGCGCGAGGCTGGCGTGAGTACCACACACAGAAAATACAATATATGTGTTGGAATCCAGGGCAC
>VXAX01004399.1:0-120588 GCA_013399835.1 Leptocoma aspasia
CTGAGTTGCCTTGCCCTTCACCTTCCAGTTATGATGGTGCTGTTGCCTAAGTCCATGAGTCAGAAACTGGCTCCACCTGCACATCCTCATGGAAGACAGTGAAGCTGATAGAGGTTGCTTGGAATACCTTGAAGACAGAAGCCTTGCCTGTTAGGGATTTAATGTAGTTATTCATTAGCTGTAGCTTTAATGGTTTTGTAAGGATGTAGTTCCTAGTATATGAAAGTACTACAGGTAGATTTAACTCACTTTACTGTAGGAGGATAAGTAGTCCAAGTTTTCATAATGAGACTTGCTTATTAGCATTCCTTCCAGAGGCCCTTTAGTGTTGTCAGTGTATAAGTATTTTGCAAAGTTACTCTTTGTTTAGGAAATTGAACTACCCTACTAGTAATACCCTACTAGTACAGTAGTTGCATGTCTGTTTTTCAGTAATACTTGGCTATCTATGTTTGAAAAATTAATAAAAGGAGACAAGTTTCTCAAATTGCCTGAAATGTGTCATTCTTTGTATTTAATGCTCTGTATTATAATGTCCTTCCTATACCCCTATCTGAAATAAAGACTTTTTGCAAAGAGAGATGTTGGATATATTAAGTATGCTGTCTCTTGAGCATTCCCGTAGAAATGCTTGAAGCTTGAAGTGAAAATGTGGCTGAAATTTTGCAGCAGAGTACTCCTGAATTTTTTAGGAATCTTCGAAAAAGTTTTCTTTACACAGTCACTTTTATAGGCTCCTGGAAAACAAGTCCTAAAAAATAAAAAGAGAAGTCCCTAACTGTGGTTTAATTAAAACATGTGGTTTAATACATAGTTCGTTTTTTTGGTTTCTCATAACCAAGGTTTTGACACAATTGTGGCAGCAGAAAGTCATGTTTTCTCTATTCCTGGTTATCTGTATCCTTTAGGAAAGGCCCTGCTGTTCTATGAATATTCCCTTTTCCACCAGGCCTAATAATATTGTATAGCAATGAGAGCCACTTTGCATGCACAGCTTTGTCCATGGTGAGATGCAGCTAAACAAAATATAGTTTACTTCTTGCAGTACATATCAGAGATTGGTAGTAATTGGAAGTATTTGTTCTCTTGGCCTTTGTACCAATACATCTGGGGTCAACTGGTCAATTTTAAACTCAGAATACCTTAGGATCTGGATAAATTGCTGCAGTCATGCTATACATACTCTTCTTTATCTCAAAAGTTTGGTTGAGAATTTCTACAATGCTCACAAAAATTTTCATGTGTATTCTCCAACACGAGAAAGAACTTGCTCCTACCTAAAGGAAAGTGATGCAACCTCTGTTCTTTGCTGCATATGAAAATTATACAGTCTTTAATTTCAGAGTCCTTCAAAGGTGTCATTAGGTGTAACTGTTTTGAAAGAGGTTGAGATGTTCCCTTTCTGCTAATTTAGGTGTGGCTTGTCACTAAAAATGTCTGCAACTGGTTGCAAAGGGAATTCTGAGTCTCAGCCAAGCTGGTTCCACATTGCTGCATTCTTACACCATGCTGGAGTTGAGGAATGGTAGCATTGTCACCACACGTAACTTGAGGCTAAAATGTCTAAATATGTTTTATAAATGCAAATATGTATTATCAGAACAGAATGACAGCTTTACTTTTGAAACCTTTTTGCTGTGGCTGTGCTGCTGGAGATTTTTTAAGTAAGCAATGATTATGCTTACTTAAAAAGCCAAGTCCACTGAGATATTATGCTAAATGAATAAAACCCAGTCACTATTCCAGCTTCTACCACTCAGCAGTGAAATATTAACCCAGAAGGGGAGTTATCTGGATGTTTACTTAATCACCAGGCTGGAAAAAATTATTTAATTTTGAGGAAAACAGCAAATAGAGACTATAAAACTGAGTGCTGAACATGTACTCATGAAAGCCCATCCCTGTAACTAACTTTGTTACTGTGCCTTGTGAGAATGCTGGTTCTGTGTTAGCCAGGCTACAGAGATGCAGTGATTCAAATCGACAGCTTGCTCTAAGCTTGAAAATCATTGGGAAATGTGCTTTTCACAGTAAATTTTTCCAGTGTAGTATCCTTGGTGACAGTAAATACATCTCGCTGTGAAGGGAAATTTCAGCGCATAAGATTGGATTGCGTTGTTTTATGAAGTGAGAACAGTGATTAATTTGCCTGCAATTTAATCAACCCTCTGTTAATGTTTACATGTGAAGTTTTATTAGGTCATGTTACGGTTATAATCTTATCAATGGTCATGCTCAGAGTTTTACTTCCAAGCTGTTTCCAGTAGTAAATGACTGGCCAAACCTAGTTCTTCACCGCTTTGCAGCTTGTGTTGTCATCTGCGTCAGTAAGAAAGGAGTGTGCAGTGGTGTCATTTCAATCTGGAATATTCTACAGATGTTTTCCTTATGATGTAGTGAAATAAATGATTGTGCAAGGCATCAGACAGGGCTCATTCCCATGTGCTCATTTCAGTCATGAGGCAGCATTTTCCCTCACTGTTGTAGCTCTTCTAGGTGGGGCTTTTTTACTGAGAAATTCTAGAATTGTTAAACAACAGATGAGAAAAGTCCATTTGGAATGGTCTCTCCAGAGATCATTCCTTTCAAATAAGAAGGAAATGGGAAGTAGAAAGCAGTCTCAGTCATCATCCTTCATGTATGAGGAGAATCAAATCCACATATTTTTGCAATTGACACTCTTGCAAAGTCCCATGCTTTTATTTGCATAAGCACATAGTTTATCCTTCCTTAGATCAAATTCCTGCCGCTGCAGATGGGAAGGAATTTTCCCTCATATTCTGTATGTTAGTTACTTGTGCCCTACAGGTGAGGTCTGAGGTTTTTATAGTACCGTGTTAACCATAAGCTGCTCCTAAGTGATCTTGCTGGCAATTAATAAACAGATCTTTTAAAGTGTTACTAGTTGAGAAAACAAACCCCTGACATCTTTGTCTTCACAAAAAATATGTGAGAAAGGACTGTACTGGTATATAGCAGTGTAGTGCCCAGCATTGGATATAATTTTTCAACATGAAACAAGATTTTTTTCCAAAGTACTGCTAAATAAATCTCACCTAGGGGAATAGGAGTGACAATACATGACAATTTGTTTTCTGATTGTACCTTAACAACACCCTGCACTGAGCCAGACAAATGCACACAAACTTAAGTAGAAGTGACTGAGCCAAAAAATAATTGTCATAATTATATTCGAGTTAGTCAGATTAATAATGATAAAATATTTTTCCTCCCAGAGTGCTGTTTATTAGCCAGCACCAGCACTTAGTATTTTTTTGCCTGTCACATGGTTTGTGAGAGACCTTGGAGAAAAACATTTGGGTGGGGTGTTTTCCCCTTTATTTCATTCAGGACTTTTTCTGCAAAACACTGGCCCTAATTTTCATCATGATCAGGATGTGCAAACAACTTTTGCAGTAAATCTGGCTTTTCTAGCAGGAATGCTACATTGTCCACCCAGTGCCAAGAAGGTGGAAATACCCTTAATTTTACGTTCAGTTAAATACAGGATTTGCCTTTCTGTCTGATGATTTCCAAATAGTTTAGCTTGGAGAGTTTGCTTGTGGAAGAACTGATTCACGTGTTTATTTTCTTCTCCCCAGAGTAATGACTACCCAACAAGACTTAACTATCCTAGTGCTCTTTTCTATAGGTTGTTCGTGTCCTCATCCAGAATTACGTCCACAGAGCATTCATTAGGCAGAATGTTACAGAATTTTTATTTTATGGCCCTTTAGTTTTTTTGCTGCTTTATAGATTCTTTCATTAGTTTCACAGAGCATCATTTTTTAAAATTACCTTTTAAAAGAGATTTGAAGCTACTGTTAATTCACAGTAAAACTTAAGTGTCAAATTTTTGATTTTAATAGGGATCTTATGGGTGTTGCTATTGGATGTTCCCCTTACTATACTATCCTCATTGAATTGGAATAAATTATCTTTGAAGATCCCTTGATTGGCTGGAGAAGGAGGCCTGTGTAAACCATGTGAAGTTCAACAAGGCCAAGTGCAAGATCCTACACCTGGGTCAGGGCAATCCTTGATATCAACACAGACTGGATGATGAATAGATTGTGTGAGGAATAGGTTGAGTGCAGCCCTGCAGACAAGGACTTGGGGATACTGGTGAATGAAAAAAATGGATATGAGCCAGCAGTGTGTGCTCACAGCCTGCAAAGCCAGCTGAACCTTGGTCTGTACCACAAGAAGTGTGTTCAGCAGGTAGAGGGAGGGGACTCTGCCTCTACAGTCTGCTCTGGTGACACCCCACCTGCAGTCCTACATTAAATTCTGGGGCAGAATTTTTCGAGAAAGACATGGACCTTGAAATTAATCTTGAGAAGAGCCCTGGAAATGGTCAGAGGGCTGTAACACCTTCCATATGAGGACAGGCTGAGAGGTTTGGGGTTGTTCCACCAGGAGAAAAGAAGGCTCTGAAGAGACCTTGTTGGAGCTTTTCATATATAAAGGGTGCTTGTAAAAAAGATGAGCAAGGACTTTTTACCAAAGCCTTTAGTGACAGGACAAGGGGCAGTAGTTTTAAACTGGAAGAGAGTAGATAGAAACTGGATGTAGGAAAGACGTGTTCTATTATGAGAGTGGTGAGAAACTGGCACAGGTTGCCCAGAGAAGTTGTGGATGCCCCATCCCTGGAAGTGTTCAAGGCCATGTTAGGTGGGGCTTTGACCAAGCTGATTTAGTGAAAGATGTTCCTCCTCATACTGAGGGAGTTGAACTGAATGATCTTCAAATGTCCCTACCCACTGTTTCCTGCTCCTAATTATTCTTGGCTGGCACTGGCCTTCTTTGTTTCTTTATATTTGGAGCACCAAGTATGGTGAGGTATTGATCCTTGAGCATGTATATCCATGAGTATGGTAATGTAAACTTAATTAGTCTTCTTAGAATGAAGGGAAGATATAGCACACATTTTGCTAGAAAGATTTGTCTTTTGTGGTTTCTAGTTTATGTTTAATTTCTGATTCTTTTATGCCATACAGATAATTTATTAAGAAAATCTTACATAGAAAAATATTTTGTGAAAGTAAATGTTACCCAATTTGGAAGTAAAAAAAACCCTAGGGAACCCCAAAGTTAACAGGAACTGTGTTTTGACTCTGGAAAGACATGCTCCAAGACTGCACTTATCTCATTGGTATACTCCGTGCTGGTTGCATATATTTATAAAAGACACTGATGAGTCATATATAAACATTTTGCTTATAAAGATTTTCTTTGTTTTCCCACAGATTTGCTGCTTTCAAACAGCTGCATCCCATTCCTGGGCTCAACAGAGGGGCTTGATTTTCGAACCCTGCTGCTAGATGAGGAGAGGGGCCGGCTGCTGGCTGGGGCAAAGGACCACATCTTCCTGCTCAACTTGGTTGATGTAAACAAAAATGTAAAAAAGGTCAGTGGGTTTTCCACGGAGTTTATCTCCTAAGTTAAATTCTGTTAAATTCCTTTGTTTGGTTTGTTTTGTTTTGTGTTCTTATTTATTTATTTCTTCAGTGGGTAACTGCAGATTTATTGTGCAATGCAATTTACCAAGATATGATAATCTCACCTCCCATAGTTATACTTATTATCTTTAATCAATTGAATTTCTCATGCTATATGATCTCCTGTGTGACTGATGACCTGAAAGAGATTGGCTATGTGGAAGAGCCCTGCAGTGCATAGTGAAAATAGCATCAAAATGTCAGCAAACGGGGAAAAATGTAGCTCGGAGTGTTCACTTCTCAACTCCTCTGGTCACGGTTACCCTCCTCATTTAAAAGCATTTGGAAGGAAATAACTGAAGACAGCTCTTTCATTGCTTCCTGGCATCACTGGATTGCTTTACTGTAATACTGAACAGAGCAGAGGCAATTTGGATGGTTTAAATTATAGTAAAATGTAAGTGGCAATTTTAGCATTTTTGTTAATATCTAGAATTACTAGTGATAGGAGAAGCTTCCACTGGGATCTGCTGTAGTGCCTTGCCCGTGCCCAGTGACAGTGTGTTAAATTGAGATAATAAGATGACAATTTAGCCTTCAGTATTTCTAGCAGACATGATGAACTGGAGCTTTTGCAAGCACAGTTGACTGTTACGAGTGAAAACCAGATGCTTGCACAGGAACACATGAAAACTGGTTTCCTGCTTCTTCCAGATATGAAGAAAATTTGAATTCTCAGCTGTGTTTGGTATTTTCTTTAGGCACCAGAAGGGGGTTTTAAATTACTGTGTTCTGCTGCCAGCTCTGAAGAGGTAACTGACCCTGAATTAATGCAATTGCAGGCAGGGGCTGAACAGGTGGAACAAGAGACTATTTTGCTCACATGTTTGAGAGCAGCACTTGCTGTCATTGTATAGGAGAGATACAGCACCAGGCAGAATATCTTGTTCATCATCTTGACTTCAGCAATGCTGCACATGTCCGTTTTTGTAAAATTCAGATTCTGAGTATTTCAGGAAATTTCTTCCTGGGATGCTTTATCAAGCACTTACTTTGCCTCTGTCATCTCAGTAATTGACTCAAAATCCACCACCCCCTCAGGATATTGCATTAATAACAGCACTGCTAATTATAATTGCAAATTTTCAGACTACAAATTGATTTTTGGTATAGGCTTTCTGTAGAAAACAAGTTTTGTTTGTGCAAAAAGCAGACTTCTGTTTCTGTGGGATGCTGCTTACCTCCAGAGAGATGCTGAGAGCTGTCACCTCCCATTATGTTCAGTGGGGTTTTGTGAGCCCAGACCTTGCTGGAGGTGGCAGCACCCTGCATGAGCCGCCTCTCAGTCCAATCTGGTGACTTTTTGCCTTTGGCCAAACCACCACTGATCATTCTGGATCTTGTGCTTTCCAAGAAGAGCAGAACACAGACAGAGCCAGGAGAACTAACCTGCAATCGGACAGTGGTATGGATGTTGCAGAAAGACTTTGTATTGGAAGGAAAATTTGCATTTCCTAAGATGAATAGAGAATGTACGGTTACAATCTGTGGTAACCTGAAAGGAGGGAATAAAATTCCTAACCACTTGCATATCTAGACTAAATATGTGTGCAGGTTCAAATACTTCTCCCTCTTTTAGTAGTAAACTAATAGTTTAACTAGTCAGATAATATTTAACTTTTCAGATAAAAACACTTGAGGCAAAATACATTTAACTGGGAAGAACTGACTTGAGAAGCCTTGCAGAGCATCCTGGTGTGATGATTTCCAAGGCCTCCATGGGCATTCCACAACTTTATAAATGTATCTTCTTGTGTAAATACCCAGGTAACACAAGGCAATATCACAGGAGTGTTTCTCTTTAATTCCACTGTGCTTGGCTGGTTGAATCTTATCAGTGGAGGGAAGGGATGAGATGAAGGAAGTTGTGTGAGGAGCTGTGTGTAAATCTCAGTGCTGAGGAGGATGCTAGAGGACACTCTACAGTAGCAGTGAAGTGTCAGAAAGCAGCATTTGCCGGTGCTGTGTTTAGACTGACCGTAGTTTGGGTTGGCGCCGGGCCAGACGGCTGCTTCCAGGCTTTCCCAGCGTGAGGAAACCACACATGTTGGGACTACAAGGGTCTGAAGTGTGTCCTTTGTACTCCTCTGGAGTACGAGTCGTCTGGAAAAAATAATCTGCTTATACACAGCCACTAAAATGAGTAGAAATTGATTGGAATATTAAGTTTCTGTCTGTAAATGATGTGTTCATTAATGACTTTGAGGAAGGGGTGTTAAAAGCAAGCTGAGGGGGCAAGAGAGGTAAAACAACTTAGAGACCAGAATGCAAGATTGTGCATAGTTGAGGATTTCCTTTCTTTAAAACAAAGCTGAACATGAACTTTAGAATGCTCTGTGCTCGGTAGATTCATCTTATTTTAATAAAGCTCTCAATTTCAGATATTTGTTTTGTTAGGAGCTACTGATACCTTTAAAAGCCAAGTCAGAATCCCCAACAATTTATTCTCATATGTGAGTATTATTACTTGGCCAGATTATATTTTAGAGTCTAAAGCTCTATATTAAGACATTCCTGTAATAGTATTAAAATAAGCATCCAGAGCATTGTATCCTGCTCCCTTCTCTAATGTATACATATATATAATTTAATAACTTCCTTTTTAAAACCTATTTATTTACCTAAATTAGTTAATTTGACTTACACATATTAAGTTATGGCTTTATTTCCTGGTGTATTTTTCCTTACAAAATAAATCAGTAGTTCTGCTGGAGTCCCAATTTCTTAAATCATTGTAGTTTTTATTCAATTTATTGTGTAATAGGTTGAAAACTTCCTTAGCTGGCAGCTTGAAAAAAAAATCTGTCCGGTTTCCAGTGCTTGCAAACCTCATTATAAAACAACAAAAAGTACCACAGTGTAATAAGCAAGTCTTCCAGAATGACAGGCGAGTGCAGAAAGCTAAGGTGATTATGGTCAATAAATACATAAAGTTTAGCAGTGGATAATCGTCTTTCTGTAGCAGGGACATATTTTCTCTGAAGTTTTCCTGTACAGAAGCCTTTAGCTCCTGTTGCTGGAGTGGCATTATCAAGGGACATAGTCTTTTTTTGAAGGATCCTCACATGCCTGACAAATTCTGCAAGCTATTTGCAAACTGGAAGAATTGTGATTTCTTCCTATGAGTAAAATAAAGATGGTCAATGAAAGAAAGCAGTTCTACTGAAGGCCTCTGTGCCATTACCACCAGAAGTGCTGTGTAAAACAAAAGGATGTTTAGTAGCATGAGAGGCTGGAAAGCTGGAGAGGAAATTCTGTAGGAACACCAGGCTGTGGGATCCTGCTGGAAACATTACTTTAGTATATCAAATTTTCTTGTGAGTTTGCTTAAAGCCTTTTCTATTTTACTCCTTAAGCTAAATAAATATGAAATACAAAATGTTGTCAGCTGGGTAAACAGGGAGTAAATAGCTGCAAAGCAACGGTGCCCCTCTCTGTGTCTGTGCTAACTGTGCACGCAGGGTGACGTGTCAGCGCGATTATCACGCTGTGATCCGCGGCGCGACCCGCCCAGCTCCGCAGGAACAGGAATGCTATCAAGGCCTGACAAGCTTTTGAAAAGCTGCCAACCTGCAGGAGCTGTCAGTGCTAGAAGACACAGCCCCATGTGGGCCAAACAGATAAACATGTCAGATCCCCAATAGCAGCTTTGGAACAAGTTGTTTTCATCTGTCCCAGTGTGCACTGGCTCTGGGTTGCAAATTATCATCGCTTGGAGCATCCTCGGTTTGTAGTTCCTACTATTTTTCTGGCATGTGCAGCTGTCTTGTGGCATCCTTGAATGTCCTCTTGTATTGACTATTATCTGTATTTTACAGGGAAAAACATATATATGCTTTTATATATATATTATAGGTAATGCAAATATAAATAAAATTTAAATATAAAATATAAATAAATANTTCTATAACTCCAGTGCTTGCCAACAGTTCAAGTGGGTTTGCATTTCAGCACTATTTGCAGTGTGACCCACCTAGCTCTGTGGGAAGGGGAACATGTATGCAAATACATATGCATATTTATGTAAAATAGCACCCTTGAGATACAGGAGCAGAATTTTACATTCATTGCTCTGAGAAGCTTTCTGTCAGTCTATATAAGCGTGGTCTCAATTAGGAATGAACCCAGTGGGAATTTAGCCAGTACTGAAAGGAGGCTTTGGTTCTTGCCATCAGACCTGAGCCCCAGGAATACATACAGAGTTTGAGGTGTTTATTGCAGCCTTGAAACACAGTAATACTAAGTTGGTCCTTCTTGAAAAATATGTGCTGCTTATTCTATAGCTCAAAGGAAGTTAGCTTCCTGCCTGTCAGCAAAACTGCAGACAGTCTGAGAGTGAAGCTTTCTTGACTTGTCAGAAGAAAGAGTTTGCCGGAAAACATAATTGAAGGCCACAGAGTCATGTGGAAACCACTGGAGATATTTAAACTTATGAAAGCAGGGCATCAGGATAATCTAGGATAAACCCAGTGAAACTTCAAGTTAGGGACTTCCAGAGGCAGAGGTGGTATCTTTGTGCTTGCTAGCCCTTGGAGGGGTCTTACCTCGGAGCTGTTTACTCTATAAATTTGTTCGACAGACTTAAATTTAGGCACCTGTGTAGACAAAGTGAAAGCTTTTGAAAAGTGTTTACAGACACAAAAGAACAGATGGAGCAAGACGTGAAGAAAGCAGTATGAATCCAGAATGACAGCAGTCCTAGGTCGAAGAGAGTGTCTCTGTTGTTTCCTTTTGCATTGTTGCCATAAATTATGTTTCCATAAACATCCTCTGTCATTTTTATATTTTACCCATGTGTTTAGCTGTAAATAATGGCCAGTATCCTGCTCTCTGAAAACATTTGCTTATATTGGTCATTGGCTTTTTCAAAGGTTGGATTTGTTTTTAGTCTCAAGTGATAAACATGTCAGGAGCAATGCCATTTACCCTAAAAATCCTGGTGTATGGTTTCCTTTTAGGAGAAACAGACGGTAGTCAGAAGTCTGCTCTGGTTACACTGTGGAAAATGAAGTGTAGAAGCACTGAAGCCTCTCAAGATTTAATCCAGTGTAATGAAATCAGCATCTGGTCTATTTTCTTTAAGCTTTCACATGTGCTCATGACATACACATGAAAATGCACTTTTCAAAAAACCCTTGAGGCTGGAAGTATTGGCTGTTACTTAAGTTGTGTTGGAGATCACAGTTTTAAGAGGAGAACTGGAGCATGTGGAGATGTTGCTTTGTCCCAGACAGATGCAATATTGAAGCCCATTTGGTTCGAATATGAGGTCTCACTCTAACAGCCACCTGCCAAATTTAAGCTACCAAATCTTGTGAACATGTATTCCAAATACACAACTTTCGTTTTTCTCTGACTTCCAGTGCATTTTATTCAGTTTGACAGCACCATGAAAACAAAGAGTGCCATACACTGACGCTGGCATTCGTGTTGTGTTGTAAATGTCTTTGAAACAAGCCTCATATTCTCTCTTCCCCCCTTCCTTTTACATCAGATTATATCTATCAGAGATCCAATTTTCTGTTACTATGAAATAATTGGAGATGGAATTTCTGGTCAGTTTATTTCCTGGGTGTGTGTTGCAGGTATGGGGAATAGTACCACAGGTGAAGGTCTGTGGCAGATGTAAACAAGATTAAGGGTGCATTCTTGGCTTTTAAGGATCTCTTTAAGTATTTCTGGGAGTTAGCTTAACCTTGATGAAACTGCTGTAAAGAAAGCTAGATGAAAAAACTCTAAGGACAGCCTAGTTAGTTTTCAGTTACAGGGAGAAATTTAGGTGAGGAACTTAGATGTATCAGCTTCCTTTGTTTGCTGATGACTTTAAAATACTGAGTTCCAGAGTACACCAGCTACACTGGGAGTCAGTTACAAAATCTGCTTGGGGTAACCTTCCTGTTAGGATTTGTATGTGAGAAAAATCTGTCCAGTTCCCCAAGCTGTGGACTTCCATACTGCCCACATTAATGCAGCAGATGTGAGATATTTAGAGAACAACTGGTATATGAATATGGTGTGCTAAAATCAGATCATTTTCTCATTAATTAGTGCAGTTGGTTAGAGCATGGTGCTGATAATGTCAAGGTCATGGGTTCAGTCCATTCATTTAAGAGTTGAACTCAATGATCCCTGTGGGTCCCTTCCAACTCAGAATATTCTGTGATTCTGTGATAATTGTAACGCTCCTTGTTTTCCACAAAATAATACAGAGAATACATTAAATTCTTCCAGTGTTTTCTGGGAAATTCAGTAAATTTCTAGTGCTTGCAGTAATTTTCAGTGAAGTGACCTGGGGTCAGTATACAGCAGTGACAAATGTCCTAGTTCTCAGGATACAATCCATGAACACCCACTCTAATTGCATCGGGGCATGACATTCATGATATTGTCTTATGCAGCAGGGTGACATTCTTATTGGATCACTGTCTTATGTTTTCTCAGTGCTCCTTGATCTTACTGTTTTTCTTTGCTTTTGATTTTTGAGCTATGAATTACACAGTTCTTCAGAAAATCAAGAAAAGAAATTAAAAGAAAGAGAGTCAAATTATTGTCATTTTACTGGTGGGAAAATTGAGACCTGACTGTCACATATAGTAAGGCAATAACAAAACTAGGATTAGACTGTCTCCTGGTTTACTTCAGTCTGTTTGGATCGTGTTGCCCTCTTTACTGTACTCGTTTTATGGTCCCATTGAGCTAAGTCATGAATCCTTTTTATGAATCCTTTTTTTTTTTTTTCACACAGTGGGGTAGTTTTTCCTCGAGAAGAGTTTCTCAGGGGGAGTGTATTGCATATGCCAACGTGACAAAGGGTTTACAGCTCAGTCTGGCTTTGTTCATCAGAAACTGCAGTTGGGACTCTCATATGGGGAATTTACCCATACCAATGAGCCTAAGCTTCTGAGTTATAGTGCACATGCTTCACAAAGCCTTAATCAGACATTTTGATGCCCAGAAAGCTGTAATTTTATTGCATACCTTCCCTCAAGCATCAGTATGATGAATATCTAGTACATAGAATGAAACAAGGGAAGAAAGCTGGCCTTCTCCTGCTGCATCAAGCAGCTGTTTGAGATCTGTATTTTCATCTAAATGCTTTTATCACCTCTTATTCCTTTAAAATAGGAAGGGAGCAATCCCTTTCTTCACAGGCCCCAGATTCGGCGTGGGAGTGTTTTGGGACATGCCGATCAGCTGATGGCAGGGACACACCCTGCTGGTGCTCCATGCACCACTGGTAGAGCACTTTGGGGTGTCTGGTACCAGAGGCTGCACTGATAGAGAGGTGCTGAAGCACGTGCACAGCATCAGGCATGGGAGAGGCTCCAGAAAGCCCCAGGGCTGCTGAAAGCTGACAGCCTCAATGGGACACTCAAGTGCTTGCTGCTGGCATGAGCATGGCTATCTTGGGGACATGAAACTGGAAGGAGTCACATTGGTCAGTTGGTCTCACTCCCTGCTGTCAGCCCCACCTATCTCATGGAGCAGTTATTCCTTTCATAACCCAGCTGTTGTAAGTGGCCCTTTGGGATACTTCATGCAACTTCTTCAGGAATGTTGTTGCTGTGGAACAGATCCTTGTTACTCTGATGTTTCAGATTTAATTTTGTTAAAATCTACAATCCATGATATGTATTTATTTATGAGCAGTTTATACCCATTTCCTCTGGCTGTTTATAATTCTGGTCTTCAGAGCCCTTTGATTCTTCCTGCATAATTTAACTCAATTTGTATTAGTGATGCTTCCCAGTTTTCTGTCACCTGCATGGGTTGTGGCAGAGTTCTGGGTTTTTACCAAGGCTACTGAAGGGTACATGAAACAGGATGAGCTCTGACACTGTTTCTTGAGGAACTTCATCAGTAACTTTCTACCTCAAGTTCTTTACTTACCAGACCATTTTTTTTCCTTGTACTAGTGCCTGTTTTTTGCAGCTGAGCTAATAGATTTTCATGTGACAATTTAGTAAATGGAGTCACGATGAAGAGCAGCTCTAGCACTTTAATGTACTTCAGCTGGGTTATTAAGGTGCAATATGAGAGTGAACCAAGGTCTATTTACCAAGGTATGTTGTCTTCTCTACCACACTCCATTTTCATTGGAAACTTGTGTTATTTCTTCCCTGACTAAAAACTTGTTTTGAAACCTTACAAACAGATGAAGTAAGACCAATGGGTTTTTAAATTGTTTAGGTAGCTTATGATCTTCCTCTTTTGTATTGTGACAATATATAGCATTTCCCACTCATTTTATGAAGTCCTGCACCATCCTAGATTTCGAAGCCTAATTAGAAGTGATTCTTGAAAAAGCTGTAATTTCACACAACAGTTTTTTTTTGTAATCCGACTTCACTGTTTCATTTTTGAGTATCCCTTCTCCTAAGGATTTATAGTCTGAAGTGTTAGCTTGGGAACAAAATCTGATAGAGAAAGATAGATACCGAAAAATGAGTAAAATACCAATATTATTATTTTATGACAGATGGCAGGTGAAATTAAGCTCTTAGAGGTGGAACCAATTTATATATATATAAATAATACACATTTAAAAAAAATCTTGCTTTCCTTTCTTATAGTAAAAATGCATATTTAGTGGACAGGAAAACATTACTTTTAGAAATCTGCTGCTCCTGATTTGGAAAAGACTTTTGTGGTTTTAAATGTTTTGTTTTAATCAGAAATCAATTTCCAGTTACCCTTTAAAGTGATACCTTATCTGTCCTATGCTTATGTACTGCTTAATTTCATGCTCTTGGGAGGTATTCTTTCTCTCTGATAGAAAAGAACTTACTAACTTTCATTTATTAGGAGAATTTAATTTCTTTCCTGTTGCTAAATTTAAGAAAATATTTGAAGAATGATTTAAAAGTAGTGGTAAGGTTGTTGTTTTTTTTTTTAATTGGGCAATAGAAGATAAAATCTGAAAATCATGACAGTAGCCAACCTTTGGAATTTTGATATGGTTATTTTAAAAGGAAAATAAACTGAAGATTAAGAAAGTAATCCTATTTAAGTATATAGTTCACATATTCCAATTAGTTGCATTCTTGCCTTAAATTCAGTAACTCCACTAAGCTATTCTAAGATTTCTCTGGACATTTCAAATACAGATGCAAGTATAAAATATATTAAATACATAATTTGTACTGTAACACAAAATGATTATAACTTAAGTCAATGTTGTTGTCACCTTTAATATATAATGCCTGGTTATCTGTTTTTTGTTCCCATTCCTTGAAGTTTTTGCTTATTGAGGAATTTGGGAAAAAAAAAGAATTTGTTAGTAAGCTGTTAACATTGTGAATAAAGCATGTAAATAGAAAATAAATTAAAAAATACCAATTTCAAAGCTTCAAACCATTTAAAAACCGGATGATTTTAAATCTGACAGAAACTACAGTAGCATGTGGTCTTATTTTGGCATATTGTAAAGCTAAGTAATTCATCAGAATAAAATATAATAGTAAAACTTAATTTCACTCCCTACAGAAAAGTCAATACAGATGTGTAACGTTACTTGTGTCAGTGTTTGAGGGAATCAGACCTGTGGTACTGTTACACAGCATGTCCTGTAATAAAAAAAGAGGTTTATGCTTTCTTGCTCAGCACATTGACTCATTATTTATTATGCAGTTTTTTTGATCTATTACAATTTAGAACTGACACTTTCTGGGAACCTCTCATTTCTCATATGTAAAGCAAATAAACATCACTTTTACTCCCCCATACATAATTGCAAATTGATTTTCAAGTTGGATCACTTAGCTTCACTTTTCATTGTCTAATGTGGCCTTATATAATGCTAAATACTGAAGCTGTTGAGTAACTAGAGAGTAAAACAATTGATTTTTTAATATAATAGTCTGTGGTCAATTACCATAGATGTGGGGGTGTGTGTATTTCAGCCTTGTAGGACAACCACTAATTCCCATGAAGGAATCTGTAGAAGAATTGGGGTAAGTCAAGTCCATTAACACTTCACATGCCTTGAAGCAGATGTCTCTGGTTTTATCTCCTCCAGTTCCTCTCTGTAGTTGGCAGGAAGAGTTGGGCATTTTCAAAAGCCTACTAAGGGATGTCTTGTCTGCCTAACTGGATAACTAAACTTCAGCCAAACATCTCCCAAGCCCCTTGAAGGCCTCTAGGCTTCCCTGTAAATGATTCAGGGATCTTGGGCAGAATTGGGCATAAAGTACAGTACAAGAGAACTGACAGTTCAGACAAATCATCTTGGCCAGATGTGTTTAGAGATCCATGATCTTGCCTTCCTCTGTCTTTTCCTTCTTACCAGCTTTTCTTCACTGGTAGCTTTTCATCAGCTTTTCTTCTTAAACTTAACCTGTGTTGCAATCGAGACTCATCCAACTCTGCCCAGGCAAAGACCAGACTGGACCTACCTTCAACCCTTCATGATATTCCCAGTGCTTTCCTCTGTGCTTCCTGGCGCTGTGCACTGTGCCACCCACACACCCTGGCACAGCTGATTTCAGATTGCATTTTCATACCTGGATGCTATGACCACATCATTCTGAGAAAGTGCTGTGGGAAAGCAAAGTTGTGCTCCAATGCTGCAATGCTGTTACACTGTCTTATCTCTTACTCTGTGTAAATAGACACGTAAAGGGTTAAGGTTTAAGTAACTTAAACTACATTATCTCTACTAAGAGGTTTTTATCAGAAAGGTAACTAAATTCACATGAGAGAAAATTAATTTCCTTGCAGAAATCCAATACATCCATTTTCACTGGGAATGAAAGAGGAAGAAGTAAAATCAGAAGTGTTTCCAGATTCAAACAGTACCTGTAGGTTTTGGGAAGTGATAAAAGTACTTGACACAGGACACTGGCTTTTTGCTTTCCTTACCCGTGTGGGACTGAGCCTGTGTATGTCAAACCACATCCTACAAAGTGCCAACAGCTGGGTGAAAGGGAATGTGACAGCAGTCAACTCCTCCTGTATGCCATTGAGTTGTGCATCTTTCCTTGATGATGTTTTTATTTCTGACACATATTATAATAATTCTTCACTCTTATATATTTGCTATTTAAGATTTTGTAAAGTGTGATTGGAGACTCCTCTAAAGCATTTGTGACTACTAATGACCTGCTGACTGGTGCCTGGGACTTGAGGCAATGTACTAATCAATATTTGCTTAAAAATAAGCCTGATTTGTGGTGTTTTTACTGTTAGTTATCAGAAATAACAATAGTCTTGTCTTGTCAAAATTAGAAGTACAAAATATCCATTTTTGTCAGAGTGGTTGTAGAAGAATTTGTATTTAGCTTCTATTTTAAATTTAATAGAATCAAACGTACTCAATCATATCCAGTCTTGACTGCTTAATTGAAATCAATGAGGCAGAATCTGAACTGGTTTTCATTGACATTTCTTCACTAGCATAATTTGGATTACAGTAACTGATAGTATTTTGCCATTTGGATTCATCTACATCAAAACCTATTTTATAGAATTCTTCAGGGAAGCTTAAAAAAGAAAGAGAAACTATCAATATTTAATGCCAATTATCTAAGGTCCACAATTCTACTCTAAACTTCTGTTTCATGTTAATGTTGATGGGTGACATTTTTAAACTGTGCACTGTTGATTTCTGTCAAATGTACTTTTTGTTCTACAAAATTCCCTTGAGCTATCTTTAGTTTTTTGAACCTAATTATTTTCATTTGAAAATTGGCAGAAAGAGCTAAGTATTTTTTTATAGCAGTTGTGCCAAGTCCACTGGCCCAAATTCTTCACAAATGTAATTTGCCTGGCTTTGCAATCAGTTTAGTTTCCAGATGATTTGGCTCATCATAACTTTGAGGGAAACCCATAATGGTGACAAGGTGCCCTGGCCAGATTAACTGAATGCTTTTTAAAAGTACATGTAGCCAGTGAATAAATAAACAAAGATCAGGGGGTTGATTTAAAACCTCTTAACTTTTTGTAATGGAATTTTGTATTTGAAGTCATGTTCATTTCAATTTACAGGCAAGGTCCTTCAGCATGCATAAATCTGCTTTAACTGTTTATTCATGGAATAATTAATCTACAGTCAAAGGACAGTTTATAATGTTCATAATCTTTGTCTTATTTTTAACTATGTTACAGATTTACTGGCCTGCAGCAAAAGAAAAGGTAGAATTATGCAAATTAGCTGGGAAAGATGCCCATGTAAGTATGATGTATATTTTTTATTATTGCTGAGAATTATGAATATCTGTGTATTTGTTACTTAATGCACAAAAAGCATTACTAAGCTCTTGTGACACTTCCTCTAAACTAATGTCCTGAGTGTTTTTTCTTAATTAAAAAAATGACATTTCTATTGTTTTTTATATATTCATACTTAAAATCCAATATTGCAGCCAGCAATCATGCTAGGTTTTTCCTTTATGTAATAAATGCAGCTGAGAGATGAATAGACTTACCTCAAAAATGTATACCAGACAATGCTTCCATGAAATCCTCTTTTTCCACATTAAAATGCTTCTTTTTCTTGGGAGTGTCCTGTATGTAACTTCATTATGATTCATTAAAGAAACAGAGCAGTAGAGCAGTGTACAAGTCCACTTAACTTGCAGACAGCTTCAGTTAGGGTTAAAAGAAAATCTCAGACTTAATGGCTTTTCCCTGGAACCACAAATTTTCTTTAGGAAGTATATTTAAGGTACATACCTGTATACAATACAACTTTTATATGATTTGCTTACCACAGATTACATCATGTGTCTAGAGCCCACTATAAATGTAAACATTTCCTGTCTGTAAAATAAAATTTCTTCATTTTGTCTCCAGAAAATCTCCTAATTTCTTTCCAGCATGTCGGTTACCAAGGTAGATTCCAGCTCAAAATACTCTCAGCCCTCTGCCTGAAGAGTTTCAACTTTGTTTTCTAAGTTGTTGCTACCATTATCTTTCCAGCAGTCAAAACCTAAACAACACCTTTGCTGAACACTGGGAATATTCCTATACTGGTGTATATGGAAGATTTGTGCTGTTAAGAGAAGAGAAGAAGGAAAGGGTCCTGGGAGGGAGATACTTGTTTTGGACTCTCACTTAGGTGTAGGGTGGTGTCTAGAAAGTATGAACAGATCTTGTGTATTCCTTCTGAAGTACTTGTTTTGTGTTTCTGTTTTAATTTCATTTTGGGGAAAGCTAGAGCAAGCCTTTTCCTCCAGCCCATATATCATCCTTGGAGCAGGTAGCAGCTGCCTGTGCTTCCCAGCAAGGACCAAACCCAGCTAGAGCCAGGACAGCCCAGTGGACTCAGAAATGACCAAACAAAAGTCACCAGTAAGATGTGGTTGGTGCAGAGACAAAGCATACCCTCTGAAGTGTGTTGAAGCCTTTCAGCCCACCACAGTTACTTTAATCATGTAATCTTTGGTGTTAAAGCACGTGCAGCACCCTGAGCTGGGAAGCAAAGGCAGGAGGGCTGGTAGCCAGACAAACCCAGTGGCTCTGTGACCTCTGCCCAATTGTTGACAGGTGTTGTTTGCTACAACACAGCCTGAACAGATACCCTCCAAACCGTGCTGTGAGCACAGAGCTTCTTGTGGCTGTAAGCATTACAGCAGAATAAGGTTTGCAATTCTGATGGATGAACTGCCTGGCAGAGAGCCACTGTCAAATTGTAGCTGTCACAGCTTTGAACTGCTTTGTAAACAGTCTCTGCTACAGTAGTTTTAAGTACACCAGTGCTATGGCTGTAACTTTGTAGAATGTATAACGTGAAAAAGAAGATTAAACATGAAAAGTAACCTTTATCTTTCTTTTCCCAACAGACAGAATGTGCCAATTTTATCCGTGTTCTTCAGCCGTACAACCGGACCCATGTTTATGTCTGTGGCACAGGAGCGTTTCACCCTCTCTGTGGATACATTGAACTTGGAACTCACAAAGAGGTAATTTAACTTTCTCACTAGTGTGACATGTCAAGGAATAGCCCTCATCTTGTTTAGCATTCATCATAGATTGGAAAATACTATGTGAGTGTGTAAAAAATGGCCTGACAGCAGCTTGCATAAATAACAGGGTAAATGGTGGATTCTGTGGGTCAGACAAGAACTCTTGTTCTCACATTTGGTATGTGCATATCACTTTTGAACAAAGCACTTTCCTCAGGCTTAATACACAAAGTTCTTTGGAATGACACTTCCATGTGATTAACTAAGTGAAGAGAACATCTAACCCAGATGTCTTCCTTTCTTGTAAGTAATTTCTGCACATACTTTCCTTACACACATACATTCAGAGTTCAAGATTAAACTTCTAGTTCTATCTTTTAATGTATATATACCCTTGTTCCACAGAGGGATTCCTGTGCCTTGTGCATGAGAGTAATGAACACTTTGAAAAGGGTCTCTGAGCCTGAGTGCAGGGACAGAGTCTCAGGATTTTGCAATGTGTTGCAGTCTGGTCACCAAGGAGGTGTTGGTTGTCGTCCATCACTAGTGGCATATTCCTGAGCTGAAGTTAGCAGCTGATTGGTCTTCGTTTGCTGGCGACAAAGAAATCTCTATCCTAAGTGGTAAATGTTTGAGACCTAACCCCCAAAACAGAAGAATTTTGGTGTTGTGTCAAGCAGCCACTTAGTACACAAGTCTCTTTTTAACTCCTGTATGTATCACACCTTGGCTATATTTATCCCACTGGCGCTGTTCTCAGACAGTGTTGAGATGTGACCTGTCTGGCTGATTGCCTGTGGTGCAGGCTTCCTATGCTGCTACAGAAGTAGCTTTCTCTTTTCTTCAAGGCTGGGTAAAATTCTGTAATATAAGAAATGACATCTAAAGTTACTAAATGGAATAACCTGAAACAGAATAAGAATCATAGAATGGTTTTGGTGGAAAGGGCCCTTAAAGACCACACAAATCCACCCCCCCTGCCATGGGAAGGGACACCTTACACTACACCAGGTTGCTCAAAGCCCAGTCCAGCCTGGCCTGGAACAATTCCAGGGATGGAGCATCCACAGCTTCTTTGGGTAGCCTGTGCTGGTACCTCACCACCCTCGCAGAATAATTTCTTCCCAATATCTAATCTAAACCTGCCCCATTTCATTTAAAGTTATTCCACCTTGTTCTATCACTGATACATGGAATCAAGGGAAGATCCTCATGGAAAGAAAAAAGGGATTTTCCAGACTGAGATCCATCATGAATGTACCCCACAATGTGTGGGTTGGATGACCAACCCAGAGGGGCTGCCTGTGCAACAGAAAACTGAGGCTGTGGGAAATCTACACGGTGGTGTTCTTTGCCTAATAAACCATTAATGCTCCTGGTATTGTCTAGTATATGGTGTATAATTTGGCTTACAATGAAATAATTCTGTAGACTTCTTTGCTTTGCTACTTAAAATATTCTGGTTGAAGCAACTGAAATTTTAGATCCTTTGTATCATGCTGGTTTCTTAGCTGAATGATCAAATACACCGCTGAATAGAACAGAACAGCTCTCAGCAAGAGTATAAATAAGGCTCTGGTTTACCTCTGGGTCATTAGCAAGATTCCTTATTCACTCTATCATTGCTCTACTTCATTTCATCTACTTCATTTGTGAAGGTTGTTTTCACCAGACCTTATGAAATTATGGATTTGGTCTGACTGTTCAGTCCGGCAGCCAGTCTAGACAAGGGGTCTGTCTTAGTTAGACATGACCAATTACCTTGTGAGAGGAAATGGAAGAAGAATCCTGGCATTGTATTTCCTAATCCCCTCACTGTCCCCCAGTCCTGCCTCTCCCACATTCCTCCTGGTTGCTCAGCTGCAGGGGTAGGTTGGAGAGTGTTCAGCACTGCTCCTTCCTCTTTTGACAAAGCAGCTCTTCTACAGCCTCCTACTGAGTTATCAGCCTTGAATGGCATCAGGCATATTTTCCCTTTCCTTCTTGGAGGCCCAAACACTCTTCAGCCGTCATCCTTCCACTGCCTCTCCAGATAAATGTGACAAGGCAGGAGGGTGCTGAGGATAGGCCCAGTGATGTGAATATGACAGGCAGTTGAAAAAGTCTCCTTGTAGGAACTGAAGCCAGGAAATCCATTCTCTTAGAATTTTTTTCTTTTTTCTGTCCCTCAGCTTTTTAAAAAATTTTTTAAAAATTAAATCTCTGGGTTATAATAACAGATAATGAGTGTCTGGTAATTAGCAACCTCTCCAGGAAGATGTGGGATGCCTGGGAGAGCCAGGCCCTGAGATAGCCTCATAGAGGCTGAGAAGCCAGGCAGTGCTCTGCTGACCTTTGAAAGCTGTTGGTGGATCTGCACAGTGCTCTCCTGGCCAGTGCCAATGCTGTGAAAACAGAGAGGAAAACACTGTGGATCAGGTGACTCAAAACCACAGCAGACACTGCTTTTGAAGCAGTACAAATCCCCAACGGGATCACACAATTAAAGGGGATTAAAGTCCTCGTCTTGTTATTGCTCGAGTCGCTGCCAAAACTTCTCTTGGCTGGTGAAGAAGAGGCTTGGCCTGGTTGGTGCTGTTAGCCACAGCTCTCCAAGGGATGCTCTTTTCTTTGAAAGCTTTGCCCGAAGTGAAAGCAGGAGGTTAATTCTGTGTGAATGCCTGGTAGTGTCCATTAGTTTGTCTGGATGAAGTCTGAAATATTTGATGTTGATCTGTAGCTCCCTTGGTCCCCTGAGTACTGCTGGCTTGCAGACAGCCACTTCACATGTGATCAGGCAAGGGTTCTCTGGGCAGCTCAGAGTTGCACATCCTAGAACAAAGGACAATGGGACACCAGCATTGTCAGAAAAAAAAAAAAGCCTAATTTTTAGTTTAGTTTTGTCCTTGCTGTGCTCACTTCAGTAGCCTGAGAATTTGGTTTGCCTGATATTCCACAGGTTTGGGAAGGTAATGAGTTTTTTGCTGATGAAATTCCGCTTTGTATGAGCTAGGATTGCTGGAGGAAATGGAATTTATGTTCCCAGATTGGAATTGATTTTTCTTTTCTCTTAAGGAGTTTAATTATTCAATATCCTGGGCTTTTGTCTTCTGAGCCTAGAGAGTTTAGGAGGCACCTCAATAATATAGAAAGGTTTGGTCATTTATAATCTGATGTGCATTAAGGATGAATTGAATTAATGTGTTGTGAAGTCTAATCCTATGTGACCATCTTTGGACATACTTGCTTAATTGTACTCCTGGCCTCTTGCAAGGCAGAGATATGGAATAATTAAAATCTCTTCCCCCATTTTTAATCATTTAAATCATGAGCATATTTTATTTTTTTTAAACTAGCTTTTAATTTTTTTCTATAATACATTGATTATATTTCTGAGCACTAGTGGGATTTTAAATATCACTCTAGGTAGGAAAGTGTGTTAAAAGAAAATATGTTAAAAGCACTTCTGTAGGCAATGTCCCCTGTCTTAATGGCAGCACAATTCTGCAGATGAAGTCTCTATACCTGCAGAGAGTTCACTTTACTCCTCTGAGCTATCAATTTGCCTTCAGCAGCACTCACTATGGATTTCAGGTTAACTGTAGTTTCAGGAAACCACTGAAAGGGGCAAGTAAAAGAATCTCTGTTAGCAGTTCAAAACTATAATAAAGCTTCAAATGGATGCCTACAGGAATCGAGTTGTTGATTGCCCACTGAAAACACTGGCAATAATTTTTAAATAACTTCTTTTCTTTATCTTCCTCTATGCTCTTGTTCTCTGGCCCAGGAATTAATCATACTGTATTTGGAAACTGCAAGGCAGAAACTATTCTGATATCTCTTGTATCTTCAGCCTTGTTAAAAATAATAAGAGAGAGCATATGCTGCTTTCATTTTAAAAGGGTCTGAACTGTGTCTGTTGTGAACATTATTCAGCAGTCCCTGGAGAAATTTCAGAGTCAGCCAGAATCCCTTCAGGGTCTCCTGTTGCAACACAGTCTATCAGCACTTTCCCAAATAGAAGCCAGTGCCTTTTAAGTACAAACCAGCTTTTAATTGGAGTAGAAATGAACAATGCTTCTCTTTTTTTCTGAAAATAATTGTATTTTTTTTTTAAGATTTGTGTTTTACTATAGACTGACCAGGATACAGTAAAACACTGAGTGAAAAAATCCAGATATGGAACAGACACAGACTGTAAACATCAATGCTGAGATGACAGCTGCGTGATCTAACACACCTTCACTGTGTATGTTAGCAGAACAGGCTGTCTAATTGAGTGTTTCTCTGTAGCCACACCAGGATAATGAATTTGTGTTTATTCTCAGGAAATGGTATTCCGTTTGGATACCCAGAACCTGGAGTCTGGCAGGTTGAAATGCCCGTTCGATCCCCAGCAGCCGTTTGCTTCAGTGATGGCAGGTAAGGAGCCACCAGAGCCACCCTTGAGCTGTGGCGGCTCTGTGACAGCCCAGGGGCTCAGCAGATGTCACTGCTGGAGCTCCTCTGGCACTGGTTGTGTTTCCAGTGCTGGTTTGTGCTCTCAGAGCTGGGGAAGCCTTCAGGCTGCAGGCACCAGAGAGCTGGAAGGGCTTCAATGCCAACAGAGGCGTTAGAATGGCTGTGAAGCCTCTGTCAGCTGGGCAGGAAGGCGGTTTCACCCTCACCCAGTCATTGCTCCTTTAAGAGGACAACAAAAAAACCCACATGGACAGAGAGTGTTTGAAGCCCTTGTGGGCCTCTTTCTGCAATTATCAATATGTTCTGCCCTTTGAAGTCTGCTGACATGCACTATTTCCATAAATACGTTTCTGAGGTTTCTATTTACTCGAGTAGCCACTTCTGAAGCTGGGAGCCGAGGAACAAGATAGTGCTCTCTGCCTGCTGCGTGCATCACAGCACTGTGTGGTCTGACATTTGGGGCCGAGGAATGTCAGCTTGACCTCTGCATTTCAAATCACCATAAGAGCTGCTTTTGTCATGGTTTGGTTCATAGCTTTGGACAATTTTCATTTAACTTGTCCGTCGAGCATATGAATACAAG
Source organism: Leptocoma aspasia (assembly GCA_013399835.1). Lineage (NCBI taxonomy): Eukaryota > Metazoa > Chordata > Aves > Passeriformes > Nectariniidae > Leptocoma > Leptocoma aspasia. Next base: position 24,429 of record VXAX01004399.1, read on the forward strand.
ATAAGAGTGAAGCACCATGACGTTTTCATTTACAGCCAAAGAGCAGTGGTGACAGAGCTTTGAAGTATCAGTCACTCTGTGTTATAAAAAGAATATGACTAATGTTCAGTCTTTATTCTCAGATAATAAGATAGATGATTTGTGATTCTGACCCTACAGATGGGGCAGGACTTCCTTTATTAAAAACAATAGATTAAAGCCTGTGCTTATTCTTCTCAGAGACCCCTAGTACCCTTTAATGAGCATGAAGTCTATTTTTAAAATGGGGTTCCAGAAACTTTTTTTTTGCTTTTTTTTTTAATGCAAGCAGTATAACTCTGTGATTTATTACAGCATTGCCTAATTTCAGTAGCACTCTCATGCTTTGACTGTTCTATTAAATCTTGTGAAATGAAGAAGCTGCTTGAACTCTGCTACATAACAATTTTTGAGCTGGATAAAATTAATGGTCAGGGTATTGTAGTATCACTTTTTTGACTGTGGCTGGTGTCAGGCGCTTCATAAAAATGTACAAGGAGCACTGTAAAGAGTTACAGGCCTGACCAGAGAATGTGTTTTTGGTCTATCTTTGAATGCTTACCTTATTCCCAAGTGAACTAGGAGAGCAGTATAGTTCATGCATAAGATGCTGCCCTGGAGCTCAGGTGAGATCATTTCCCATCTCTGCCGCTAATAAGCAGAGTAACCTTGGCATGTCACTTCTCTCTGTCTACTTTTATTTATCTGCCAAATGGCAATAAAGATTACTCGCAGCCTTCAAAGAACACTTTTTATTCAGTTATACATTTATGAGCTAAGTAATATCTAACTATATTTTCACTCATATATGTAAGTTAATGCAACTGAGTAATTTTCATTCTTTGTAGAAATAAGTAATCTGGGTACTACTGACATACCACTTCAAGTAAACCCATAGATACATTTGAAAAACTAGTTTTTTGGACTGAAAAATCACCTGCTCATCATCCATCCTCTGTTACAAATTACCACTCACCAAAACTGTTCAGGACGTAACAGGAACTTGGAATGAGAGATACCAAATGCCGAGAGAAGTGCTGAAAATGCCTTGTCAGCAGAGCCTAAGCAAGGATGGAGAATTTCTGTTGGCCCTTCAGATGTATCGATCACTGAGTGCCTGTCAGTTAGCAAACACCAATTACCCTGCCCATTCCTCATTATGACAAATACCTTTCAGAATGCACTATTGTTTCTTTACAAAGGCAACATGCTGTCTGAAAGATGTGCTTTCCACAACTGGCATGGAAATAATACAGAAGTAACAATAATAATGAGGTAAAAAGAAAGATGATAGATCTTTTTTGGACAAATAAAGTGCTTGTGGATCAGGGGTTGTGGGTTGGTTTGTTGATTTTTTTTCCCCCCTTGATCTTATTTTTTTAAGTGCATTTACATTTTTTGCAAATGAAAGCACAAACATCAGTGTTGAATGGTATTTATTCTGCATTCACTCTCAACAAAGGCTTCTGTCTAAAAGATCTTGTGAAATGTTTCAACACAGGAGTATCAGAAAACCTGGATAAGGAACTTTTGGAAGGCGATTTTTATGTATCATATAGCTTTTTATAAGATTATAATTTATGAACATGAACTCTTTTCTTTTTATGAATTCTAGGGATTTATTTCTGCAAGTCATTAAACAAAAAAAAAATCTCTTCCAACGAATAAAGCTTGTTATTTTACAGAAAAAGGTGTATTTTAAAATGCACTATGTGGTAAAAAAGAAAAGCTTCACAGTGATACTGTTTCTTTGCTTATTTTTGAAAAGTACTGAGATTTGAAGGGAAGCCAAAAATATTGTGCATTTCTTAGCATTTTCCTTGCCCATGAAAGGGGCAGAAGAGCAAATAGTGACTGCATTTGCAGCAAGCTCACACACTGTGTTACAGATGTGGTGTCCTTGTGAGGCAAATTCTGGCTGCCTTATTCAAGCAAGATGTGTCATTTATTTTAGCGAGACCACTCTGTGTTAAAATGATGATGATTTGTGTCTGTAGCCATATTCCTGCCATTAACACAAATTCCCTGAATTTGTGCCTGAATTCCTCTTTGTGAATTAAATGTTGGATGGAGATCCTTGCTCCAGGAATGGGCCAAGCTGCAGCATTCCAGTGGAGAAGCATCCATCCTGTTTTTCTGGCTCTGGAGCAGCAAAGCCATCGGGGCCATGGCAGTGCTGGGACACAGGAGGTGGCTGGAATGGACAGGTGGCCATGCCCTCACCATGGCTCCCAGGTGCATGGGACAGGGTGTTCAGATTAAATAGATCTTTATACCCTTAAGAGCCCAGTACCCATTAAAGCCTTGGAAATTCACTTTTCTGAGTGCCTAAAAGATCTGAAAATTAGGCTTTGACTATGTTACTTTTCAGACATATAATTACAAATATCACTCTCAATTAAATGTAAATAAATTCACGGAACCAAAAAACCCCTTAAAATATGACCCAATAATATTATAAAGCATTAAATTAATTTATAGACCAATTAAACACAGGTGGTGTTCGCCCAACAAAGTGTAAATAGTCTTAATTTTTTTTGTGCCGCAGCTGTAGGAACCCTATTTCTTTTTCATTTGCAGATGAGTATCTTTATGCTGGAACAGCTTCTGATTTCCTTGGCAAAGACACTGCTCTGACACGTTCTCTGGGCCCTTCTCACGACCACCATTACATCAGAACTGACATTTCTGAGCATTACTGGCTTACTGGTAAGATCCCAAACATATGCTGTTGTCATTTCCATTGTCCCTGCCTCTCTGAAGTTAATAGCTCCTTCCTTATATAAATGCATGTCCAGTAACTATAAATATAGATATTGTATCATGGAGTCTTTGGATTATGTAGGCTTTTCTTAAAAAAGTGGAACAGAAATGCACTTGAGAAAAGTCACAGAGGTGAAAATGCTAATTAAGGGAAGAGTGGGAACATGAGACTTAATAATAGTTTCTGTCTTTGATATGTATATCTGTGTATAATCCTACAGTTGAAATAATATAATGACTTAAATGCTTCTATATCCAGTCTTGTTGGAATAATTTTTTTAAACTGTTTTTTCCAATCACTTGTTAGAAGCTGTTCTGTATAGCACGTTGAAAAGACAGACTAGAAATCCCACATTTTTTGGTAGAAGGTCTTTTTTTTTTCTTTTCCTTTTTTTAGGGGGAAAAATACCCTTTGTTGCTGTGAGGATCATTTTAAAACCACTAAGGGCACACTAAAATAGCTTCCCAAGCAAAACACTGCTTTTTCTTGCCCGTTAAAAAACACTGTGAGCTAGTAAACCCTCTCAAAAACTGGCTGCATTTGCACCCAGTCAGTCTCAAACCACACACAGAGTAACATGGAAAACTTCACTCACAAGCTAACCCTGCTCAATTAAAGCATCCCCCTTTTAGCTGTCAACTGTCTTTAAAGATGTGGCAACACTGGCCCTGGCTCAGGATGCCTGTGTAACTATTATGGGTGCAGTGTAAAGCCAGGGCCTGCTGACCACAGGGTTAAGTTGTCTTCCCAGCAGACAACTTCTAAAAAGGATGATTTTGCCTCTTAACTCTTTGAGACCTCGACAAGGGGAAATGTTTTTTTTTTTTCTTAAAAATTTTCCCCCACCCCTTCTCTTTCTTCTTCTGTATTGCTGCCTTAAATTTCTATCTAGATGTAACTCCATAACCTCAGGATTTCTGCTGTGAGATAAGGAGAAAAAGAAAAAGCCACTTAAAAGTCCTGTTTACCTTTCCAAATAGGAGATAGAAGAATCTCACATCTGACTCCGCTGACCTATCCCACTTTCATTTCCTGTGCTGAAAATCTTTCTTGTCCCACCTCTCCTATCTGATCTCTCTTGTTTCCACCCAGCCCTTGTGCAGTGCAGAGCAGAAATGGGCTGTGATATGGACCACGATGGGTCCTTCCAGCAGTCAGCTCTCTAATTCTAATTAGCCGTGCAACTGCATATCCAGTTTTATCACTGATGGCCTGCAGATGCTCAGCATGGAAAGGTGGCTGGGTAGCTGCTTTCCTAAGGGATGCAGTAATAAGCTAAAAACAAAGATATACTGTGGTTTGGCCCTGAGGAGCGTCTGGTGTTATCATTAGTATAGATCCACACTGATGAGCATTACAGGGTTCAGTTCCCAGTCCAAAAGAACTTGTAGCTTAGAAATACAGTTCCAAACATTTCTTTCTCTTATTATTGTTTCTTCATGAGCAGTTTGAGGCAAGGGAACAGTACAAGAAAACAGAATAAACTGTAGGTTTGAGAAATGTTTAGATGTTTTAGTGAGGGGGGGGAGGGGTGTCTGCCTTTCCTCTCTCATTTAGATTGATTCATGATTTATTCTGTTTTCACTTAAAGCATCTGTATTTGTGAAACTTTTCTAAGGAGAACAGTATATTAATATGTCTGGGTCTGAAAAAGAGCTTTAGTGTACTAGACTGTGAGGTGAAAATTGCCCCACACTATATAAACACTGAAGACCCTATATATTCTTCAGGTTTACCATGTTTCCAGCCATATAGAACCCTACAGCCACAATTCTGTCTAAGACTTCACAGACACAATTCTTTCAGTGTTACACTAAGAGGCATAGACATAAACTAGGTGCTTTTAATATTTTGAAACAGTCCTTTTAAGGCTGGAGAAAATTTTAAGTGCAACTTGAAATGACAGCATAATTTCTGCAATAAGCCATAGGGTGGCCAATATATTTCTAGTTTATTGTGTAATGTTACCAATTACTTACTTTTGTGCTTTCAGCCGATATTGGTATAAAGAAAATATTTACTTGATTTCAGGTTTAAAACTCCCATCTCATCTAAATCCCTTCTTCCCTAAATCTACTGCCCATTTACCAAGCATGTGTTAGACCTCCAGGAAAAGTTGTACATACTTGAATAATGGTACAATTGGAAATAAATTATTACCATGCATGACTCATGTTTTACTTAGGATAAGCATAAAATGTACGGCTTGTTTTCTTCCAGAGCGCCAAGGAAGTTTTGCTATAATGCACCTTAATATTTTTAAAGTTTAGTCTTATTCTGTTTCTGGAAACAAAATTATCCTTCCCTGAGGGAAGGGAGGTAAAGACAAAGCACGAGGGAAAAATGCGTGGGATACCTTCCAGTTCCTTGCAGGGCATCTCTATCTTGACTAATTAAGACATGTCCTAATCTCAGTGACTGAACAGCAGCTCCACAGAGGGGGAAGGAGGAAGGCAGCTAATCTTTCCCATGACTCAGGCTCACACGTGCTCATACTCCCGCAAGGGTGGCACTGGAGCAGAGGGGAGCAGGGCTGGGGTACCAGGCGTTCCCACAGCTGCTCCCTGGAGCTGCCTCGCTCCGAGACGAGGCACGTGCGGCTGGTGGCCCCTCTCCGGATGGCAAAGCCACTCAGTGGAACCGAGTCTGCCTCGTGCCAGCCCCGTGGGCAGAGGAGAGCACCCCGCCAACCCTACACACAGGCATCCACCAAGCAGCTGCACATTCCTCCCTCCTTCGTAGGAAGAGAAGGCCACAGCTGGAATGAGGGCTCCCTTGAATTGCATTCATCTCTTTTTTTTGCCTTTTCACTTTTTTTCACAGCAATTTAGGCGTCTTTTCCAGGGCAAAGTCTCAGAGGCAATGAGTTCTTTATATCCTGCGAACTTTGGATGGGATTCAGCTCCCTTAGCTCTAAAAGGCAAAAGCTAGCATCCTGTCTGAGCTCAGTCCTTTAGCTTGCCCCTGTAATTTACTGAGAGAGGTGACACTTCCAGAGGGTGACTCACCCCGCCTATTGTAGGAATCTGTCTTAAAATAGGATTATTCATTGTCACTTTGTCCCTCCCTGAGAGAGGACCTGGCTGAGAATGGGTTAGGAGCTTGACTTCTAGGTGGTTATGGTAAATGAGGTAAGCACTGTCCTTTGTATTCTGTCATGTCATGTATTTCTGGCAGCCCAACTACACAGAGGTGATGCTTCCCACTGTTTCAGGTTGCTTTTTCATTTCTTTGTGTTCTGGGACAGCCACTCCTTTGTGGTTCTCTTTTTCTGAGCCTAAGTTCTCCATAGGTTGCACTGCCAGAAATCATTTCTGGTTTCAGAAGGGGGTGTTGGCCGGCAGGTAACCAACAGCCAACCCAGCAGTGAAGGACCAGCTTTATCAGCTTTTCCTACCAGGCCACATGAAAAAGAGCACAAGCAACACGTGTACCATCTATTGCCAGAGCTCAAAATGCTATTAATCCCCAGTCTGGTTACAGACAATCTTGCAATGAACTTAATATGTGGGAAGATCTTCTGCTGAAGCAAATAGTGGGAGGATAGCTCTGTATATGGGAAAATAAACAGTAGTTTAAATCATCATCATTAGTTTTTTTCTCCCATGCAAAGAATCCAAAAGCCTAATTCACAGTTAGATTAAATGCACTTTTATATGTTGGATAGATGGGTTAGAAAAGATGAGACAAAGATCTCAATTGCAGAATATTATGTGCTTTTGAGATCATAATTTCTTCCATTTAATTATTTTCACTTCATATCTTTTACAATGTATTTCTGTTTGAATTTAACTTTCAACTTTTATGTTTTCAGTTGTGATTTAAAATTGTTAAATATTGGTGTTCCTTTAATTTGTTAGAGATTTTTCTAAATCTGTTCCAGGAACTGGTATTGAGACATTTATTTTTGCATTTGGCTTGCCAAGGAAAGCAATGAAGTTTAATCTTCAACCCCCCATATATTTAGAGTTTTGTTCTGTGAATGTGGATTAAGAAAAAAAAGGATGTGACTTTCAAAAACTTGGTATAGAAGAATTTCACAGGTTTCCTCTTAAATGACTATTTTGTTAACCACATGTTTAAGAAACTGTACTGGAAGCATATTTATGTATTTATTCATGCTTAGAGATCTAATCTTCAAAGTAGCCTTACAGGCCCTGAGGGGTAATTGAATATTTTCCTCAAGCTCATTTTGAAATCCTAACTTAAATTTATAGATCTTGATGCCTGCATCATTTCATTTTTTCTGCTGACACCATTCTCTAGTGTCAAAAAGGTTTAAAATGGAAGCAGCACTGTGACTATTTTCACCCATAAATTTACTCTTGGCACAAAGGTGCACACTGAGCACTTAAACACATCCCATTTTGTCTCAGGCCCTTTGTCTCAGACTGCAAACTTTTGAATCAAGGACTCTCTTTTTCTTCTATGTGTACTGTAGAGTTCATGGTGAAAATTCCTCAAGGCTAATATAAAGTAACAATCATTATGAAAAGGACAAAGGCATGAAGATATATTGAAAGCTGATAATAGTATTCCCCCATATAAACAGTGTGCTCTGTTTGCTCTGCATTCTTACACCACCCTCCTTATTGCTTTCTACTGCAGCCTACCTGATACTGGGGGACAAAGACTGTGTATTTTATTGCTGAAAGAATGTATTTTAGAGTCAAGGGTCTTTTTGCACTGTATTTGTATAGCCACTTCTGTTTAAAGAAAAACATCATTGATCCAAGTGCCCTCAGAAGAGCTCATCTGTTGTAGCACACTGGGGAATGTCTTAAAAATCACTACCCCAAGCAGCTGGTTCACTTGTGCAAGGCAGGGTTGTTGCCTGCTTTGCTGCAGTCACAGACCCTGGAATTGCTTCAATTTAGTGCAAAATTACAAGGAAAACAAACAAACAAAAAACCCCAACATCGAAAACAAAAGCCCTCAACTAGTGAGCAGGTAGAGCAGGATTGGAGACCGTGGATGGGGGAGCTTGGGAACAGTGAAGAACATCTTGGCCCAGTAAGCATGCCTGTAAGATGTAGGCAGACTCCCACACTTGCTTTGGAAGAGACCAGGAATAATGTAATGGCCCAGCATGCCACGACAAGGCATTTTTTGCAACAAGCAGATTTAAATAACCCAAACAAACCATTACATTGATATAGCCAATCTGTTTTCAAGGACAGGGAACTGTGTCCTTAAGACTGATCAACCATTTTTGGAGTTTGCTGTGCTAACTGGGGAATCCCAGCGTGGCACTGTGTTGGATTTGGTAGATACAGTCAGTAAGATTGCTGCATCACAGATACGTGGGAAACATTCCTTTGCAAGATATCTCTAGTAAACAGTAGTATGTTTCTATATTCATAACTGCTGCCATGAGTAACTAAATTAATTTAAATTAATTTAAATAATTTCTAGTGATTTCAGAAAATCTGCTTAGGTTCATTTTGGTGGCAAGAACAGTAAGGTATATTTGTGTAGGCAATACTTTGTACTGAGAGTTACTCTATTTCCAAACAGATAATGATAACCAGTGCTGCATACTTTTGCAAGTGGTAGTAAGATCTATACACAAAAACATCTTATTTACCTAAGAGTAAATACTTCAGACTCCATGGTGGTTTTCACTTGGAGTTAGTAAGAAATTTGCTGCTACATATCTATAAAATATTTTTATTTCACTGGAAGATGTAACATAAATGTAGGGTTTAACAGCAAGTACTAAGGCTTTTATTCAGATTTTTAACCCCTTTTTTTTTTTAATTTCTAGGAGCGAAATTCATTGGAACTTTTCCTATCCCAGATACCTATAACCCAGATGATGATAAAATCTACTTCTTTTTTCGAGAAATATCACAAGATAGTGGCACATCTGACAAGACAATCCTTTCCAGAGTTGGGAGAGTTTGTAAGGTGAGGACTCTATCTTTTCTATAAAAACTAAGCAAGTTTGGTTTATTTCTGTGAGAAATGTGTTTTCCCCTTTGTTACCCAATGAGCCATTGTAGTAATTTTCCTGAACACAGATTACTAATGCCGTCTGAAATTTACTTGTCAAAAAATAGACTTGATATTGATGCTGTACCTCTTTTAAAAAGCTAATAGATTTATAAATTATAATCCTGTGTCTGAACAGTAGAGTATTGACCTTCAATGCAACAATGTCATGCTTTGTTTCATGAGCTTCCAGTGAATGGATGAGTCAAAGTGTACACAGTGGCAAGGTATTTGGGGTTTTGTGGAAAGTGCCCAATGATGCATGGACATACAAACCCATTCCTTCAGCTTAGCTCTGTACACCATTCCTGGGCATTACTGAGAGCTGGGGTCAGTCATTTGTTTCTGCACATTCCTGATAACCCGCTGGGGTGAGGGGAGGCTAAGGAAGTATGTAGTTTCTGAGCTACACCCACATCTGCCTGGAGGTTTCCTCCCTTTGGAAGAAGAGCAATCCTTGACCCATTGACCAGGAGGAACCAGACCCCAGATCTCCTGCAATGTAAAAAGTTCATTTGGTTTTTGCCTGATCTCCTTTAAATGATGACTCCCTCACCTTCTCCCTTCATTCTGCTTGCGTTTCCCCCTTATGAAAGATTGGTGCCCCAATGGTATATACAGACTCAGGCTTTCATGTGCTGCACTCTTTCTGGAAAAGCATCTCTGTCAAGGGCAGAAGCCTCCTCAAAATATAAGAATAAAAAAATCCTTCCTGCACATGAAGACAGCAGTCAGTGTAGTTTGCTGTTCAGCAGCCCGATGGTTTTACTGAGGTCTCTACAGTGGCAGAAGGGTCTGTAGACTTCTGTGTCAGTCACTCTATCCACTCCCTTGTGCCCTAGGACATTCTGTCCCTCTGTTCTGTAGTAACAGAAGCAGTCAGTAGAAGTGCTCCCATCCTGTCCTTGGGTCCTCAGGAATCACTGGTAAAAATCAGGAAAATGGAACTTGAAAGCTGGCTTCATATTAGTAACATAGTAAACATAAACTTTGAGCAAATGTTCGCCTCGTGATAAATTAGATATTGGCAACACCACAGCAGTCACACAAGTAGGTACATTTCTATGGTTTTGTTCAGAAACTTTAACTGACTTGCAATTTCTGAGCAGTGTGACTCTGCTGGCAGTTTCTCAAGAAACTTGAAAATTAGTACAAAACAAAAGCTTTTGTGATTTGCAGTAAGTTGTGTGTGGGAGAAGAGCACTCATTCAGCTATGGACACACACTAGAAGACAAAGAGTGGACAAGTGTATGGGTGTGTAAATCTACAGCTGCTTGCAGTCCAGCAAACTCCCAACTCCAACTGAGATTTCAGTGGCCACAGCCATTTCACACTTCTGTCCTTGACCTAAAGTGTTAAGATAACAAAACATTCATTCATAAATCAGTTCTCTAGTAGGTTTTTTAGCCAGACGAAAGGATGGATAATCTTTAGTTGGGTATTTCACAGCAGAGTGATTAATGGCAGAATGGAAATGCAAACATTTATGATTTGCTGCTAGACATGGCATTTGCTGATTATGAGAGAGCACTTAATGCATTAGGAGAAATTGATAGACAACATTTTCAAACCAAGGCACATGGGAGAGTACAGTAAACTAAGATATATTGGCTAGAGAAAACCAGCATCCTTTACCTAGAGAAGAAGGGAGATAAGCTATCATAATAAAAGCAAATGTATTGTAAGGAGATCCTAACGACTGTGTATAATCATACCTCAAATGAGAATGAATTTGTAGAGTAATCATGTTAACAGGAAAAATGTCACAAATTTTATTTTTAGTAGTCAAACCAAAACAATGAAAACTGATAAGCAAGGTGATTATTATTAATAGTTCTGCACTGTCTTCTTTCCAGAGCACTTCCCACTAGTTGTAGAATTCTCTTGATAATCCAGACTCCTGCTTTTTATGATACTTGTCTTAATTACCAACAAATTCAAAAAATGTATTGCTAATTATTATAATAAAAATATAATTATTATGGGTATTTAATATAAATTAAATGTGCAAACAGGCTTGTCTGTTCATGGACTGAGATATTTTGGATCTGTGCTGTGGTATGAAACATCTGCTGTGCTTAATTGTCTGACACAGGAACAATGCCTTTGATTGCAACAATTGATAACAACAATTTCTACTTGCACTGTCTCATTACCGTGATCTGTATTGCACAAAGTTAAGCTTTTGCCTTCTTTCCCTGTTAAGGAGAGAATAACAGTAAATGGGAGGAACTCAGCAGCTTCTGAAGTAGTTTGCTTGGTGTAAACAGAGTTTTTTTCTACTAGAACTCGATTGCTGTCTACCTCACCATGCCTTAGGGCTCCTGTCTGTTAATGCCAGAAACACACGCTGAAATTAGAATAGGCTTTGTTTTTAATAAGAAGCTTAGTCAATGCAGTCTATTCTTTGGCTAATTTTCAAGGGTTCAACAATATGGTCTCTCAGTGATCCCCTCCCTTAGGGAAAACCTCTGGAAAGCATTCCCCTTTCCCAGCTACTCTCAGACCCAGAAGGCTGCAGTGCTCTTGCTGGCAGCTCTTTGCCCAGAGTCCAGCAGCTGCCCCTTGTCCTGCTCACCAGACCATCTGCACGCAGTGCCTGCAGCCTGTGCTGCAGGAGCTGCAGCTCTGTGCAGCCCTCGCTGGGCTTCACATCATCTGTTCTGTGTCACTGGGGGCTGTCACTGGCACTGGGGAGCAGCTGCTTTCAGCAGTCACTTTCAGAACCAGTTGTGTCATTTATCATGGAAAGTGGCATTTCCTGTTTTTCGTTTGAGCAAGGCAGAAGAAGTATCATTGCCCTGTCTGCAATGCCTGATACTACTTACGGTGCGTTCATACTTATATAAATTGCAATGGTTGGGGTTATTGGTTTTCTTTTCGTGTAAGGCCATAACCAAAAAGAAAAATTACTGTTGAAGATTAGCCAGCAAAATTTCTTTATTTTTTAAAATGCATGCAGTTACACATATGTATGTTAAATAATCACACAAACCTTAACTTCTTAAGAGCCTGGGTCCATCTATTCCTATTTCTAGAAACACAGGCATGAGCTTTTACAGCTACACTGTCTTCAAGCCCACAATGCTGAACCACTTTGCATCAGGTAAAGACAGGACGCAGTCATTGCACATTGAGGAAGACTTTGGAAAAAAATACAATTTCAGCATCCATACACTGTGCCCTATGCAGTGCAGTAGCAAGTCAGCTTCATTTTTGTACATATTCAACACTAAACGATGGCAGAATTATAATTCTATTTATCGACAACCTTGTATATGTTCAAGTATAGCCCTAGAAAAGACGCAGTTTTCCCTCCTATTTTCCCCACTCAAATAAAGGGAGATATAAAAATCTATCATAGAGGAGTCACAGAAAAGGTTTTGAAGAGGGAGGAAAGTTGTTGGAGCTTTTGTTTGTTTGTTATCTATATAGAAACACATCTTTTCATAGTTACAACCTCATCCTATTGGAATGAAGTGGAAATTAGCCAAAAGCAGTAGTCTCTCTGCTGCAGTATGAAAATCCTGTTTATTATTACAGCGGTTTGCATTTGCTGTGTTACAAGCTTCTCTGTAATGGTTTTGGTGATGTATTGCAAAAGTTAAAGCATGCAGTCTTAGAGGCTGGTTTCCGAGACCTCAACTGCCAAGAAATCAGACTTCAGCCCCTGATGTTTTCCCATATTTCCCAAAGTGTTTGGTATCCAGAAGCAGCCTTTGTTCTAGTGGGAACAAGTGAGCTCTTTGTTTTTTTTTTTTTTCTTTTTTTCTTTTTCCTTTTTTTTCTTTTTTTTAATACCGTTCCACCCCTATATATACCAAGCTGTACCTGGGGAAAAGAATACTGCAATTAGGCACAGCCCTCTTGGTTAAACTGTACTTTCTAAGCACAGTGGAATGCAATCATTTTAAGGGCTCTCGAGTCAAGAGCCCTGGACACACCCTGCATTCCACCTTTGGGTAATGTAATTTATTTCCAAAGCCATGAACATCAGCAGAGTTCAAGGCTGTGACCTTGCCTCCTGTCTGGTGCTTAAAGCAATTTGTATTCCCAGGATGGCAGGAGGGAGCTGTTCTCTGCAGCTCCAAGTCCAGAGTCTCCGGTGGGCTTTGCCACAGGGCTGCTTGTGTGTAGAAGTTAAGAGGTGTTTTTCTTGTCCTGGATATAGTCTAGCCATGTCTTTACTGTGACTAGGGATAACTGGCCCACTATCATTATTGGTATTTCTGTATTGTGTGGATAATTGATCTCTCTCCAGAGCCCTTGGAGCTGTCCTGGCAGTGTCCTGCTTTCCCGTTCAGCCACACTAGCCAGGTCCCGGAAGCCAAATAGCCATGTTCACATGTTCTCAGCAGGGCTAATTAATCTGGGCTCAGAGCCATGCTCGTGCAGCTATCCTGCTTCCAGTTCTGGAGGCAACTCATTCCAGACGAGATTTAACTTCCTGTGTGTTACATGCTTACATACCTCCTTTGTCACCATAATATTACCTAGCCACAACTCCAGCCATGGGAATTTTTTTTTTCCTTGATTTCTCTATAATAATGATTGAGAACCCTCTGAAAAAGTCGTCCTTAGAACAACCTTGGCCCTCATTTGCCCGCTGGATGTCTTTGCAGCTTTGGCAACCAACTCCTTTTGGACTTCCAAATTTGACATTTGCACATTATGTGCCATTTGAAAGTTTTCAAATTGTGTAGAAAAGCAGATGATCTTCATGATGATTTCATTTCTAAGGGCTGATGTGTTGGAGACTGGCCAGTTTCGTAGAGTATCTGCTTCTAACTGTGATGGATTAAGAGATATAACATCAGGCTTTGTCAGGTCTTTTGGTCCAACTTTCCTTATTGGCAAGGGTTATATAAGTATAGGAAGTTTTGTAAATTTTTGTCCCTCATGGGTATGTTTCAATAATTGGTTTTTTGAGGGGGGAAATCATGATTTACAGATGAGGCAAAAATATGTAAGATATGCTTATATGTGAAGAGGTGTGACTGAATTTTACTGAGCCTCAGGGAAAGTGGGAAAGAAGTTGTAGTGTCAAGATAGATCTTTAAAAACTGGAAATGCAGCTGTACAACCCCTGAAGCAAACTTTGGAAGCCATCCTAGTTGCCAGAGAGACGTTGCATAGGACACTGTCAGTACACCTTGGCTCAGAAGTGGAAGCCTCTAGAGTTAATTGGAATTCCTATGGCTAATCCAGAGTCCCTGACTTGTGAGTGCTTTGGCTCAGATGTTCAAATATCTGTAAGAGTAGCAAATAATGACTTTCTGATTTTGAAGTTTCCTCACGTGATTGAATTATCTTCCTGTCTTTTTTTTCCCTGTCAGTACATTTACTATAACAATGTACCATGGTTTGCAGTTCTGCTGTTGTTGATTGAGTACAGTGTTGTAAATGCAGATGTTTCAGAACTCCAGATTCTAAAGGACTCTCTAAAATGATGACCTACTTTTGTTCTTTGGTCTCATGCCCTCCCCAGTTCTCAACCTGTGGTTATCAATGCTGTGGTCACAATATCTCATGCAAGTGACTTCAGGCACTTGTATATATCCAAGTGATGAAACGAATTATCAGGCATTCCCTTCCTTCAGTAAAAGCAGATGAGTAGTCTTCCTCCAAAAACTACTGAGTCCCTGGAACCTGAAATGCAAGACATTCTGATTTAAGAATGTGAAATTCTGAATGGCAAATTCAAGCTTATTTGTTCATAAAGAAACCAGTTTATCCTGGTGCTGGGTCTCATACTGCTCCAGTTTCACAGTGCTGTCAATCTGTTCAAATCATATAAATTCTGATCTCCTGTTTGACATTAATTGCATGATCCATCTAATTACTTGACTTGCCTTCATTATCAAGAATGCTGCCTTTCATAACCTGAAGGTTTTGTTCTCTATCTTTTTATATTCTTCTTATGCATGTATACCATATAATTTATATTATGTATATATGAAAATTTAGCTGAGAGACAGGTAAAAGCAAGTCAAACACACTGCAATAAACCACGTACAGTTTATACTCAAAATTTTAAGTAGGTTTTCCTGAGATCCCATAACGTATTTTATTTCTTCAGCCATAAGACTTTGCTAACTTCAGATTCCCACTGAAGTTGGATTGAACCGCCTAGTGGTGGATGTAGTAGAGTACATTTAATTAGTGGCAGCCTTTGGACAGTTCAGGGGAATATTCTTAATACTATCATGCCTGCTGGAGATAATCTGAGCAGAATTGCTGCATGGCATTAAGGTAAAATGGTGCTTAGTGTTATTCTTTTATTTGTCTGTTAGTTTCTGGATTTTGGGGATTTTTTCATGGTATGTTTAGTAAACAGTCCAGAATTTTTCTTTGCTGTCTAGTTAGATTTTCCAGTCTGGATCCCATCCAAAGATAATTTGGTAGAAACTTCTGGGTGTGATGCTTAAATATTTTCCAAAATAAAAATCAGCGTTTTCCATGGCGAACCAAACAGCTATGCATGCTCAGTGTGAGTGCTTCCTGAATGAAATAAAAACAAGCTTGATTGAGGAGCAGGAGCTAAACAGAGTCACCACCTCATTGTCAGATGGGAGCTGCAGACACAGAGGAGAAGTAACTTCTCCAAGTTTATATCCACAGCAGAGCAGTCGAAGTTCTGAAGTCTCTTGTGCCTTCTTTCTCTTGCTTATATTGCAGGTGTGCTTTTATTCTCATGTGTAGCTTGATGTTTTCACCCATAGCCTGATGATATCAGGGGAGGAATCTTCATCTACATTTGTAGGGTTTGGACAAGAAATTTTGCACCTGAATTCCTGAAGGAGCAAATTTAACTTTCCTGTATATAGATTGGTACCTAACAGAGTTGAGTGGGGACAGAATATGTAAAGTAAAACAAAATAATGATAGGAAGAACTGTAAACCTGAAGACAGAAGTTGAAAGGAGACTGTTGGATGTTTCTCCATTTATAAAGTCAGCTACAAGGTTGGAGGTTTTTTCCTCCATAATATAAGGCTTTGCTTCAGGGGGAGCCATTTGTTTCTGGTAGCTTTGTCACATAGCTAAGCTTCAGTAAGAGAAAGGCTCCAGGGCCTTTTGCAGTTTCAGCACTTTTCCTCTCTGTTCTCCAGCATTTCCTTTTATTCAGGCCAGGAATTCTCTTTGGACAGTCCTTTTGCACATCTTGCCACTGGCTGTAATTAATAACCTGCTTCTAGAAATTCCACTCATTGTCTTTTTTTCTTTTTTCTTACTTTTTTTTTCTTTCTTTTAGAGGCTGTTCAGAATAATTACTGTCTTTAAAGTTTTATGAATCACAGTGTTTGACATCTTTGATGTAGACTGATTTTTCAGATAACTGCACTTTTTGTTCTAATGTTCAATTTGTCACTGTTACTTACAAGCAAATAAGAGATTTAAATCCCCAAAGATGCAGATGTTCTTCAGTTTCATTGCCATCTGTTTTCCTGCCTACTGGATTCCAAGACTAACATTTGTTCATTTTAATGAAGCTACATTTACATAGTATGCAAGATACAACAGAATAGAAAATAGATACGACAGAAAGTCTTTAATGTAAGTTAATTTTTAAATCCCTTGATCATAAAGCAGTATGTTTTCTGATGGCTTTTATTCTCATGTTAACTTACCTTTAGCTAGATGGTTTGAAAAACCTGTTGTTTTGCTTAATTGCACGTAAATTGCCGATCAGAAAACTGAAATTTCCATGGAAGACTCCCAAGAGAGGTGCATGATATGACCTTAAATTACTTCACAAAATTTACACTGTGCCATTTAAATAGCAATCTTCCTGAATGTCAGAAAGCCACACAATTACCTATGCTCAGGGAAGTGGGACATCTGATATTTGAATTCTCAATGTAATTTGGTAGAAACCTTATTGCTCACTCCAGCAAATTGATTTCTGCAACCAGCTCATTGAAAAGGGATGAAATTTTAGGATTTCTGTAAATAAGAGTCTGCTTGATTTATTGAAGTCATATTGGATTACTTCCCCATTTATCTAAGTAATTTGTAGTTATAATTTTTTGTGATATTTTGTGGTAGTATTTCCTCAACAGGTGACAGATTGAACAGCCCCCTTTCCAGTTGGCAATTATCTACATTTCTAACTCAGGCAAGCACAAGTAACCAAGATTTTACAGGCACTTCTTTCTGTTAAAAAGAAGGTATTTCAGGCAGAAGTGTTGGTATTTGTTACAGCTTGTGAGATTACAAAGCAGTAAGTGCTAATTAAAGCTTTATTTATATTCAAAATGAAATATGCAGTCGCTAAGTGCCTTCATCTGTCCAGTAACAAAGTTTATAGTAAACACAGCTAATCCAGTGTGCTTAGAAGTGATATTTTGGGAGATAAGATTTCAGATACTCAAGGCTGGTTGGCTGTTACAAGATTAGCCATATTTCTGGAATGAAAGGCTTGTTCATGCTGCCTTCCCTTTCTCTCAGCACTTAAATTTATCTTGTCTACTTGTCCAATCTCCCTGAAATATTTAAAGTTCTTTGTATTCAGACCATATGTCTTGTCAAAAATCATTCCAGTACATCCAGTTAATTACTTAAACAGGCTTGAGGCAAACCTTGCTTGGTATAAATCAGCTGAATGGGCTTCTTAGAAGTCTATGACTTTGTTTAATCCTTACCTCTGTCCACCTGTGCATTCACTGGACTTTGCTTTGGTGATTTTCACTCTTCCATGCATTTCCTCTAATCCACTGACTACCCAGCCTATACATCCTGCTGTATTCATGTCCTGCCCTGCAGCCAGCTCGCAGCATGTGAGCACATCAGTGATTCATTCCAGACTGCTACTATTAAATAATCTATTTGGCAAAAGATACTGTCTTCTTTCTGTAGCAGCCCAGTCTCAAAAATAACTTGGGCCAGTATTTCCTTTGTGCAGCCTCTCAGAGGCCAGTAATTAGGAATGATGAGGGTCCAAGGAGTCTCCACCAGAATGGGCAGATACGATGCAAAGCGTGTGAGTGCACATCAGCATGGTCTGAAGGAAAGGAGAACAGCTGCATGTTTGCCAGGACCTGAAGACTCAAGATGGGTCAAAGACTGACCTAATATGCAACAAAAAATAGTATGAGGGAGGAAGGGGTGCCCTTTCTTAAAAAATAGACATTTACCGAGCTTAGTAAGATAAATACTACTTGAGACTCGAGGAGCAAAGACATACCTAGACTATTTATAGTTTCTGAACCTCCTTAGTCTGAGCTGAACTAATTCTGTATGTAGATAAAATCATCATGGCCTTTGTCAGTTCCTGCACTTTCTCAGTCAATCTCAGTGAATCCTGGGCATGTTGTAGGAAAGGAAAGACACTGTATTAATTAGAGATGACATATAGAATTGAAGAGTATTATACAGCTACTGATCAAAAAAATCCCCCAAAACCACAAGCAAAAATATCTTCATAGTAAAATGTGCTTTTTATTTCACTCAGCCATGGCAGTAGGAAGAAGCATGTTGAAGGATATGTCAGCATATTATATGTGCAAGTATCTAAATCAGTGAAAGGTCTTTTCAGTCTCTGCACCATAAATTTGTCACTCTCTGGCTTCAGAAGGACTTGGTAGCTCTTGGAACGCTGACTGGTCACTGAATCCCCTTTGCTGCATTATGAACACTGTTACTTTGGCAGCTTTTGGATATGTAAAATATACCTAGTGAATGTCTGTTCTAATGTCTCTTAAATTCAAATAACATGGTTAATATCATGTCCTGTCTTGAGAACAAGCAAATATGGATACATGCTAAATCCATGTATTTTATACTTACTTGCTAAGATTACTTCCTTTGAGCACAGTGTTTGGTTCACGCTGCTCTCCAGCAACACAGTGGAACTACTGATACATTTAAAATAAGCATATGTGAAAATGCTGTGGTGGATCACAACTTAAGGTTGGTAAAACACAAGTACATCTCTTCCCATCTCTTGCAGAAGCTGAATGCTGCAGTGACGGGAGTAGGAACTAGACAAGGGTCCTTCTTCTATTCCAGCCCCATGACTTGCTCCACACTTTGTTCCTGTTTTCTCATTTTAGTCAGGTAGTTAGAGACATCTCATCTCCTGTGATGCTGCACTGCATCCCCAGAAATCAGTGGGAGCCCTGCAATGTGAGATTTGCTTAGCTAATCTGAATTGCCAGAGGAAGGGAAAGCTTAACACTCCTTGCTTTTTAACATTCTTTATTGCATCTTTGTAGTTGTTTGGTTTCAACTGCACCACAAAGTCTGTTTGCTCTGCCTTTGAACAGAACACACACATGCAGAGGATTTTTTTTGCTATTGGCTTCAGGCTGCTAATTTTGGCACCTTTGTAATAAATCTGTTGGGTAGATGCAAAGCTTCAGGCTTGGCAGAGCCTCAGGAAATCAAGAGAGGAGGCAGCAATTCTTGTAAGAGCGGGAGTTCCAAAGGCCATATATTAAATGGAATCATTTCCAACTGAGCTAATCTATTTGAAAGTAGCAGGTACATGAAAAGGGAAAGCAGTTAGAGTGCATTACCAGGGAAGTGTTACTCCTTGTGAAGCGATTTCAGCACTTGAAACCATCTTTCCGAATGCCTGTAGTATGCATGATACAGCCCTGAAGGGCCAAATACAATCTGTGGTGATGACATGTAATTCCCACCACCCAGAGTTTCCTGCTCTGGCTGGTTCTGTGCCTTCAGATTGCAAAGTGAATTAACAAAAAAGTGATTCCTCCTAATGAATCTGAACGGGCTGAGTATATATGGCTAAATTTGTGGTCCTTAAACTTACAGCACAGATCCCCTAAGCTTCAGAATTTATAACTGAGGGAAGTAGGCACCTTCCTGGGATCATTCAGGACCTACAGCTGGGAGACTACTGCTGGGGATAACATTTCTTTGAAGTGTTTCAATTCTTGATTCCTGCTGTTATATCATTGCCTTTACCGTTTTTAGGATGAAGAGTTCTGGGGCCCAAATAGCTTTGCAGAACCTGGATAGTTCTGCTGTTTGGAACCTGCAGGGTCCTTCATGTAGTCCATGGAAGAAGTACATGAGCAAACTCCTAGTTTGGCTTCTTAAAGTTTAAATCTTCTAAAATCTACTATCCATACACCTCTGCTGATCCAAGTCAGTAGAAGGTCACTTACCCTTCAGAAAGGGTAATTTCAAGTGACCCTTCATAGATTTTTTTCTTTCTCCATTGACTAAAGGAAATTTGGGCAAGCATGCTTATGTTTTGGAAACCCAAATGAAATAAAATAAATGAAAATAATCCCTGTTGCAGGAGGACAGACCGATACTTTTGTAGCAGATTATTAGAATAATATGACTGGTTTTGCCTGGAATGCATTTTTCTCTGTACTGTGTATACAAAGAAAACAGTGCAGTACTTGCATTGTAAGCTGCTGATGAATACAGTTTCCTTTTTTTTTTTTTTGCAAAATCTATCTAAAATGTTCTGTTCTATTATTTGGTTTGCAAAGAATTTTGAAGAACAACTGATTATAAAAATTAGCCTCACACGAAGCAAGAAATAGATAAATGATATAGATATTCCAGTTAAAAAGCTGGTGAAGGAACTTTGCAATCAGTTTTGGGTATAGAAATTAGACAATATAAACAAATTAGAAAATTTGCCCACTGTCTGAACTGATAAGTAACTACAGAAACTACATAGAAAAAGGTTCTTCTACAATCCTTTAGGAAAAAGAAAAAAAAAAGATTTGTTAGTTGTTGTGGTTAGAGCCAACTGTGGAATCAGACTGAAGATGCACAGTCCATACTCTGCTGTCATGTGTTGAAGCCCTTATTTTTTTAATATTCAAGAATTGCATTTTATTTTTGTTAGAATGATATGGGAGGCCAAAGAAGCCTAATAAACAAGTGGACAACTTTTCTGAAAGCCAGGCTTGTGTGTTCCATACCTGGTCCTGAAGGGGCAGACACACATTTCGATGAGCTCCGTAAGTTGATTTATCTTTAATGGTCTATTTTGACATTAGTAATACCTGCTTTTGTTGCATGTTTCCCCCCTCTGGTTTATAGAAGCACTATATCTTGTTTTGATTTTACTCCTCTTCCAAACAGGGCTAGTAATACCTCTGACTTTGATCAGAAGTCCCTGATTATAACTAATATTGATCTGATCAGAATTACAGTGTTTTTCCCTTTCCCTCCAAAAGCTGGAAAGTAAAAATCTGGTTCGGTATAAAACCCAGACTAGCCAGACTATCTGCAATTTCATATATTTCAGAATTTTACAACAGATTCACTTGGCAGAAACTAAAATTCCAACAAAAATGAAACCTTGTTGTATATTTACAAATTTCCAAATTACAAATGGCAAATGCAGAAATAGTCTATGGATGTTTAACCAAAAAAAAAATCCCCAAATATATTTTTTCTCATTGCAGAAGATATATTCTTGCTTTCTACAAGAGATGAGAGGAACCCACTTGTGTATGGAGTCTTCACTACAACGAGGTATGTGTTGGGATCATGTTTGCCTCTGGAAACAAATGATGAACATGTCACTCAGGATTTTTATACTTTTGTATGTACTCAGGTCTTCTAGACTAGATCCTGATTACTGAGAGCAGTTAGGAACTGCCGGAGTAAGGTGTCCAATGTCAGGGCTGTAGTCATGAGGACAATATTTTTCAGAACTGGAAATAATAAATTATGTCCCTAAACCTTTGTGTGCCTAACTTCTGAGAGGGATTGTAAAAAGTAATGTAAATGTAACAATCAAAAGCAAACTAGAGTATTTCAATCTCATCCAGTTGAATTTGTAAATTTCTATCATATTTATTGAGCAACCAGTAGTTCCTATTCTAGGCAAATTATTGTTGTGAAGCCTCATTTCTGTAAGCAACACTTTGACATCTGCTATTTCCTAGTATCAAAATTACTCTCTAAACTGATAGTTAAGTGATTTTATTGTTCAGAGTTAATGAAAGGATAACCCAACTTTATCTCAGGGGGATGCACTAATTAATTAATGACCTTTCAGGTCAATAGTGAGGTGCTCTCTATAAAATTGTCAGAAAGAAAATTAATAATTCTTTCTTTTGTCTTCAGAACCTTTGAATTAAGTGTAAATAATGACTAGCCAAATGCTGATGAGTATGAGTACAATGAGGAATTGCCAAGACACACCTTAATTCAGAAGCAGTTACCACAGTAGCTCTCTAGAATATATAACCACAGAAATTACTTAAAATTGAAGTAAATATTGCACAATAAATGAAATGGTTTGTGAAGCAACTAAAGTATGTGCTACTCAGCAACCTGGCATGGTGTTCTTTGGAAAACTGAAATGTTTTAGATTTTTTTAGACAACTACATTTGAAAAAGGGAAAATGCATGAAAATTAAATAAGTGTTTATTTTTATATCTTGGGTTTTTTTTGTCTTTCCCATTGCAACTTGTAATTCTCAGGGACCTCACCTGTATCACTAATATATGAACTTCCAGATGTGAACACAATGTAAATGAATGTCCTTCACTTGGATAAAATTCTAATCAAAAGAGCTAGTAAATGGTAGCTGAAAACTGGCAGCCACTAGAAAAAATGACACTCTATAAAGTAGTCCCAAAGGTCAAACCAAGTTTCAACCGAGCAAAGCTTAAAACTGTAACAATGATGCCTTAAGTTTTAGCTTTCATATTTTCCAGATTCTGTACTGCTTTAGTATATAACTCTGAACTTCATATGAAGTGTTAGCAAGTTCTCTTCATAGTTGAGGCAAAACAATCCTTTTCCAGCCTGAGAACCAAGGACACTGTAGCAGCTTCAGGCCCAAAAAGTACAAACAACGGCGAATTGAGGAGAGCAATTGTGGACGATGGGACTTCATAACCTGAAGCTGTAACTGGACAACTAACCCCAATATGTAAATGGACGAAAACTTACAAAAATGTGAAAGCTCATGACCAGTCATCCATCTTGGGTCCATCTTGGGTAGAGCCATGACCAGGCTCTTGTACTGCCCAAGGTGTATCCTTTGAAGGCCTTTTAATAAATACCTACTTTATTCCTTTAACCCTAGCTCTGGCTAGCGTTAGGGTCTAGCCTCTGTTGCAGGTAGCCTTTCTAGGCATCAACAACAGTGACATTAAATATCTGTAGTCAGCAGCCCTATGCACGCTGATGTTCAGCAGCGTGTCAGCCGCCGGGTTCAGGATTGATCCCAGCCCCACCGGGCTCTGTAATTCTCTGACTCCCTGGCTGGGGCACCACAGGGGTGTTTGCAGCCTGCACATGGATGATCTTCCCTTGCAGCTCGGTGTTCAAGGGCTCTGCAGTGTGTGTGTACAGCATGGCTGACATCAGGGCCGTGTTCAACGGCCCCTACGCCCACAAGGAGAGCGCGGATCACCGCTGGGTGCAGTACGAGGGCCGCATCCCCTACCCCAGGCCTGGCACAGTAAGTGTCTCCTTAATTACACACCTCTTCTTACTCAAAAGCAATCGCGCTTCACGCCCCTCCCCGGGCTGGTAATTTATATTTTCCGCTCAAGATGTTTCAAATTATCCTCTCAACTCTTCCCTTTCTGCTGATAGCTCAGACTTCTACCTACCCTGTAGGTATATAAATATACATTTTTCCATGTCTCTGAGATAACATTGTGTCCAGGCTATTTCCTGATTGTCTGTCATATTGTGGTCTCCCACTGTACAGCTATATTTCTGTCTGTTGGGATCACCTCTAAGGCATCAATGCTTCATAAAAAGCTAAAGACATTTCTTTATATAGTGTTAAGTTATCATGAGGTTTTTTATTTGTATTTCTATTATCTTTGTGTCTGTTAAAGTCATTGAGATACTGTCATTGATTCTGTGTGCATTTGTGCATGTGTTGTGTTTTGAAGTAAAACAAGGAGGTAACTGCTGGACATTTTATGTGATAAAAAGTGACAGGAAGAAAAGAGAAATTTAGTATTTAGAAATACTTTTAACTAATTTAGTATCTAGAAATACTTTTAATAACTTCCAGCTGAAGTCTAATAATCTTAGACTTCAGCTAGAACAGGCCAAAACAAGGAGGAAAACTTTGAAAAACTCATTAAAGTTTTCTTTTCCCACTTCTGTCACAGTATTAAATTTGGTTAAGCACAGACCGACATTACAGATGAGGAAGAAATAGTATTTTCAAAAAACACATCAACTTTAAAAGCATCATCACAACTTTAGGCAACTCTTCGTACATAAAAATGTGAAAGAGCAACAATTTTATCTGGACTAGCTCTTCATTCTCTTGGTCAGGTATTCAGAGAACAAGTATTTTGCAGCCAGCTGTGAGCTGTCAGCGTTGGACGTGGCCTAGAAGCCATCTGGCCATTTCTGCATCATTTCTCTGACCTCAGCACTGGTGTAACCCGTACGTCAAGCCACATTATCTAGTTTAGTTCATCTTTCCACACATTTCCTTGTGTCTCTGTGTTTTCTTCTTCATCCTTCCAATGAAGTGACCTGCGTGGTCCAGGCTGATGCTGTTTGTTGCACGTGGTGGTCCCAGCGCTCAGCAGGTCAGGCCCCAGGTGCTGATTCCCTTCTCTCAGCTGAGGATGAGCCTCAGAGCAGCTCTCTCTCCAAATTCCAGGACAGCTCAGACACTGATTTGGCCTGCCCAGGATCTGCCCTGATAGAGCAAATCTCAACTTATTTGGACAATTTAGGCATTGCCAGCTTATGCATCTCTCTGTCATGTGAAATACACAGTGCCCCTAAAAAGAAGATTAAATTTAACATTTTTTTGTGTGTGCAACTTCCACGGCTGGTTAAGAAGATCAGATGAATTTAATTTTAGCTACAAAAATGGTGCCAGTGAGAACAATAGCTGGTCCCATGGCATCTAAAGAGATTAAAATAACTCTCTTGAAAAACTCAGAGTGCCCCATAAGGATGAACACTTTGCACAGATAGATGGGTCATAAGCTCATTGCATTTTTGAGTGTATTAGCCATCACATGGTTGAGCTGGGATTTGCAAGGAAGGAAACATGCCATGCTGAAGCATGTCAGTGCTGATCTTTATC
Source organism: Leptocoma aspasia (assembly GCA_013399835.1). Lineage (NCBI taxonomy): Eukaryota > Metazoa > Chordata > Aves > Passeriformes > Nectariniidae > Leptocoma > Leptocoma aspasia. The sequence goes on from VXAX01004399.1 coordinate 49,232, forward strand.
ACTGATTTGAATATCCATAGTTGCAAGTTTTGTAAAAGTTGCAAAGTTTAAAGAGAAATATTTTCTGTAAGCCAACCCTTAGCTCTCCAACTGTTTCCTTTAAGCATCTGGTAACAGCTGTGAGAAAGTAGTATCTTAAAAGTCCTCCAAACCTTCATAGTTAGTGGATTTCTGTAGGAGTTTGTCTGACCAAGGACTGAGAAGGGAAGTGAATCTACTGAGGAGTGCTGCCAGAAGAAAGATATCTATCATATTTGCTATATAGATTAGGTAAATGTATTGCTGCATAGCTTTTTATCTGCTCTCTTAGTGAGCTGGACTGCAAAATACTTCAGGCTCAGTAGTTTGATGTAGAGTATCCAAATAAGTACATTCATGCCATGCTCTTGGCTTGTGATGGGCTATGCCAAACTTGGATATGATCGGATTTAGGGTGGGATCTGGAAAAGCAGTATTTTTCCAGGAGTACTGGAAAGAAGCAGCATGAACCTTGAAGAGCTCTGCAGTGTGCATGCTGAAATGATCTTCCTTAAAGATTAATTTCATCCATTTTTTGTCAGCTGTGAGGTGGTTCAGGAATCCTCAGAACAAAACCAGAGGGACACTCTACCCTTTTTTAAGTTACTAGAACATTTTTGAAATTTGTGCTCCTCGTAAGTGTTGCCTACAGTTGGCATAGCTAACACCACTCTGATTCTATATTTCCTATACTTTAAGTTACTGGCAAAGTCTAAAAATGGCTATTCTAGGAAATGCATTTCTTTTGGTGGTTGGCTTTGAGAAATGCACTGACTTCCTTTCAGCGTTTATACAGAAGCAGGAGACTGCATACCCTAATTTAACTTTCTGCTCTGCTGCCTTTATCTCCTAAGTAAATAAAGCTGCTCACTATAGAGACTGTGACTACTTTGATTTTGAAATTTTGACAAAATGCTTCCTGTGGCAATTTGTGTGTGAGATAAACTCCCAACACGACCATGATATCATGCCTTCGCAATGCTGAGTGGGGAGCAGGCAGCAGCAGCCCCTCTCTGCTCATGTCCCTGAGCTGTGGCAGGCTCTGCCTGCCCTCTGCCGTCATCAAAACACCCCTGGACATGGTGACAGGGGACCTCTGGCACACTCCAAACCACTGACACTGCAGAACATGCAGCTCTTTAACTTCTCTCGGCGGTATTAAAGTGCAAGTGGAAATAATGGGAATTAAACAGAGGCAAGGCTTCAAAATCTGTTTCCATTTGGAAGGTGAAAATAAAAAGAGACAGAAAAGAAAGCAGGAAGCAGGCAGCCCCGACACAAAGGGCGAGTTGAAAACCAAGGGAGCTTTTGCTCTATCTGCTTTAGCTGTTTAAAAAATTGGAGTTGCATATCTGCAGCTGTTCTCAGATAACAAATCCAGTTTTCTTCCAGTCTCTTAGGGTTTCACTTAGGAAATCATCCATTAATAAAGAAACCATGGAGAACGTCCTTTAAAATGTGTTCTGCATTCTGAAGCAGAGTTTTCATAATGCCCTCCCAGAAATCACAGACTGCATTTGAACAAGATTTTCAGTGAATTAAGAGAAAGAAAACTTTTGTAGTTTATTTATTGAGCTGTAGCTATTGCAGTATCACAGCAACTCATGATGCCCATTTGGAAATTCTGATGGGGTACACAGGAGTCATACTCATTGCATTGATGGCGAGTGAATGTCATTAAGGTCAGATTTCTAGAGGAATTTCAGTGTTTAAAGATGCAGATTAACACTCAGTCTGATCTACTGCAGAACACAGGACTGTTAAATGCTAGCCAAGGCAACAGCAAGTGTTTTTGGTGGGTCTAGATATCTTAATGATCTGATTTGTCAAAAGATCAACACAAACATCTGAATGAGCAAAGTAAGAATCTGGCAGTCTGAGTCACCTAGCTAGAAGAAGAAGCAGCCCAACACATTGCCCTTGTCCATTTGAAGAGTTTAATCTCTCACCTCTTTCTACTCCAGATCTGAATATGGTCCTGGGCTCTTGAATTCTTTGTGTTTTCTTTTTATTAAATGAGTTCCCTTACAACCCTTCAGATTTTCCTGTAATCATGGAATCTTAGAATCATAGAATCGACTGAGTTGGAAGAGACCCATTTGGATCACAGAGTTCAACTCCTGGCCCTGTGCAGGACACTCAAGAGTTACACACTGTACATGAGAACATTGTCCAAATGCTTCTTGAGCTCTGTCAGGCTGGTTCTGTGACCATTTCTCTGGGGAGCCTGTTCCAGTGCCCAACCACCTTCTGGGTGAAGAAACTTTTCCTGATATCCAACCTAAACCTCCCCTGACTCAGTTTCATCCTTCTTCATCTTTTTCTCTCTCAGTTGCTTTCTCTCCCTTTCTTCAGTGAAACCCCTTCCTTTATTTCTTCTGGTATTCCAGTGTGCAGGCTGATCAAGATGTGATCATTGGGTGTCCATTGGGACTTGGCTGTACCACAGAGAAATACTGTCTGCCAAAAAGCCTCCCTTGTCCTCCCTTCTGGTTAGTTTTGCTGCTTTAATAAGCTTGTTCATAAAACATTTAAGGTTGCACAGATTTGCCTTGTTATTTTTATATGTATCTTCCCCTTTCACCTATCTTTTATGGGACAGACTGCATTCTTTGCTTCTCCAATTCCTCTTTCCTTTGATCTCCCTACCGTAAAATGGGGCAGCTTAATTAAGTGAAATGTTTCACTTTGTGGTTTTATTTTCCTCAGAGAGCCTCCTACACCTCCTGTTACTTACCAACCTGTTTTCCACAACATGAATCACCTTCCAGCTCATAATATCCTTTAGCAATGTTGCAAACCTTGTCACCTTTCCTTGTGGCAGAGGTTGGTAGAGAATTGCAAAGTGCCACCTGCAAAGTCAAGTTCACTCATCCAGCTGGTGTCAGTTCAACTAGCCTCAGATTAATGCTCAATTTTCTCAGTTTTTTCTATCAACAGTTAAATGGCAAAGCAATACAAAGTGCTCAAGAAAAACACAAGAGCAAATCTTGCACAAGCAGTGAGATACCACCATTAAAAAAATAATAGGGGACTTAAAAGTTTTGTTTGTTTTGTTCGTGCTTCTTGTTTGGGGGAAGAGTGAGTTTGATTCCATTTAAAATTGGCACTGTTTGTTTTTCTCCTACAAACCTGATTTGTTCCCCTCACCCCAGCCCTCCTCCAGGCTCACTGAGTAGCTTCACAGTTACTATGAACGTCTCCCCACTGAATGTTCAGTCCTCCTGGCACAACTCACTCATCTTGTAGAGACCATTAAGGGTTTTTGTAGACATTGTCGACAAATACAAAATGGATTGTGCAGCTCTGATCAGTCTACAGAAAAGAAGTCACATGGTATTTAGGCCTCTCAGGAACCTAAGTTTCACCTTCAGTGCATTGGCTGTGTTGGAGGTTCCCATTTAACACAGAAGTGAGAGGAGAAGGTAGTTCTCTATTTTATCTGCTGTTTGCTTGATGAATGAGTGACAGGACAACTTATTTAGAGCCTGGAAGACTTAACACTTACTTGCTTTGGCTGAGAGGTAATTAGCCTATGAAAAGTAAAACACTTTCATCACAAAGGAGCAAGGAGTTCCCAGGACAAGGGACACCTCCTCAAGGAGGGAAGCCCAGACTAAGACATCTAATTCCCTGATATGGGAGAGGTTTAAGAAATACTTCACTCTTCCATGTTTCATACAGGATACTCCCAGTACTCACAAGAGTAACTTGCTGGCATGGTTCTCAGTTGTCCTTGTGAAATCCATAAAAATTCCCAGCCTGGACATTATAAAAGCAAGCAGATGCCTGCTTCACTCAATATGATCAATCTACCCTACCCTGCAGGTGCTTGAGTCTCATTGTTAAGTGGGTCTCAGGATACATGTGACAATACACTTTGAAACTGGGATTTTCAACACACTTATAATAGAAACCCTTCTGAAGTTCCCAGGGAGCAACATTCTCTTTTTAGTTTGTCAGTAGACATCAGCACTGCTGAACTACAGATGCATCATTAATGAAAAGGTTATGTGTTTACATACCTTATAGCTAGATTCCCAAATAATTGCCACAATTTTAACAGGTGTTAGATCCAGCAGCTCTTACTGAGATCACTGGATGGTGTGAAGCACTATCCACTTTGGCAAATTGGAGGTTTATTTAGGAGCCCAGCTTCTGGCACCAGCTTTTGAGAAACTTGGCCACGTTTCCCACATAATGTTAACACAGTCACACTGTATGTCTCAGCGTTGTGTGAGATCCACACATCCAGCACTCTGCTAAGCTGCAAATTTAATAAGACAAGTGAAAAAAGGAGAAAAGTTTATATATGTGTGCTGGTATTAATTTAATGTGTATTTGCTTTTATTTGAGAAAGATTAGCCTTAACTTAGCACTGTGTGACCACATTTGGACACAAATAACAGGTGAGGGAATAGAAGGCATCTTTGTAGATCACCTGGGATCAGGACTTAATCCAGAGTGATTATTGTCAAACTGAGCTCACACAGAAGGCATTTCAATAAATTTAGGTAACTATTGATTCTTCAAAAAATTAGTGCCACAGATTTTATACAGCAGTTGAATAGAGATGCCCTTAGCACTTCCAACTCTGTTTCTGGTGGGTTTGGGGGTTTTTGTTTGTTTGTTTTGAGTGGTTGTCTTGTTTTGTTTTATCCTTCATTTCTTGACACATATATTTTTATCAAGTTATTATTTGTGGCAGCAAAGGCCTAAGCAACCTCTGCAGAATAGATTATATGGTGAACAAGCTTCTTGCAAAATTCTTACCTAGTGATACTAATTTGACTGATTAAATGTGATTAATTTTGATATCATCTATCTAGAAGAAGAGCATCAAATCTGAGCTGCTTGTTTAGAATTCTCTAAACAGAAGGAGAAAGATAGGAACCCCTTCTGTGCAGTTCACATGCAGCCAAGACTAAAATCTAGGTCAGGTGAGATGAATCCAACCCTATAGCAAAAACTGAAGGTGCTGAGAGAGTGTTATGAGAAGTTTTATGAAGCCAGATTCTCTTGTAGTCCACATGAAACAACTCTGCCAACCTACTCCTGTGACATTTGATATAAAAGCCAATATCTTATCGTCCCCAGTGGGAGAAGTCACATATCTGAGACAGCATCTGGTGCTGATGATGTGAATAAATGAACTATGAACTGGGCAGAGAACACCGGTACCACTGTCATGAGACCTGCAACAGGATGTGAACTCACATTTTCAGACATGAAAGGTTGTTTCACTCACCCACTTGACCATCCTACATCCTACTGATTGCTAGGAAAGGAAGCACAAGCCTACAGGAATTGTTCTGCAATGATGGGTGGACACAGCTTTAAAAAACTGCCTGAGAACTTTGCCAAAGGGTGGCCAAAATGACTTTTTCACTCCCCTGTTCCATCCATCATGCCACAGTGAGTGATGCCTCTGGAAATAACTCTCTTGGCCAAGCATAACAGTCACACCTGCCCAGCTGTTCTTGGTGGTCATGCTGTCTTAGGATAGGGTCCAAAGCCCACTGAAATAATTGGAAAAAACCCTGTTGACTGAAGCAGATCTCTGGATCAAACCCTTAGTCCTTATTTCTACTAAATGAACTATGCAAGCTGGCAGAAGATTTCCCTGTATCGTGCATGGTAGGGCTTGGGCCTTTCAGATTACTGTAGCAGCTCTGTAGTTCATATTGTCAGAAATTTTATCCCAGTGGTTTTCAGTAAGTGATGTCACTGCTCTCATCTTCCTTTGATGATGGATTTTTGGCAAAAATCTAGGAGATCTTTAAGACTGAAGGGGCTACTCCCATTTTTCACATAGAAATGGGCTTCTGGAATTGAGTTGTTAATAGGTGAGCAGTCAGCACATTCCCAGTAGATGCAGATAGTCGCTCTGAGTAATGAGTGAAACACAAACCACAAAAAATGGACATATGGGGAAAATCAACCTGTAGTCCACCCTCAGGTGGAAGAGAGTTACTGCATGGTCGGGAAGCTGAAGAGGTGAATTTGTTTCTCATCCTTTATAGAATAAATTAATGCAAAACTCTGATTCAAAGACAATTAAAGTTATCATGTTTCTCTCTATCCCAAAAACTTTTACTCAACACCTCTAAAGGCAATCATAATTTTTTAATCCCAAAGTCTATTTTTGTCCCAAAGCCATATTTCTTTGTGAAATTATTCTACTGATATTGTTACCTTCAAAAGTCAAGCTGAATACGGCCCACCACAAGGATGTAACCTTGCAAAGACTTTGTGAAAGCACAGCAGAAAACAGAATGTGGGAGATGATACCCAGCAAGCCAGAGGGTGAAGTTCTCACAGGACTGCTGGCACAACCCCCCTAGGGATAGCTCCCTGCAATATGTGTTTCCAGTGGAACTGGTTTTTTCAACAGGACTTTCCTTCACTTCTTTCTTACTTGTATTTGACTATCTTCAAGGAATGTCTTTTGGGTTGTTATCACAGGACAATGCAGTGCTTTTTTTCTTTTTCTTGTCTGTTCTTTCACAGCCATAAATGGAATTGTACAATGAAACAAAAATGACTGTGTGATGGAATTTATCTTCATTGAAATTGGCACAGGTTTACTGTCCATGGGGAAATTGTCAAAAGCTATTAGGTGATGAAGGGACTTAAGATGTTTTTCAATAAACTATTTCAGATCCATTATGAAGATGAGGCTGCAGAGGCTTAACTCTCACAGATTGAAACAGCACTAAGCAAGTGGACACTTGCACAAATTCTGTTAGCTCTCTAGATAGCCATAAAATGCAGTTCAAGCAAGGCAGGCTGCAGACTCTTAAATCACTGGGGCTACAGCTCTGTTAAATAAAACCAGAGGTCAGGCTCAAGTGCAGACCCCTAGTCACTCTTTTGTTTAATATTAAGATGGGTGTTGCCGTAGTTCAGGCGTGCTCCAAGTGGCACCTTCCCCATGGCAGTGCTGTGGCAGTGCTGTGGCAGTGTTTGGGCTCTAAGGTAGACCAAGAATTGACCCCAACAGGCATTTCAGATGTGGCCATGTATAACATCAGCTGGTCTGTGCTTTGCTGGCCTGTTTTGCTTCTGAATATACAGATAGTCTCAGATACTTTTGTGAAGCTTTTCCCTCAGTCACAAATGTGTGTTTAGTTGCTACTCTACCTTAGTGGAAGAAATCCTAACCACAAGCCCTTACCTGGCACCATAGATTCAATACATGTCAAACTGGATAGTTGGGAATGTGACCTAAAGTCTTGTTTGTCAAAAATTGCTATGAAGGGGGACTGTAGAGCAACTTCACCACAAATCTTAACTTACTCTTGATAGAATACAGAGGTATTAGCAGATCACATTTCTTTCTTCACAGGCTGTGTTAGAGCTCCACCTGGCAGTAAACACAGGGATTACTGCCTTAACAACAGTATTAGAAAAGAAGCAATGAATAGTTCATATGTGAAAGGTTGTCACCAACTGGATAATGTGTCCAGTTCATCTTATCCAGAATTTTAGTTCCCCAGTAACACATCTAGATGCCTCCAGATTAAAAACAGAAGTTTTCTCAGGCTTGGATTCAAGAGTAATTGTAAAAGAAGGGACAGAAAAGACAGTTGTGGAAACAAAGCAGAAATAGGTGATAAGAGGTCATGGGTCACCAAAATGAACCACCTTGCACATATGTACTTGGGCTTACCCTGAAAGGCACAGAAAGGAAAAACCTGATGGAGGTTGAAGAGGTAAGTTTGTGGGTGGTCTTCAGGAAAGATGTGTTGGAACCAACTTTGTGTAAGCTAAAAAAACAGGTGGAGTGACCAGTTTGTCAGTAGGGGTCTAACAGAGGTGGGAATGAACCCCAGCATGGGGAAGTGTCTGAAGGACCAGACGAGGATGAGACTATGCTGTTAAAAGCTAGAGAAAAGGATGCTGCAGCAGCTGAGCTGTGGGCCTGGTCAAGAGTGTCAGCTCAGTAAATGAGTAAGGAAGTCAATTTTGAGAAGTAATGAGCCACAGGGATTGTCTGGCATCTGGAGAATACACCTTTTTTTTAGAAAAAATCATGTGTGATGTGTAGGATGTACAGTTCACTGAAAATGAATTGATTTCAGGCCATATACAGGGAAAGTTATGGCTTCTGATTTCAGGCCAAAGGCAGGCAAAAATTCAGCTTTGGAAAGAGGAAGAGAAGCACTAAAAGCAGAAAATCCTTGAGATGCTGCACTTAAAGCACGTGGGCTCCTCCCTCAGCAGCCACGGGAGGGCAGCCCAGGCTCACTGTTGGCAGCCCCTGCTCTGGTCCTGCTCTGCTCCGGGCAGCCTGCAGCAAATCCAGCTCTGCTGCTAGCTGCAGCCAGAAGTGAATCCTACAGAGCATGGCAGATCTCCTGTACTCTCCTTGTCTGTGTAAAATACCAAGCATGGTATTTTGGCTGTGAGTGTAGCAGGAACGAGGAGGTAGAATTCTCTGCACCCATACTGAGCCCATCATGAGAATTTCTCTGGTTTTTAAGCAATTCTGTCAAAAAATGAGGTATTGGTGACCAAGTGCTGCTTTGGGATGAGAGGAATCACTGAGAAATATTATTATTTCTGTCTTTGCAAATGTTATTGCAGAAAACTTGATTTCTACTTGTACTTCTTTCCTAAAAGTCCTCTCACCTCCTTGTTCTCTCTCATTCAGTGTCCAAGCAAAACGTATGATCCGCTCATAAAATCTACCAGAGACTTCCCTGATGAGGTCATCAGCTTCATCCGGCGGCACCCGCTGATGTACAAATCGGTTTACCCGGTGACGGGAGCGCCGGTGTTCACGCGGATCAACGTGGACTATCGTCTCACCCAGATTGTGGTGGACCACGTCATGGCAGAGGACGGGCAATATGATGTCATTTTCCTAGGAACAGGTATGAGAGAGAACTTCCAGTGTCATTCTGCACAAACCCCATCCTTTTAGAGCACCTTTAGTCCAGTAGGTCCTGAATAAATCTGAATAAAACTCTAAATTAAAATCTTTTTCCTATGCATACAGCTTCGGGAAGCATGTATGTGCTCCTGGTTCTGGCCCAGCTCTCCATGCAAGTGCTAAATTAAATTGTCAGTTCAAGGTATTGCTACTGTTGGGATTTTAATGCCTCCTGCTGCCTGGGTGATAAACCGTTTAGGGGTCAGAGTACCTGAACTTTCTTACCCTCCAAGTGCTACTGTCTTTACATTATGGTAGTCTTGGTTCCTGCTGAAAGCACATCAGTAAAACTATTAAAAGGAAAAAAATTACCTTGGTAGCTTCAAGGAGTATTTCCTATTATTGGTAGTGACATAGTGCTTCAGCATTTTATCTCATGCGATGCTGAACAGTTAAGAAGGATTTCAAATTGAGCCTAAGGCAACAATTCCACTCAACTAATTTTAAAGATATAAATTAGCAACATGATAGCTCCAAATGTGACAACCAGGATTGAGCAGAGAGAGGTTACGCTATTCTGTCGGGGCAAAAACTGCTTTGCCATTTTTCTATGGATAGTTATGTATCTATTTACATTTTTATAATAGATAAATGCCTTAAGGAAAAGGCCAAGTTTTCCCATAGTAATTAAATTTAGAATCACTGGATGAATCACCCTACAGCAAGGTATGCTAAGGAATATGAATATACCTATTCATAACATTTCTGAAGTTATAATCTACCACATTACTCCACTAGATTTTTTTGTTCTTATTCCATAATTCAGTATTGTCTCACTCTCATTCTGTATAGGTCTTAAAAAGCATTTTTCAGTGGTAGATCTGAGTGCTTTAGTAAGGAGATCATTGCCATTATCCCCAACTCAGAGAAGGTGAAACTGAGGTACACAGAGGTGCCAAGGTTTATCCAAGTGCAGTGGATGAGCTACTGCCATCAGCTGCAGGGAAATTAAGATTTCAGTTTGAATCCTACTCTCTAATCCTAGTGCTATTGGATTGCCCAGCATTTTATCTGGCTTATGAGCAAATTTTGTCATATAGCACAATTTGATATGTGTGGATATTCTGAAATAATTTGAGGAAAGGAGTGAATTGTCAGAGAGCATCATCTCTTGTAACATGTGGCTTGTCTCAGCCTTGAAAAGTTTTCTATCTATGTTACCCCACACAGGAGTCTAGAGATAGTCTCTCTCTCAGAACTTTTATATCTTTCAGCAAAATTGGTTTTACAACCCTTGTCTTCCAAAACCAGACAATGTTACAGACCTTCTGTGACCCCAAGTTAGTACAGTGGTGTCAGAGTAAAAAAGCACAGTTTCATTCAAAAAGAGCATTAAAGTGCTGTTTTCTCCCCTGCTAGCTGAGAAGGTTGGGGATGAGCTTTAGGCATGATGATGGAAAATCCTTGTTGCTTTCTGAGAGCAATATTAATATACTCAACAAAGTAAAAGGAACTCATTCCGAAACTGTGTGATGCCTAGGATTTGGGAGTGTTCACTGCTGCTTACTTTTCTTGTGATAAGAGTAAGAAAAAGTAATTTGAAATTTAGCTGTCTGAGAAGACGAGTTCACTTGTATAAATGTACAAAATATTGTTTTAGTGGCTGTAGAGGCTGCTTTCAGATGTTTGCTGTCCTCCATTTTAAAGTTTTTCATAGAAATAAAACTGCAAGGTTAACTGTTCCTTCCTGGCACTAAGACAAACACTTCAAGACTAAGTAGTCAGGTTCAGAGGTGTCAAGGCCAGCAAGTACCATGCAGTCACTAGATGGCACTCCACAATATGCATTTATTTTTCTGCAACGCCTTCCTTAAAAGTGAGTTTTCTTTTCTGTAAGTGCATGGTTTTGTTCTGTTCTATCCTCTAAACCCATTGTAAAGAAAGAAATCAACTCAAAGATAAAATTTCAATTATATAGAGAGACTGAATAAGGATGTAACAAATAACTCAGGAGATGTTGAGCAGCAGAAGATCAGTAGCTTATTATGTTTGAATGCACACAGTCAAATTGTACATGTGCAGGCTTTGGCAATTCTGTCAAACAAACTCTGGAAAAAAGCTCTAATTCATAAGGCAAACTGTAATAATTTGGCTTTGATTGGTAATATGAACTTCAATATTTTGGGAAAAGAAGAATGAAAATCTCATTCTTTCCCTTATAGTGTATTATTTCTCATTATTTCAATACTATGCGTAGAGCTTAGGGCTAAGCTGCACTGCATTCCCACATCCCAGCACCCAACCCACTTCCCCTGAGCAATTTCTGAGCTCTTTTTAAGGCCATTCAAGGTTCACTAATGCGTAATGGCCTGACATGAAATGAGCAGCTATTTTTTTTCACCAAGCAAGAATTCAGGTTAAAAGTGATTAATAGATTTAACTTTAAGAAGTTCTCTAGATGATTCCAAAGAAGTAATGAATAAATTAAAATTTTGATGCTGAATGAAGCTTTTTTTTTTAATTCCTTAAATGAAAAAATAAATTTAAAAAGTGCATTGCTTAACTCCTTGCATTAAAATGAAGCTTACTTCTGGTTAAGGAGCTATACTGGAAACAAATGAATTCTATAAAAAAGAGGAAATAATTTTCTGCCAATTTAGTCCCCTGAGCTAGTTCTCTTTGGGGTCAGATGGGCCCCAGTTCTGGCTCAGGGAAATGCGCAGAAACTTGTAGCTGGCAGCATGGACTTGCTTCTCTGTGTTTGTGTGTTTGTGTAGCAGGAGAGTTGGACCATCCCTGCCAGGAGCAGCCTGTGACTGTGTTGGCTCAGCCATACAGTGAAACCATAAATGCACTGTATGGAGAGAGCTCTGCAGGCAGCAGTGGGGATAGATGGGGGTGGAAAGCAACATCCCTCATGGATTAGCTTTATCTACAGGGCAGGAAATGGAGTGGCCCATACATGTTGAAGCATACCCGTGGGTTTTACATGAGGCACATTTGTTTCAGACGTAGGCACAGTCCTGAAGGTTGTGAGTATCACAAAGGAGAAGTGGACTAAGGAGGAGGTGGTCCTGGAAGAGCTGCAGATATTCAAGGTAAGCATTAATAGCCACAACATCAATTAAATATTATTCAGGGGACTTGGTGGCCCAAACTGGCTTTGTCTGTCTGGTTGTTTGTTTACTGGAACTCGTTCAAGTTTCCAGAGGGACACTATGTAAATTTTTAAATGCCTTGGTATTCTTTGGGCAAGTCAATTGAAAAATGTCCAAAACCAAACAGACCGTGATTTTTCAAACCCATGGAAAGTCTCATTTAGCCTGCTTTGTTCTAGTTTGAAATCTTACTATGAGCCCACATTTTTTATTATTTATACATATTAAAATACTAGTATTGTATTTTTAATGTAAAATTTTCTGTGGCCCAATTGGCATTGACAGTATTCTAGGTACAATCATATTTTTTAAAAGACAAACACACAAAATTCCGTGGGTGCAGAGAAATTCTTTAAAATAGCAACACTGGGAATTGAAAACATAAGGAAAATAAAGAAGAAGTTAGTTTTGATTAGCAGTGTGCTTTAATTCATTGGTGAAGGCTGACTCAGTATTTTTTACCATTTTGACTTGGTTATTCTGTAACTGGAACCCTGCTAACACCAATGATTTCTTCATAAATACACTTTGTAAAAAGCCCAAAATTCTTTTTGTTGCACAGGCACAATTTCTGACTAACTTCAGTGCTGGTAAAGGAGCTGACATCAACATACTTCTACATCAGAAAAATGGAAACCTTTGTCTTCCCTACTGATTTTCTTTTCCATTTATTAGTTTCTTCTTATTTCTTTGCATTCTCATTTTGCTTTCTTCTCACTCTGCACAGCTCTTCTTCAGTTTTCACTTTGTTTTTCCATCAAAGTTTGTCTACATGACATTTTGATTACTTTCTCACCCATCCTCTCTCCTATGTGCTGTACAGCCCAAATTGTTGTCCATACTGAATAAATGAATTTGGGACTTTTCCAAGTGTAAGCACAGGATCATTAACAATTATTTCAGAGTTCATTTCTTCATATGCCTTTTGATATGTCATGTGTATGATGAAACTTTGATTTAAAGGATCTCTATGTCTTTTTCCCACTGTCTTGGACACCAATTATAAATATCACTCAGAAAATACCAAGATTACTCAGTGGCCTGCCAAATAATGAGCAGTTCCAGTATGTGCACCAATTTGCTGCATTCTTAAAACATAACGTCAAGGGAAAATGTGCCATATCATATTTAAAACAAAAAAAGAGGTCATTTTTTTCTACTCAGAAGACATTCCTTCACATTTTTATTGGTAATGTTTATAACTGCTACCTCTATGTTTTTGAATCCAGAAAATTGAAGGGGGTAATGTCTGAAAAAACATGCTTTATTTCCTCAAACTGCATTAATATTAAACAATAGGCTTAGATTAATCTTCTCTTCGGTGATGGCTAATACCCTGAGCTTTGTGCTGTTCTTACATCAGTCACAGGCAAAAATTTCAGTGTCTCTCATAGCCATGAAATACATCCTGGTGCAGAGATCTGCCTGTGTATCCCTTTAATGGCAGCTAAGCCTTTCAAATGGTGCTTAATACGAACTAAAGTTGATGTAAAGGCTCATTGCCCAGGGTGGGGTAGATAGCAAACTCTGAGAAGCTAATTCCCTCCTTCCAGCTGGGGAAATTTATGGGAGTTCTTTTTGGAAGCACAAATTTCTTGATTTTCTGTTGTTTGGGGTTTTTTTCTATATTTGTTTAAACCATGCAAATGAACCTGTAATTTTATTTGCTTATTATGTGTTAAGTTTTGCTTCCTTTTCACTAATAGCAGGGAATTTGTAAACTAATACACCTTGGTATTTTATTTTTCAGCATCCTTCATTTATCTCGACCATGGAGATTTCTCAGAAACAGGTAATCAGAATCTTGTTTTACTACTGGGGGATATGGGGTACACTGAATGCCTATTTTCAGGTGATGCCTGTTGCTTAGTGGCCAAGCTTTCCATGGATGGCTTTTAAAATGTAGCTGGAAGGAAGGAGATATGTTTGAAATTGTTTGTCTGCCTAATCCCTATATGCTTACAAACAGTAATTTGTGTACCCAGGCTGGTAATTATTAAGGGAAACAAACCTTTAGTCATATGGTAGTGGGATTTGTAAGTGAAGCCAATGCACATTCTTTTTCCAGCCTCCAGAAATACTTGTCTCTTTACAATCTAGTAATAAATTATTATTACTATTTTTGTTTTTTATTTTTATTAGTAGTCAGGAGAGATCAGGGGCCTCACAGTGCTAAAATTTGTACGCACACAACCAGTCCCCCTCCTCTAAAATTGCAGCCTGAATCTGGGTGGTCCAACCCTGGCAGCGCAGGGGCCAGTCCCAGTGCGGTATCTCCTGATGGGAAAGGGTTTTATGGCAGCTCCAAGCTCTGTGGTGGCTCCGTGCGTGTTCAGGAGGCAGCATGACACCAGAGCCACCCCTCCCTGACCCACAGAAGTGGCCAGAGCAGCTCACTCACACGGGAGGAGGTATTCTGCCTTGCAGGCACGCACAGCACAGCTGGGTCCCATCTCCCATGAAAAAAGGTGGCAGGCCAGATGGAAGTGTTGCATGAGCCAGCTCCAGCTTGGACCACCCTTGGCTCCACAGGCAATCCACTTGCACGTTGGGGAGAGGGGAGTAACGTTATCCCCATCCTACCTCAGGATCAGAAGCAGAACGTGAAATTTATTCACACAAGGTCACCCCTAGTTCCCAGATTGTTAACATCATGACTGTCCAACCCCTCGTTTTTAAACGTGTTGTTAAGCCATTCTTTCCATGGTTTGGGTCTGATCTTTTACTACAGCACATGTCTAAAGGTGTGAGGGTGTTGAGTGCTGGTGTCTTTCCAGGACTGCAGTCCCCTTTCCTCTCTGCTGTGTGCTGGGATGGATGGGCACTGCCCAGTTCACACTGAGCCCTGAGAAACATTTTACACTAAAGGAGGAATTTTTCCCTTGTTTTACAAAATCTGGGATAAGGTTAAAAGTCTGCAACTGTGGCACTGAAGAAGGGAACTTTTTACACTGGCTACTTGGTGGACGCTCCTAATTAATTTGCTTTGCCTGATTTGCAGCAACAATTGTACATTGGTTCCAGGGATGGATTGGTTCAGCTCTCTCTGCACAGATGTCACACGTATGGGAAGGCTTGTGCAGACTGCTGCCTTGCCAGAGACCCATACTGTGCCTGGGATGGAAGCTCTTGTTCCAGATATGCCCCCACTTCTAAAAGGTAAGAAAAAAACACTATGTGCTGTAAAATTTCTTGCTGCTTGCAAGAATTTTAGATGTTCCAATTCATGACTTGTTGCCTTTTTACTTAGCATATCATTTGCCTTAAAATGTGATCATATTCTGGCCATGTTTCACATTTCTGCTCAAAGAGCTGTGAAGACAACATAGCTTTGTTTAAGTGTGTGTGACAGTAACTTGGCTACTGCAGTTAACATCATAAATCCATCACTTTCCTTTTTTATGCTGAATGCTTTAAGGCACAAGATGCTCAGATGGAGGTCCAGGTTGTGGCTAACTCTGCCCGAGAGGCAAGAGCCTCTCTTAAGCTTCTGACTTTTTCATAGTAGTTAGAAAGCAGAGTTTAACATAGCATCCCGAAGTGGTCAATAATAAAATATATTTAATTCCCTGACCTAACCAAACAATTGTATTTGTGGTCTAGCCATGAGAGGGAGACAGAGATTTAAGTACCATGATTTGACCACATTGGCAACAGTCTTTCCACAGTGAAAGAAGCTTCATCTAAATTTTATGTACCCACCAGCAAGGACAGCACCTTGGATCTGGATGGAGGGAGAGCGCACTGCAGGGTCTAGCCGTGCAGTGCCTAAGCTGCTGGATGTGTCTCCTAAAGTTTTTGGCTGATTTAGCTGGAACCAGAGTCCTTCACAGCCTCTGTATTCTGCATTGGACAAAGTCCTCCTGACAGTAATTCTTGCAGTGGGGTTGCAGTTTGAGCTCAGGCTCTGGAATGACACTTTCTACCTTAGGGGTCACAGGGCTGGGTCCTGAGCCATTGAAGTTAATGACTCATAAGTTATCATGTCATGGTGTCAAGAAACTCTATGTGTTCTCCCTCATAGCCAAAGCAAACTAAATTCAGAGAAGCATAAATGAAAGGAGAAAAGCAAGTGTTCAGGCTCACTGCAAAGTTAGTGACACATGAGGCTTGCTGAAGTCTGGGGTGGGCTGGGACACGGAGATCGATGGGCCATGCTTTTTAACAGATGTGCAGTTAGGAGGGAAGGCCAAAAGTCTGTGTCTCCAAAACAAAGGATGGGTGACTGGCCCTGGGAATCCTGCAGCAGATCAGTTACTTGAATGTTTTCCTTCTGTGCTGAAGGGTCTGCTTCCAGCATGTCTACAGCTTTTGCTCAGTGGACAGATTGGCCTTGGCAACCTGCTCTGCTTCCAAGGCCTTGCTGTGCACACGGGAGGTCCCACTGCTGCTGCTTGTGAGGAAAGAACCAGTTCTTTCCTGGGTCTCCAATTCTTCTGCTGAAAAATGGAAAAAGTTTCCATTTTTTTCATACAGACATTTTTTCATAGCTCTTGTGAGATAAATGCAGTCATGCACGCAGAGGAAAAGTTTACTTTTTTTTTTAGTGCAATTACACTGAAATGACAGTAAATCATGGTGAGTTCATGTAACACACCCAGAGATGAGTGGGCAAGTTAGTAGATCATCTCAGACCATTGCCTTATGTTTTTTCTGTCCATTAAGATGAAAGATAACCAGATTTGTCAATTGTTTTTTAACAAACAAAAATATATGCTCTTCTCTCTTCGTTTTAATAACTGGTTTAATAGTCAGTATTACCTTGGGCTAATACTGAGCTTAATTTTGAATAGCACCTGTTGAACTACAGATGTTTTTCATGATCTACAACATGAAATGTTTTTAGGTATTTGCAACACAGTCCATCCGACCATTAGACCCGTGCTCCTAAAGCAAGTTTAGATGCTCTTTCTGTCACTGTATTACACACTCTTTATTTTAGGCAGATATTTTTCTCTCGCTTTTTCTCTTTCCCCTCCCAGTGGTTTTCCCAAATCACAGGCTCTTCTCTTGATGTCAGTTATACAAATCTCTCTAGGCCACATGCTGCTTTGAGGGTGAGACTGGTTTTACTTAAGACTGTAATTGTCAGCAGTAGGATGGGAGCAATGCAAGTCCACATCTGCTGAGCTCCTCTGTATTTTGTTGTTGCATTCCAGCAATTATGTCTGAAGTGTTACAAGTTTGCATGTTCTTCCCATAGGCGAGCCAGAAGGCAGGATGTCAAGTATGGAGACCCAGTTGCACAGTGCTGGGATGTGGAAGACAGTGAGTATTTTTCACCTTTCTTGCTCTTTTGTCACTTAGGCAGCAGATTTTGCTGTGAGGGTCTCTGTCTCGAAAAACTTGCTAAGCTCAACAGAACAGTTGCCTTTGCCACACTTCATATCCATTACCCCTCCCACAGTTAAATTTTCAGAGCTGGAGCTGGTAAGGGACAGTCAGCATGGGATGTCATCCTTGTATCCCTTATGGGCAACCCTGCCCAGCAGTCACACCAGGCAGGGAGATATGCCTCTGACACCAAAACATCACACATGTCCATGAAGGTAGCTAATGGGATGTGCATGATGTTCCATCCAGAAACAGGGCAGCAAATCCCACAAGGAAGCTTGCGGGGTTGGGTGGGGAACATGCCATCTCTTCTCTGCCACTTGACACAGGCCCCAAGGCTGGGCTGCAGCTGCCAAACCAGCCCCTTCCCCTTCCCACAGCTACTTAAATACTCCTGTTATTAACAAGAACCTACCCCCTTCTCCCTGCCCGCTTCCCCCTCCCTTTCCCACACCCTCTTTTCAGATGCCAAAGGGTCTGGCTGCTCCTCTGGCATCTGCAGCCCTTCTCTCTCAGCAAGCACTGTCAGTATGAAACCCTGTGGTTACACTGCAATCTCTGTGGCAGCATAAAATAAATGAATAGCATTCAAACCCAAGCGTGGCTTTGTCTGGGGTTCTTCTAGCTGCTTATTAAAGTGAACAATCCAGACAAAACACTATTGATAGTATCACCACGTTGAACACTGGCTTTGCGACAAACCATCCCTCCCCATTGATCTCCGGTTATTCCGTGCCGCTGCGGTGCTGGGTGCCTGCTGCAGACCTCAGTGGGAGGCAGAGCAGAAATCAGAGCTGCTTGCCTCAGGATCAAAGCCTGAAGTCTGTTGCACAGTCTAGAGGGCTCTGACTGTACATGTGTGCTTGCAGACATAGTTAAAAAGTCAGGGTAAGATCTCATTTCCATCAAAGTCAATGACAAAACTCCTGTTCATCCCAAGGGCCAGAATTTCCTTGCTTGCTGCTTGCCATGACTCTCCAAACGCTGATACCCGAGACTGTGCAAAGCTCAAGGTTATAGAAACCCTAGCAGAAAGGCTGACAGTGTCACATTTTCCTGGAAGGATAAAGAGATACTGGAAAAGTTAGCTTTATTAGACATATCAACAGTCTTGTAGCACAGAAATTGGTATTAATTTTTTGCCCTGACATAGTGCCACCAATAGAAATTTCATCCACCTGGGAGTGACTCCTGTGTACTGTAAACTCATGAAGCTGGCCTTTGACACTCCAGGCTCTTGGCTAATTTAGGCCATTTGTGATAATTAGTAATATTATGGTCCCCAAACTTATTTAAATTCAGTGTTCTACTGTGTGAGGTTCTTTCCCAGAGACTTTGTTGGCTGAATGAAGTTGTTTGGCTCTACCAAAATCTTAGTGGCACAGGGAAATAATGCAGAGAGCTTGAATTTCTATAGATCTCATACAGGTACTTGTTATATTGAAAGCATGATCCAAAATTGTTTTAATTCTGACGTGGAGGTAATTTTTGATTCAGGAGACACCACTGCTTTCACCTTTCTTTCTGTTACTTACAGGGCATAAGAAGCAGCTTTAGTCTCTTGCTAAGGTAGATAAGACAGATAAGACAGACTAGAAAGAAAAATGAAGATGCAGAGATTAGAAATTACTTGCTCAGATTTACAGAAGACCAAGAAATGATTTCAGATCTCCTCATGGATCCCTCAGTGATTGTTCTGAAACATACTACAGAGCATTTCAAATTACACTGTAGGGAGGCAAACTTCAGCTTACTTTAGCCCTGTGACTCCTTTGGGTGAACAAACCAGACCATTCAATCTAACTTCAACAGGTTTAGCTCAAGTTTAGTAGTTGCATTACTTAAAGGAAAAATACAGGTCAGATTTTAAATTCCTCATAGGTGAAACCCCCAAGTTTAAAATGGAGCAAGCTCATGATACAGATTTTATTGACCTCCTTAAAAACCAGTTGCACTGAAGCAAGGTTAGCAGCCGCCTCTAAATCCTCATAGTTATAGTTTAAGCTAAAAGTTAAGTTTCCTTTTGCGTTTTTATAATTCACTCACTCTTATAGCATCTGTTCTGAATCAGGCTGTTTTCCCATTGCTTTAAAAAGCAGGTCAGGGTTAATCTCCTGTACCATGTTTTCTTTCCAGGCATTAGTCATGAAACTGCTGATGAAAAGGTGATTTTTGGCATTGAATTTAATTCCACTTTTCTGGAATGTACTCCTAAGTCCCAGCAAGCCTCTATTAGGTGGTATGTTCAGCGCTCTGGAGAAGAGCATCGAGAAGAGGTAAGTTATAATCATCAAGGCAGGTTTCCTCCATAGAGAATTCAGCTGAGCTTTGAGAGGCAGGAGTTACTGGGACTAGTGGATGTTTTACTTTTCTCTGCCTCACCTTAGGTATCACATAGCATTCTGCTATCACCATCTGGGGCATGCAGTGGGGAAGAGAGAAGCCATTTGCACTGTATCAGAAGCAGATTTTTATCTTTATTTTGACTTACCTGCTCATCCTATTTAAAAGGGAGATAATATACATCAGTGATAAAAAGTCAAAGCTGTTTTGTCTGATAATTAATGCATCTGCTTTAAAGTATGTTCAAAATTGAAAGTATGTTCAAAACCCTGTGTTTCAATAAAGTCTCAGCTCTGTTTAGTGTCTGATTGCTTTCCCTTGCCATGTTAAGCAGTATAGCTAAGAATTGCTTGTATGGTTTGCTGCTTCTCTCCATCTCTCCCCAGAGGAGGAATGGTCTGTGTGGTTAAAAGGCTTTCTGTTTGCTTTTTTTCTTGTTAGTGGAGTCTGAGAATTTTGCTTAAATGGCATTTAGAGAATTCAGGTTAAGGATTGGTCCTTGCATCTGGTGTAGAAAGCAGTGAGGTTTGTGATGGCCCTTAATTCCTTTGGGATGCAGCTTTGGGGTCCTCACTGATGGAGAAGCTCTGGAGAAGCCTCCAGGTCGCTGCAAACCCCCTGCACAATTTCCTGATGATTTCTCTCTGAGCTAGTGACAAAGGGGCTCTCCAACATGACTAAAAGGTCAGTGTACTGGGACTAGTTTGGACTGGGTTTGTGAGTGAGTTTCAAACCTCAGGAGTTTTCATAGCCTTTCTCTTACATGAGTGATTTTGTGTCTGAGGCCAAGTCCTGCTGTGATGGCAGCCATGGCAACAGGGAAAGAGAAGGGAAATGAACTGCCCTTTCAAAGGATCTGGTCCCAGGTGCTAGATATGCTTGTCTGTTAAATGTTCATCCAAGACAAAAGTTAGTTTAAATGACAGGAGCTATCAAACATACAACTGGTCTTCCACTCTCAGTGATAATTCATCCTATGAGAATTCCTGAATGCAGAGTACTTGCTGGTCCTTTCCAAAGGCTGGGGAGATGCAGGCCAGGGCAGGTGTCTGTGAGGGAATCACCTCTGGGTGGGATGTGACTCATGGTAGTCACCCCAAAGTTGCAACTCCAGTTATGTCTTGGCCCAGAAAGTTAGGGGATACTTCTGATTTTCTACCAGATAAGACAAAAACCTACAAGGCTGTGTATTGACTGTAACACTCCAGTACTTCCCATTTATTCCCCTTATTTTACACATGTTTTGGATTGACAAAACCTTTCTCCTCTGCTGGGGCAAAAAAAAGCATAATTGATTTTTAAACAGGTGCATTAACACCAAAAGAAAGAGGTTGCTACTTTGAAATACTACCTGTAAACCCCTCGCCTATATGTGGAAAAAAAATATGCCTTCTGATCAAGTGGCCAGGCACCCTCTCAGCCACAGGAGGCTGAACTGCACACCCAGCTAAAAGTGTATTGGCATTTAAAGACCTACAGTCATTCATTTTACTGAAATGGAGTTAACCTTTACTCTCCTGTACAGGAGACTCTGTGCTCACCTTCCCTAAGGCAGCAGTTTGTAAATGCTCTCACATATTTGATCAGGGAAACAAGTAAAGTACTTTCTTAATTCTTACCGTGCGTTTAAGACTAATTTTAAAGTAAATTTAAGCAGATACTTAACAGGTTTTTGACTTGGGGGGCAGGAGGAGAGGGGGTGTTTGTTCTTGTTGGTTTTGTTGGTTTTCTTTCCTTTTGTGTGGTTTTCTTTTTTTTTTTTTCCTGGATGAGAAGTCAAGTTTTGAGAAGACTCAGTCTTTTTAAAAATAATGTATTGCAACTATACCTTGAACTACAAACTTCACATAAAGGAGCCAGTTCCTTGTGAAGAATGTAATATTTCTATATCATAAGAGATGATACTTTCAAGACTTAAAAGCCTCTTTTGAAGGGCTGCTTTTGAGTCTTTATTTGTGTCAATTTAAGGAAAAAGATATTATCAGTTGATTTTCCCATAAATCACAGGTTCAGCTAGGCCTCTGAAGGTCATGGAACCAAGCTCAAGCTGTCTTTCTTGTTTGAACGTAGAGCAAACTGCAGGTCAAACCAACTTCTGAGCAAATTTATAGCATGCTTACATGTATAGCATAGGCTAAATTAAGGCTATACTCTTTCTTGACACACTTTGTATTTCCAAAAGGTTTGTTGTGACAGTGGCCTGGCCCCTCCTACTTGTTCTGATCCAAGTGCCACTTACCCAGGCCTGGTGATGTCCAATACAGCAGGACTGCCCAGCATGCCAAGGATGTGCACGTTGGGAGGGATTTTGGGAATGTGTGGACATGTGTGGTGGCATTAGAAGCCCCAGCAAGCACACAAAATTCATCTTTGCACATTAACAGCAATGTTTACTGGGCTTGCTCTGTGTAAACAGTCTGACATCTGTTTGCATGAGAAAAGTAAATCTTTCCTAAAAGGCTGGATTAACCTCTGAGGCAAATTTAGTAGAAAATTTGAAGGAGAAATCTGCACAGATTTTCTACAATATGAATGTTAAAAGTAGGCAAAGAACTTTTTGCCACATGTTGTGCCTAAAGCCACAGCAGTGCCTCTGTGATCTACTTTTCGTAAAAATCTTCTCTTGGGGTGGTTTGGATTTTTTTTTATTTTGGTTGGGGTTTTGGGGGGTTTTTCGCCCTTTTTTTTTTTTTTCGGTGTGAAGATAATAGCCTACAGAAATGCATATGCACACATTGGTGATTAGAGGATCGGGTCACTTAGACAGTGTGTAGATACTAGTTTTGTTTGAAGCTTGCCAGAAAATTTTAATAATAACAATTGCTAATATTTTGACTCAGCTTAGTTTCAGGATCCTAAAAAATTGAACGACTGAACAAAGTCCATTTGCATATATTATATTGGTAGATATAATTTTTAGAAGAAACAGAAAAAAGAAACTTTCTGCCTACGTTTTAAGATAACTATATTCATGTAGAAATTACATGTTTTCAAATGCATAAAGTTAAATTCCTAATTTCATTTATGGGTCCCTAAATGATTGACCAGGTCTGTAGGGACACTGAGCAATCCTTCTTCCTATTTGATGGAATAAGGGTGAAATGGTTAAAATGTTAATCCCTTGATAATTTGCATATCCAGAAATTGAGGTTTCCAGGTTTTCTGACTTGACTTACCAGTGAAAATGAGTTCATCAGTATAAAAACCTAATTGGAGACCTTCCTAGAAAATCCAAAGAGCAAAGTAATTGACTTTCTTTTCAAAGTACTTCAATTTGACAAAAATACCATATGTGACAGAAACAGTGAGGTCATATTTAACGTATAGCTTGATCTTTGCTCAACCAATGCATTATCGTAACTTTTCCCATTACAATTATATTTTCTGCTCTCTCTGTCTCCCTTCCTGCAGCAGATTTCTCAAATAACACTGTGCATTCTTTTAGTGCATGTCTTAGCAGTGTAACTTATTGTGATGACGATACCATGCTTTGCAAATGACTTCACGCACCTGGAACTTCGGTTACGGACTTTTAGTTCCAGGGCTGGAACTGTAATGTCTCAGCAAGTCTTTAAACTTGGCTTTACAAAGAGATGGCTTTGCACTGTCCCAGACATGCACTGCAGCTTCCTGAGGGAAGGGAAAGGGCAAAATCCAGACTAGATGGGAAGCATTTGGCCCAGCAGGATGTCCCTGACATTTCACCCTTAAGGTCATGGTTCAGAATGTGACTTCCAGGCAGAGCAACCTGTGGGGAGGGACAGGATCTCCTGTGGTACAGAAGCTGTCACCAGGTCATTTTGCTGCCAGTGGGAGTACATTTCCCTGTAGTTTAGGGCTGTTTTAAGGTCAGGAGTCAAATATCTAGTGCTTTTGTGGTTAGTGTTGCTCACGCAATTGATCATGTTTGTTCCTGTGCGTGCAGCGTTAGTCACTGGGATGACGGAGAGTGTTTCAGTGCCTGGAGTTCATAAAAAACTCCAGGGACGTCATCTGTTCATAGTGTCTTAAACTGCTGAAGCTCTCTGAAGCTTTAAACAGATACTAGTTATTTCTCAAAAAATGTCCTGTGTTATTTTATGTCTACAAAGGCATTAGTTTTGGTGCCTTATTGCTCTGAAAAGCATCAGCCCCTCTGCTGTAGGCTGCACTTCACCCTGAGTTTCCTGTGGCTCCCAATCTGCCAAGCTGCCATCTCAGCAGCAGGGGACAGAACAAACCGTATGGTCTAAAGTGACAGAATAGGTGCAGATCACTTTTAACTTTCTTCTTTCTGCTTTTCTTATACCTGGTGGTGAAAATAAATCCACCAAATTGCATGGGGACATTCCAGTTTCTCCTTCAGCCGTCCTCACCGTTTCCACATTCCTGCCCCGCAGCCCAGACTGTGTTTTCCTGACGGACCAAACGTAGGGACCATGTGATATTTTGGTAGATACAAGAGCTGGACACACTTTTGGGCAGGACATTTTGCAAGGCAGAACATTGTGACCGAGCTCCCCCATCAGAACAGGGAAATATTGTTTCATTCCACATTTTAGGCATTTTTTTCAGTTTATCCAAGACATAAATTTCCATATCTTTTTGCATCTGGAGGTTTTTGCAGCATGATGGCAACTTCCTTTGTTAAAACCTCTGGCCTAGCAGAATCTTAAGAAAAAAGGCCACAGATTCAGTGCCAGCCCTGAAATCCAAAAGCTGGGTGATGGCTGAGTAAGGCAGAGGACACATAACAAGGACTGAATTTCCAGTAGTACCTTCTGTCAGGGGAATGTAATTCGGTGTTTGAATCTTTAGGTCAATGAGAAAGAAGGTCAAGAGAGTTGGGAAAAAGAAAAAAAGGCTATTAATTCTGCAGCCTAAGGACTACTTAGAGTTCTCATACGTTCATTCTTTTATTTTACTATATAACTCATTGCCTTTTTTTTTTAATACCTTGAGTGTCTTAAGTACGACTAATATTTTTGACAGTTTCATGGGGAAAGAAGTAACTCTGAACTGAGTGACATTTCTGATTTGATTTGGATATATTGGAGAAGTGATAGGAATGGAGAAGTTTAAAGTTTAGTCTCAGAGTAAGAAGTAAACTTCACCTTGAAACTGATAGGAATCATGCGTGTCCATAATGACATCGTACCAGCAACACATTCTTCATTTTTCCTGAGGCTGTTGGTAAATAAAAAAAGATGTTAAAAAAAAAATTAACTCTACAGCTGTGTTGTAGCTAAATTACTATTTTCCCATACAAGAGAAACAGTCATGTGTAACAATAATGTCAGAAAAACCCTAGAGTGATCTTTATTTCCAGTCAAATGATGAGGATGAAAAAGAGAACAATAGAAAAACAAAGATGAATGTGAATTCTCTGCAAATGTTCCTCATTTTCTTTTCTCCCTCTCTCAATTTGTTCAGGGGTTGCAGCTAACCCATGATTAGTCCAGCTTTACCTCTAACATTTTTTCACATGTTGATTAATGAGGAAAGGCAGGCTTTGAAGCCACTTTCTTCTCCCAGACAGGTGCAGTGTTTTAACTGTGAAAGAGTTGACATGTGAATTATTTGTAAAGAGGGAGCTATCTAAACACATCATTAGCAAAGGACAAAAAGCATTGACCTAACCTGGTGCCATAGCACTTTCAAATCCTGGGTTGTTTTCCAACCTACTGATTGTTTAAAGATTTGCCATCATTATTGGCAATATTTATTTTTTTCTCCATTGTTAAATTCAGGTTGTGAAAATCAAGTGTTAGGTTTGCATGGGGATCTTTTCCCTTTGTCATACATTGCCAGTATCTATGGCACATCCCATAATTCAGGTAATACAATTTTTGGAAAACTTATGTGCTTATCACGAAGGGTGAAAGTACAATTTGTTGATACAATCTCATTAAAAATCTGCTCCCACTTCACTAAGAAAAGAAAGCTATTGGTAATCAATTTCTTCATTTTTTGTGATTTTTAAGTTGTTTCCTATGGAACAAAACCATGTCTATCATGTTAAAGTTTTACTGTATGCTCAAATTTAAGGACATGTCAGCAAGCTTTTATGAATTTAAGCCTGTGTACTTCTGAATTGTTAAATCCTATTTAGAAATATTTTAGAAGAGTTACTGATTTTGACATGATGGGGGCTGAAACAGTGAATCCACAGTTGAACAAAACAAAATTTCTTTTATCTAAGTAATCTTTTCACTTTCCTCGGAATTTATTAAAATACATTTTACATCTCTAGGTCAGGAACCAAAGACCACATTAAGCATTCAACTGAAAGGTTAAAGATCTACTACCAAGTAATGAAATGCCAGGTGTTTATGAAATTCCAGAGCCCTGTGGGGAGGAAAGCAGAGAGGAAAGACAGGAGGAGTTCTGAACCTATGGGTAAAACAACATAAACAGGATACCAAAAAGAGAAGTGAGGGGGGAAAGCAGTAATGAAGTGTTGCTCAATATGTGTGAAATCGGAGCCATAATTTTATCCTGCCAGAGGATAGAAAGGAATGAACAATGAAGGCACAGAGGAGGAGGTGACAGTGACCCTAAATCAACGCCCAAGGTTAACACAGGACACTGTGTAGGAGCACTGCTTTGTTAAAAATAGGAGTCACGATGGGCTGGGATTAAGGGACATAACCAATTTAGACTTCTACCTTTCTCTGCACTATCCCCAAGGCAGAGGGGGGTACAGCTCCATCAGTTAACACATTTATGACTAAAAAGTGATGGCTGTTACACAAATAGCAAATAGTTATGAGTAGTAGGGTGCTGGACTTGAGGGTCCAGCAATCTTTTCAAGTCTAGATCTGCCATTATTCTGCCTTTCTTTCAGTGAAAAGAGGCAAAGCCCTAGAGAGGGCACTTTGGACTGGCACCCAGCCAGCCAGAACAGCCAGCTGGAGCCCTTCCAAGTGTGGGAGGTGCACAGCTGTCAAGACGCTCTAGACTACAATACTGGCAGAGCCACTGGCAGGCAGATGCTGCTGCTGGGATTGCATCAAGCCCCAAGCTCAAAGACATCAGTCCTGTTTTCACTCAGACTATGTGGGAACTTGGTCTTTGCACAGTGCCTTATGAAACCCAAATGTCTGGAAGTTAGCTGCTTCTTCCCATGCTTTTCCCTCAATTTCGCAAACTTGGATCTTCATGTTGACATGAAGCCTGGGCAGAAGAAAAGGATTTCCTTGTCGTGTTGCAAAAGCCAGGCCTCCGAGCACTTCCACCTGGCCCCTGCTCCTGCTACTCTCTGTGGAGCACAGCACCACAAGGAAACACCTGTCCCAGACATATTTCTGCCTACAGCTCCTTATTTGTGGAGTCTTTTTTTGTAAATTTTTTTTTTGGTAAATTTAATGATTCTCTTTTTTTGTAAATTTTATGCTCCTGTTTTTACTGTAAAAAAGGAGCATTTAGTTGAAGTGAAGTGTCACTAGCTGATCCAGTTGAGGACTAGTGCCCTGTGCTTTGAGTTCTGCAAAGAAGAGCAGCCTTCTCTAGTTTGTGTCCCTGTTATCTGCTGGTGTCTTCTGTGCATGCATGTGGCTTGACCATAATTTATTTGGTTTAAACTCAGTGTGGTAAATCAGAAGTAGCTTGTGCTCATGTAGCACCTGTTGTCAGGGCAATCGATTTTCCAGGAATTTCCTGAAATTTGTATCATTTCACCCTCCAAGTACTGAGTAGACATGCTTATATACAGTTTACAAACAGTGAAATTAAAGCTCCCAACACCAACAACTGGGGGCAGGAGCCAGAAAATACTTGGCCAGAGAAACAGGCAACCAGAGCTACAATCTGACCTGCTTTTGTAGCAGCTGATCTCTTGTGTCTGCTGCTCTCCTGTCAGTGGCAGTACACAGCCCTATATCCATCCATCCATATGAGTTGCCTACATACCTGTCTAATCCATATGTTACAGCTGAAGCAGTAGAAAACAAAAGTCTCTGTCTCTGGTTGTATTATATTTATGTGTATTATTTTTTCTGGTGATCTCAATATGGTCTCTAAAACTTTTTTAATTATTTCAAAGTCATTGTCATAGAAACTTAGAAAAGGATAAAGCTAAAAGCCCTGGAAGGTCATCTCATCCATCTCTTTGCTCCAAGAGACTCTATTATGATAAAGTACTAGTGAGTTAGAATCATAACAGATGGAGAATCATATGTATGTATAAATTTTTTCCCATGGAGTAGCAGAGGGAATCGTGTGCAGATTTTTTACATAAAGAAACAGTGTGTAGCTTACCCACTGTGAATAAATCTAATTTAGTCATCTTTATGCCTCCCTGATCTTCATCCTCTGAAGTTTGCTGGAGGGTCAGATGTGTACTCTGGGAAATTTTGCAGATTCTATGTTGGTTCTTTCTGCCCCCAGACCCCCCTTCCTCAAACCCACTCCCCAGCCTTGAGCTGAAGTTTTCCCCCGTGGTAGTGATGCCACCAGCAGAGCCGAGGCTGTCTCCAGCAGCAGTCCAGGTCTGTGGGTGCCAGCTGTGCTGCAGCCTCTGTGTGGCAGCAGAGCACAGCACACCTGGGAGGGAACAGCTTGGGACAAACCAGCATCATTTTCGAAGGAAATGCTGGTGTTGGACGTTGGGAGTTAGGGCTCTGCTTTCTACCTCTGCTACTAATCTTTATATGGTCTTTGGCAAATCACTTACCTTCTGTGTTTCCCAGATGCAAAAATACTTAGGTGTCCAGTGCCCCATCCTGTTTTTTTGGTTTGGTTTTGGTTTTTTTAGGGGGGGACGCTATTTTTTGATTTAGGTTATTTTAGAAATTTTTTTCAGATAACATAATTTACCTGAGAGAGTTACTAGTCTAAGGTACACCTTACTTTTAACATGTGAGACCCTGTGTTTTTTTAAATATTCCTATTCATAAATGAAATTACACCTCCATGCTGTCAGACTTAGCTCCCACTTGCAATCTTATTCTATTGTTTGAGGTTTTGGTTTTTTTTAATTCTTACTTTTCACTAAGTTATTCTCCACAGATCTTAGCAATAAAAGAACTGTACTTTGTTGTATCCATCCAGCCTTATTGCCTGCTTTTAATCACATCTCAGTGAGTCAAAGCCAGGATCAACTTCCTTTTGCAAAACTTGGTTGAAGAAGATCAGAAACCCAGCATTTCACTGTAAAAATCAGTAGTAGTATTCATATTCATTGTAACAGGGCCTCAGCACTGCAGATACATTCAAGCACTCTGGTATTTTGGGTGTATTACAGATACCTCAAAAAGAGCAGTTAAAAAAACGAATGGGATTTGTGGCAGTAAATAGCTCCTCTTCCTTGGAGAATGCAGCTCACTCACTGCACTGTGCTGTGCTGAGTGTTGCTGTCTGTCCTGTCAGCTGTACAGCATGTGTCTTTTGCTACTGCATGCTGAGTGTCCATGATCCAGATGTTACAGTTAGGAACAGGACTCAGGCCTTGAAGGAGCTGCCGGTGTCTGTCCCAGCTGCACCATAGGGATGGGACACGCCATGTGCCAGCCAGGCCTTGTCTCCACCTCAGCACAGCACTGACACACATCTCATTTTGACCATGAGACTCACCTCCTGTATTCTTTTCTTGTCCAACCCCACAGCTGAAGGCTGATGAAAGGATCATTAAAACAGAGCACGGGCTGCTGATCCGCAGCTTGCAGAGAAGGGATGCAGGAGCCTATTTTTGCAAGGCCCAGGAGCACACCTTTGTCCACACCATCGTGAAGCTGAATTTAAACGTCATCGAGAATGGACAGATGGAAAGCACCCAGAAAACTGAGGACGAGGAGGGCCGGGTGAGGGATTTGCTGACGGAGTCCCGGCTGAGGTACAAGGACTACATCCAGCTCGTCAGCAGCCCCAGCTTTAGCCTGGATGAGTACTGTGAACAGATGTGGCACCGGGAGAAGCGGCGGCAGCGGAACAAAGGTGGTGCCAAATGGAAGCATGTGCAGGAGATGAAAAAAAAGCGAAACCGAAGGCACCATGAGCCAGCCAGGCCACCATCGACGTAGTTTGTAAATGCTATTTAAAGAAAGGACATTTTCCATTAAAAAAAAATACTGTGTTCTGGTTTTGTGCATCTTGCCTATGAATTAGTACTGCTTCTTCTTGAAATCAGAAAACTTACCATCACTATTGATCTGTGTGACAATGTACAGTGGGATTCAATGCCAAATGAGATGTTCCTTATTGGAGTGCCACAAACCAGGCAATTTTCAAATTTCAAATGCATTCATTAAAAAAGAAAAAGTGTACACTTTTAGCTGATTTCTGGGTAGCCTTAGACTGCGTGAGCTGTGTTCTTTACTTCCTTCATAATTTTCACGTAGGATTTAGTGTTTGTGTTCCCATGTGAACATTTGCTGCCACATTCCACCCCAGAGGTGGCTACGTTTCAGGGGAAGGCAGATGTACTTCCAGTTCTTTGGCATCTTTCTGAATAAGAAGCATGGTAGAAATGTGTGACAGATCTGCAAAAATACCCCTAATTTACCCACTGGGCCTGTATACAGGCACACGGGTGGGATTTGGTAGCACAGAGAAGCACAGCAAAAAATCAAATTAAGTTTTGGCTTAGGGACAGCATTCATTCTCCCCATAAAAAAGAGAAAGCATAATCATAGTTTAAGAGAGGGGAATTATCGAGCGCTACTCGTTAGTGTTTGAGTAGCCACCAGTTTGCAGTCCATCTGCTGAAATGAAATGCTGACTCTAATTGAAATTGCCACCGAGATGCTTGGGAGTAAATTTTCTAAGTGGTCCATGGGAGGCATGTGCACAAATCCTATTAACAACTAATGGGACTCCTGCCTGCACCTCTCTTGTTCTCTGAAGGTTTGACTCTGACTGTTTCTCTGGCCTTTTGCTGGCTTTGTTTTATGCAGAGGAAAAGAAAATTAAAAGACAACAACAAGGCTAAAATGAAAGACGATGAGGGAAATATGTAGTGGCTGAGACCAGTGCTCTTGACACGGAGCTGACATTCCTCAGATGTGTGTATTCTTTGGGATTTTTTCTCAAAGGTTTTATGTATTTTTAAGTTGAAAATTTGCATTGTTTGAATTAATACTTTTATTATAATTAAATAAGAGATGTCCATGTGTAAATAAAACTTGTAAGTTAGAAATTTGCTGTATACCATAATTTCATTTGTAAAGTGTTTCTTGTTCCTTGGTTTATATTTTGGGTTTAATAATGTAAATTTTTACACATAAGCAAGAAATACTGGCCTCATCTGTGTCTGTTTTACATCAATATTATTCAGTTGATTTTACTCCTGATATGCAGCAACAAACACAAGCTCAAAATCAGGCCTACTGTCCCCTCTCATGAGTCACAGCCTTCCTCTCCTCTTTTCCATCTAACCTCCCTCCGTTTTGCCTTTCACGCCTTTTTGAGTGTGAAATGACAAATTAGCCACTTCCTCACATGGAAGGCAGCTTTGATGGATACCAAAATGACAGACTTTACTTGTTTCTCATGCATTCTACAGATCTTGAGAGCAAAGTCTGTGGGAAAGGCGTGCAATTGATGTGCACCTCATTAAGGGACCAAAACTGTTGGCTCTGAAGCCCTTGCCCGTGCTGGTGTTTGTGTGTGCATTCAGTCACAGATCTAAAATTGTGAAGGTCCAATTTGCATCGTTGTTCATTTCCTCTCTGTTGAAAGTCGGGTATGGCAAAATGATTTCAGAAAGCAATCTCAGCTTACCCACGTTTCTTGTAAAACCCGAAAGCTGCGTTTGCATGTGTTGTACAAAAGCCAGCCATACCATATGTCATTAATTTTAGATGCTTTTTTAATAGGAGATGTATGAGTTAATTAGGAGATATTAGATAGCATGCGTACAATGCTTTGATAGTGTAAAGCACTGAGTGCTAAATATTATAAAATACATCTGTGGGGAGGAGGGAATTGCTCAGCACAGGACCTTTAATCAGCAGAAAGACTGATGCTGAAGATACTAACCAGTCGTACAGTACTTTGAGAACATGCAGAGAACATTTTGGCATTTTTGCTGCAAAATAATGTAGACCAGGCATTTCACAAGAGGCTCATCAATTTGGGTACCTTGATTTTAAGGCCAATTAAGACTACTTAGGGAACGTATGGGAGGGTATTAAACTACTACATATAAAGCGCAGGGATACTTAATATTCTTGGCTGGAAGATTATGCTGTCACCATACAGAACGTGCCTAGTTATTCCTTATTAGATTTTTATCTGCCCACAAATTCCTATTTCTCTGGCTTGGGCATTAAGGAAATGAGTGTAACCACATCAAGGCTATGGACTGGCAGGTGGGCTGCATTCGCAGACACTGGCAAAGGATCCACTCTTCTCATCAGTGGTGACATGGTACTTCAATTGACAACTGTCATCCCATGTTTGCCTACTTCGTAAAAAAGCAGAGCAGGGTCTTTTTTCATTCTTTTTCTCCTCCATGAAAACTAAATCATCTGATTCATGTTTGGGTATGATTGGGGGCTTGTATTCTACAAATGAAACCCCCCCAACTGACTTTAGTAGAAATATGGGGTAAGGGTCTCAGTACTGGGAACATTAGATTTAAATGGTTGAATTAAAATGTTATTGCTCTTAAAAACTACTTTCGTTTCTTTTATTTCAAATGTTCTTGCAATGAGATTCTTCTTAAAGAAATTACCTCATCAGTCTGGGGTACAGTGGTAGCATAAAACCCCAAGTGAGATATAAGACCTCTTCCATCATGGGAAATAAATTCAATATCCTCCAAACCAGTGTGTTGCATTGGGTTCATGCCACCCCAGAGAACATATTTAATAATCCTGCATAGGTGAAAGTCTGAGGTTTGATACACTGGGTAAAATGAATGCTGTAGCTGGCAGGGGTAGCGCATGTCGTACAGTGCAGGTGATACACATGCAAGGAAGCCTGAGGACCTTGGAGACCAGGGAATGAGAGGGATAGATTGAGAATCACTACTGGAGGTAAGGCAGGGTTTTGTTAGGCAGTACTCAGCAATGCAAACCCAGGAATAGGAACAGGAGGAGTCCTGGGTCTTTTCCACAACCTGCAGTCCCAGAGGAAAGTTCAGAAGATGAGCTAGACCAGAAACCGTAACAGAGGAGTAGCCCACACTTTTCAAAAGGGTTTAATCTTTTGTGTAATTTAGAGGCTCAACTTGAAGTCTACTTAAATTTCAATTTGATGATTTGGGGGTCAGCTGGGCTGCTGTGAGCTGTACTATGAGCCACAACAGGCCCGTAGTTAAAACAAAACTGAGCCCTGCCTCTTTCAAGAGCTCCATAAAAATTTAAATTGAATGAATTTTTGAATTCATACAGAGTGGAAAAAAAATTGCCT
Source organism: Leptocoma aspasia (assembly GCA_013399835.1). Lineage (NCBI taxonomy): Eukaryota > Metazoa > Chordata > Aves > Passeriformes > Nectariniidae > Leptocoma > Leptocoma aspasia. The sequence continues at coordinate 82,295 of VXAX01004399.1, forward strand.
CCACATTAATAACTTCTAGCTTTTAAACAGATCCCTTAGTGCATTGATCCAAATGTCATGAGGTTCAACAAGACTTGAGTGCCAGGCCCTGCATTTTGGCCACAATAAAACCCCTACAGTGCTACAGGCCGGGGTAGAGGAGTTGGAAAGTGGCCCAGTGGAAAAGGACCTGGGGGTGCTGGTCCACTGTGGCTGAACATGAGCCAGCATGTCCCCAGGTGGCCAAGGAGGCCAATGGCACCTGGCCTGTATCAGCAATAGTGTGGCCAGCAGGCCCAGGGAAGAGGTTCTTCCCCTGTACTTGGCCCTGCTGAGGCCACACCTCGAGTGCTGTGTCCATTTCTGCCCTCCCAGTTTGAAAAGGACAAGGAGATACTGGTGTGTGTCCAGCAAAGGGCAGTGCTTGTGAAATGACTAGAGAACATCTTCTGGGGAATGACTGAAGGAGCTGGGAGTGTTTGGTCTTGAGGAGACTCATGTGGGACCCCATCACTCTCCACAGCTCCTGAAAGGAGGGTGTAGTGAGGTGTTTCTTTTTCTGCTGTGGCTGCAGTGAGAGGATGAGAGGAAATGGCCTTAAGCTGAGGCAGGGGTGATTCAAATTAGATATTAGAAGAAATGTTTTTGCTGCCTGGGTGGTCAGGCATTGGAATGGGCTTCCCAGAGGGGTGGTGGAGTCACCATCCCTGGAGGTGTTTAAGAGGCACCTGGATCTGGCACTGGGGGTGGTTCAAGTGGTTCAAGGGTTACAGGGGCAGTACTGGGCTGACAGCTGCACTAAATGGTCTCTTCCAATTTTATGGTTCTATGATTCTAATCTTTGCTTCTATATGATACAAGATATTTATTTGAATACGCATTCAACAGGGATTACAGTTATTAATACATTATCTTTTTCTTCAACAAAACCTTTCTATTGACCATACTCCAGCAACAGGTCAGTGCTCGACTGAACCAAAGTGGTTTCAAGCAGATTCTTACAATAACCAACACAATGTGAGCTGTAGTTATAAAAATGCTGAAAACTGATACAAGCTTTAAAGCCCAACAGGGCTCTAAACTTTGCAGTAATATTGCAGTCAGTTAAAATAAAACAGAAAATGGGATTAGCAGAAAAAGGAATAAAGTATTAACACTTACTCTGGTAAACTGGTTCTGTTACTGGAAACCATTCCAACAACAGGTGTGAATGTATGTTCATGCCATAAGCAAATACTTTCCCCTCTAAACAGTTAAGCTGCTTAAGGTATCTAAGAACTTGAGTACTTTACAGTTCATATGTAGATTTTGTCCCCAGTTCTTATGTCATTCATAATGAAGTAATTAGGCTAAATGCAAGAGATATCCCTTGGTTCATGTGCTTTTGAGATCAGAAGATCCTTACAGTTTAAATGGTATGAACCTCTTACTCAAACCATTATGGGTATTGATCTTCATTTAACATTTCAGATAATGAATAATTATTTGTTATCATTACTGATTGATGATGTAAGCAGCCTGTGTCCCATAATAATGTCTCAATATTTAATAACAGCTAATGGAAATTGAGTTTGCTGACATTTTTTCATACAAGCGTATGTGTAATGGAGTCCATATACAAATGTCTTATTTTCTATTTATTTTGTAACAGAGGTTAATTTGCAAAAAGCAAATGTGATTTCAAGAGTCAAGGTTCATCTCAGCCTCCATTGACAGCAGAGATTAAAATATTTCTGGAACTGAACTGAAGCCTAAGTACATTATAATCTATTTATAGTCTGGTAGTCAAATCCCAAATCTTTGTCTTGCTCTGTGGAGTATGTTGGCCTGTTCTTTTTGCACACAGTTATAGATGAGACATGGAGGTCTAAGGAATTACATCTACATGAATGGAAAATTAAGCCCACATGTCTCTCTAATATATTCTGTTACATTTTATAAACTTTAAATGGTCTCTCTTGTAATATTTTACTGTAGTGTTGCTAATGTTACCCTGAACTAGGCTGCTGTCATTAGCTGAAGTGTGACATTCTTTGCAGTTGTAATCTAGATTTCAAGGTTGGTAAAGTAAGTTCATTACAGTAGAAAAAATGAAGTCATGTGAAGAGTTTAATTTTTAATTCTACAAAAATTCTTATAAATCTACAGATTTATAAGATTTTATTTCCATATATCAAAACAGTGGTTAAACTAGAATGTGTGAGAAACACCATTGTTTGTTTTCCTTTTCTGTGCAGGTAAGGATACATAAAAAATTGTAGTCTTGAGGGTCTCACTTGCCAATGTGTGTCTGAAACAGCTGGTGTGACAGCTGTGGTAAGACTCATTTTTTACTTGCTTGATCTTTTCCCAGTAAGCCCATTGTCTCCTGCCTTTCAGATTCTGGTCTAGCAGATAACCTAAATTTTACATGGAGGAGGACTTTGGAATTAGGTTTTTTGTGACTTATAAACACCCCTACACAGTCATGGCATCACAGTCTGCCTTCAGGTGAAGACTTTCTTGAGCATTAACTTAAGCATTCAGCTGCAGATGCAAAGCAGACACTGTGAGGTAAATTGGAAACCAGATGGAGTTTTCATTCACAAAGAAAATTTTTTGGGACTGTTGCTGAGAGGTCTCCTTTCTCTTTTTGCTCATGTGGTTGCTGTGTAAAATTTAGAAGGAAAGTATTTTGTGCTTAAAACCATAAGATTTTCCACATGATGTAAAAAAACAAAAACAAAAAGCAAACAAACAAACAAAACCAACAAAAAACCCCAAACATTTCCAGGTGATTGGCTTTTTATTTTGATATGGACTGCTGGTCCAATGTCATTGCATTAGTTCAGATAGTACAAGCCAAGAAAATAATGTGTCCAGACAAGGCTGTGATATCTGTAAGGACTCCAGACACATCTCAGTCTTGGTCGTATTTCATATTATTCTCCCTTCCCTCTGTGGTATAGAAGTGCTTTGTCTGGATTTTGGGAAATTTTTTTGGGAGGGTGGAGTGGTTTTTGTCAGCTTGGTTATTTTGGGAGGTCCTCTTTAGGTGGTCTGGGTTTTTCAGACTTTTTGGGTTTTTTGGTTGATTGGTTGGTTAGTTTTTGTTTGCTTTGTTTTGTGTGCATCTGTGTGTTTGGTTTGCATTTTGTGTTCTACTCTTCTGTTCTTTCATGTTATTTCTCCTACTAAAAGGGACCAAGGCCAGATGCTTCATGGTGGTGGTGGTGTAATATCTGACAAAGCAATAACAGGAACAGAAGGCTTGGCAGGTATTTTGGTATGGAGACATCCCAGTCTATTTGCAAGACACAAAATCTTTAAGCTTAAATGACTATGCTGAGAGTTGAGAGACCATAGTGCACTTCCCTGGCCTAAGCTGAAACTGCAGTTAGATTTACAGAAGGTATACTTTTTATTTATGATTTTTTTTCATAAAAGATTTTTTAAAATCTGCACTTTCAAACCTCTCTTTGCAAAAAAAAAAAAAAAAAAAATCCAAGCCAAACAAACTAAAAAAATCCCCAGAAGCCCAAAGAGAAATCAGCATCAGAGGTTTTTCATATCCTTCTTCAGAGACTTCATGTAACTTTCTCCCAGGATGCTTTTTTTTGAAATTAATTGTAGTAATCACATATTAAGACTGCCTGTAAAAATGTCTTGGCTGTAAAAACTGGAGGCAAAGCATATGAGTCTATGAAAATACAAATGAAAAAAAATTTAAAATACCATTTCCAAATATTTACATTATTTTTCAGTTTTGATTATGATGCATCTCCCTCCCATCTTCCCCAGTGATTGTCTCAGAATGTCGCTTGGCTGGGAAGAAATAAAGAGATTGCAAAAGCATATTATCTCCAAATTATAAATTCCAAAATGAAAAGTCACATTAAATGGACTGGCTGCAAGGATTATGATTAATATCTCACTTTTGACCAAGAAACACTATGTTTCCTCTTAAAGCGAAATTTATCACTCTGCCCAGCACAGGAATTGTATGCCATTGGGCTTCTTTTTTAATTTGTAAGGCATGAGTGGTTCTCAGGTTGATTTTGAGAGTTAGGGTGATTTTCACTCTGTAATACAACTATTTGTACAGCAATAAGACAGAAGTATCTATTTGTACATGTTGCATCTCATTGAGTTGATATTATTACAGAAGTGCAGCTTAAATAATCTACATTTTTGCCAGGCCTGCTGGCTTATTACATATTTCAATTTTATATGCAAAGGTAACTGAAACAAATGTATATTTCATTGGTACTATAACAAACAGAAAAATCTGAGGTTCTGTCTCTTTTTTAAACCAATGTAAAACTACAGCATAAAACATAAGATTTCAGAGAAACAAAGTCCACGGCATGCTATGGAAATAGCAAGGGTGTTAAGGCAAGGTTCAGAAATCTGAAGTGTCTTTCTTAGAAGTTTTTCCTAAGTGAGGATTGACTGAGATTCACCACTCCACTGAGAATCTGCTTAAGGCCAACAGAGTGAGTTTACAGACAGCTTAGAGAAGCTATGGGCTGCACAGTGGTTGATGCAGAGAAATACACAATAGGTAGCTCTACTCTTATTTATTTAAATTCAATAATAGCTTTTTAATGCATACATTTCTAGATGATTAGCAACAACCATTTTCCTGAGTGTCTACGCTGACATTGTGTTTTAAAGTTACTCTCAAGCCAAATCGATTACCCATCCATCTTGGGCTGTCTCTGGAGCACCTTTGGCTCTAGAGTGTGATTGTCTCCCTCAAAGTGTTTTCAGGATGGGGGTAACTGTGAAAAGGAAGTTTTGTTAATTTTTTTAGTCAGGCATTGCTGCATCTGTCCACAGTTACAGGGCGAAAGTAATTTTTTGAGAAAAAAAATATCTCTAGGCAGGAAAATAAATAGGCTGACTGGTCCACCTCCTGTTCTAGCCTTCAGCACAGCACCCTGTGTTTCAGGGGATTTATGGAAGGTTAAAGAGGCTAATTTGTTAACAGACGGTCAGCATGTTACTTCCAAGGACAGCCGCATCGCTGCTCTCGAGGTTGCCTGTTTCCCAGTCCCATGCTGTGTCCATTAGACCACTGTGCTCCTGACCCTTTGCTGGGAAAGGTCTCAGGGTACTGCTGGCCTGAAAGCTGATGCCAAATCCCAACTGCGGCAGTAGCATTCTGCTCACCTAAATTCCACCTGCAGTTGCAATTGGATACGGCATTCTTCATTTCTGAGCCTGAACTCTTGTTTCTGTGTTACCGTGCTCTGCTAAGCAGCTGCTGTGTCCCCCCTCTCCCTCCCCTGTGTCCCCGACTCCCTCCCCGCAGGTGGCTGCAGTTGATAATGTCTCATGTAGGATCAATCTCGGTCCCATTGAAGTAAGTGGGAATTCTGCCAGCGTGTCCCAGATCTGGCTCTGCATCCAGCTGGTAAAGCAGTTCCAGCTCCTGCAGGAGAAGAGGTGCTCTGCGCAGCCTGGCTGATTAGCCACGTTCATTAGCAGAGGCGGGTGTCAGAGGGAGAGAAGGAACGAGAGAAACCCTTCAGCTTCCTTCTGACACCACAGGCTCGGCAAGAGCTTAAATGCAGCTCTGGTTTGTGTGCGCTCAAGGAAACAAAAGCTAATTAAGCTGAAATCTGTCATTTTCTCTGTAAGAGTTTAGCAGGGTCAGACTTCAAGACAATTAGTGATGAGTCTCAGGAAGACGCACACAAGCTCTTCTGTGGCTGCTCAGAATAATTTTCAGTGCTGATTGGCTTCCTGCACTCCCCCTGCTCCACTTTTTTTTTCCACCTGTGATGCCTCTTTTCAGGCCCTTGGAATCCAGGAGGGCTGTTAGCTGAGGAAATCTGTGCTTAAAGGAAGAGCTATGAGGTAAAATCCAGCCCTTCATGATTCAAACGGCGGGAAGTGTTCTGGGACGTGCTCACACACAAAGTCCATGTGTACTGTGAAAATAAGCTAACAGGCTGTTCATAATGATTTCTATTTCTGCAGTGTAAAACATAGTTCAGGGGATACTTAGGGGTTCATATGTTTTGCACCACTGCGTCCCCGTAATTACTGTGCAGAGTAAGAAGGGATAGTGTTGCAGAAGGAGAGAATCTGCAGTTCCCAAGCACATTTCTGCAGGAATGCTCATCAAATACTGAACAAAAATGTACACCAGCTTAGACAGGACAATTTATGAATTGCTAATACACATTATCTCCCTCCCTTGTTTTCCTTTAAATTCTTTATAACAATTTGTAACTGAATATATATAAACGGAAAAAGTTAGCAAGCAGTTTTAAGAGTTGCTAGATGAAACTGAAGTGTTGTTAGGACAGGAAATTACAAATCTTGGCTCTTTAGCCAAAGTTTGACTCTTTCCCTTGCAATAAAAGTGTTAATGGCTATCCTTAACATCTTCCAGTGTTGCAATTACATTTCATTACAATTACATCTTCCAGTGTTAGGTGCATTTCCACATGAAGGAAGGAGCAAGCTGCTTCTTCTCTGCTTCTCTAATGGTTAGGTGGGGCTCTTAACTTTCTCCCAAGAAAACTTGGCTGTTGTTTTTTTTTTTCTTCATGAAGAAAACAACCATAAACACTCAGTGTTTGGACTGTATCTACTGACACGTACTAGACTTGCTTTTCTCTGTGGATGGATCAATGTCAGGGATTTCAAGTTGAGCACAGGTGTTGGCATGTGCAGCCCTGAAACTCTTGTTTTAGCTTTGGAAGTTGACAGCTTGGGCATATAGGACATGTTAAAAAACACTCACATGAGAATCATTGTCATTAAGGTTTATTAGTTAAGGAAACACAATGTTTTGTTATTAAATCAAAGTAATATACATTTTGGATGATGCTACATACAGGGAAGATAGGTAGCAGAATGAAATTGCTGCTGTCCTTTAAAGAAAAGCCCTCAGATGTCACCAGCTAAGGTAAACTGTTCTATTTCCCAAAGCACAGCTGTGGACTGAAGATTTTTGAAGAAAGGTTTTGCTGATTAGTAATAGGAGAGTTGAGGGAAACACTGATAATTCTCCTTTAATGAAGAGAAGACTAGAAATTCCCTGTTTCTTAGTCTGATACAAGTCAAATATTTGCTGCCAAGTCTGCAAATCATAATCATATTCTCAAAGAATGTACTTTTAGTAAAGTATGTTGCATGAAAGAGGCTGTGCTGGTTTCAGCTGGGGCATATTGCACCTTTCACTTCATATTATTTTTTTTGTAAAAAGAAATAGTAGGAGAACAGGAACAGGCAACAATCAACCTGCATCTGCATATTGTTTTCTTTGTATCTTTCCCTTCCACCTGGTAAGTATTTTTACTTTTTGTTACATTTTCCTCTTGTTTCTGAGGAGATGTCGTTCTCACATGGGGTATATTTCAATGTGCATTCCTGATCGTAGGACTTAAAACACGCTGGAGAGGGTAACAATGTTTTCACTTAATACTGTCCAAACTCCATTTTGTAGAGATGCCTTTATCTCAGGAATTCATAATTCACTTGTTCCATACTTCATCTTCTCTCCTTTTCCTAAGGAGGAAGACTAAAACAGCATGTGTAGGTCCTCTTTAACAAATGAAAACTCTCTGGAATATGAGCAGTAGGAAGCACATACTATTTTACGCACCAATGCAACTCCATTCTGTTCCTATTAAAAGAATTTTTTCATCGTGAGTGCTTTTGTCCTTTTTCTCCACACACAACACTAAAACTTCTGGGTCTTATTTTCTAGCTTTTGTTGTTTGTGATACATGTTCTGCTTTTGTTTAGACTGGAAGGAGACCTCTTTTATTCATAACAGAATGTAAGATTACATTCATGTATAGAAGTTATTTGAAAGAGGAAAACAATACTTAGAAACTGCCAAAATTTCAGACATAGTACGAGAAGCTTGTTTTGTGCACTGTGCAACCAGTTGGTTAAATGAAGCAACAGGAACTCAAAGACCAGGAAAGTATGTGTGGAAGGCAGCTGCATGTCTCATACTATGTTGCATCGTGTCATACACCACGGTTTTTCAAAGATGAATCTTTTCATTGGCATAATACTTTTAATCACAAATCTGAACTTTGGCTGAGGCCCACATATAAATAATTACAATAACAGGAGCAGTTTTAGGAACATAGTGACAGCAATATTTGTGTTAGAAAAGTTGAAAAGATTTAAGATCTAGTGTTCTTGGACAGTGATTCAATATATGTTACTTGCAGGAGAGAGAAATCCAAAATGTGAACCCTTGATCATGGCTTTTGGGGAACAATGAGAGATAATGTGTGATGCACTTTTAATGACAGATCCTAAAATATGTTAGGACAAGGTAAGTCCTAAACTAGCTGAGTGACTAGGACTGTGTTGTAATGAGTGTCATAAGCATTAGTGTATCAAGGGTGGCAGAATGGATAAAACATTTTACACTGAAATGAAAATTATAGATTTTTTTTTCCTTTCTCTTGATAAAAGACTAATGGAAATGATACTGTGTTTTCTGGCTTGTATTATTTGGGGGAAAATACATCTGTGTATGTGCCAAGTGTCTGTTCAAAATAAGAAATGAGATATACAGATGTTGAGTATTTGGCCTGTGTCTTTGTAGATATTGTTGCAGAAGCACATTATTTAAAAGGAAAAAATAAAAATCTTTCAAAGCCTTTTCTGAAATGCTGTTTTATAGACCATACACAAGGATCTTATTTTATTACAAAAGATATTCTATCAAAGGCTATTGGCAAAAGCCATCATTATCTGGCTGTGTCATTTGTAGCTTTACTTCCTATTGAAATATGGGATCCATCTGCTCACTGATCACAGGATAACAGCCGTCATTCCCACTTGCTTATCATACATGATATATCTGAAAGTACCAGAAATGTGATGGAGTACAATCCCAACCCCTGGTCAGTTTCTTAAATCATTCATAGTTATCTTAATTTAGGCCAGGCTGATATGCCTCCAGCAGATTGACTGAATTCCAGCTTCACTAAATTCTGTTTGATCCACTTGAAATTTCCAAGGCATGCCTAAAATTCCCATCCTGCTTTATTTTTTTTTTATAATAGCCTATTTGCATTGATGCTCCAGTCTGGTGCTGTGTTTGTACATGTGAATCTGGCTCATGTTTTAGCTTACTGCTGTGCTGTAAAGACTGCTTTGTTTAATCTTAAAATGAGTGTGTCACAGAGTTTGAAGAATCATAGCTATGAAATCTAGCACACTAAGCACCGAATCCATCACCAAACAGCTACATGGAAGTTGGTCATAGACTAAAAGAATTTGAATGTCACTAAAAAGTGTAAGTTATTTGTCTGTTGCCACATTGATCTGTTCTCGGATTCCAAGATGCCTGTACATAACATTTTCTAAATAAGAAAACTTTATTTAAAGTTTGGCTTGAGAATGTGGAGTCAGCACCAAAAATCTGGTCTTTTACACTCTGATTGGTGTGAGTGATATAGTACACAGCCAGAATTCAAATTGCAAGAAGGGAAATTTCCCAATCCCGGTGTGATTCACAGGTTATCTGAAACTTCGTCCAATAAATGGATCTCATTCAACAGCCATTAACTCTCTGTCCCTCTCCCCAACCACTTGTCCAACCTTATAAATATCCTAAACTCCCAGAATTTAAAAAGGTGTTTTGGAGCTTAGAAGAATCTTTTGGATATACCTGTCACGAGCTTTGCTTCTGATAACTGCTATCAATATAGATTTATCTGCTCTGCTTAGCCAAAATTGTTATTCAAAGTTCTTTCACTCATAAACCTTTTCCTGATGAACCCACCCTGAGGTGCCAGTGAACATTATTTACTCATGAGTGACACAGAAATCTGCTGAGAATGGCCAAGTGCTGTTGCCTATGGTTCCCTGTTAACTGCACACAACCACTGATCTCTCAAACCCCATACCAAAATTGGCTAAATTATGTGCTGAGGACAAATGACTAAAGAAATGTCCTTTTATTATTCAAAATTCCTTTCAAATTAATTGTTTGAAGCTATTTAAGAGAGCTTGCAAGATATAATACACCTGGAGCCCCTATCAGCTAAGAGAACATTCTTCTTCCACCTTAAGGCAGTATGTGTCAGTACAGAATTATTTGTGCTACTGAGAGATTGCTGCTTGATGCATTCATTTAACACATAATGCAGCACATGGGCATGGTCATAAATTCATTTTGCTTGAAAATGGAAAAAAGCCCCAGAGCTGCACATCTATTCCATGTGACTTGACCAAAGACACACTTGGACTGCATAACTTTAGAATCCCATTTTGCTGTCTGACCTGTGCTAATAGGACTCTATTAAGTCAGTTGTCTTCTTGAAATCTTTTGACCTCTCCGTGATTAGTTACGAGATGATGTAAGTGGCGTTGAAGAAATGGGTTATAAGTCACAATCTGACATTATTCCTCACTAAGAAGCTTCTGCATCAGAAAATAGTTCAAATGAGGCAGCTTCTCTCCTGTAGCAGCATCTGAAAAGGCTTGGGCAAATTTCAGCTGAACTTAAACCTAGAGTTAACATTGTTACTTCACAAACTGTAGATACGTACAATTTTAGTTTAAAAGCTCCAATTTGAATCATGTAGCCAGAAATTTTTTCGTAAACAATTACCTGCCAATTACTTAAAAATATTTGCTAACAATTTAAATTTGTGATTCCTCCTATAGAATTTTTAAATGTGGCATGTTTCATTATTTCATTGTTTTAAATGTCAAGAAATCTAAAATTCAAACAGCTTCTGTGTTTCCTGGGATGAGGTGGGGAAGAAAATTACAAAAACTAAGCTCTCATTTGCTGATCAAAATGTAGCTTGCTCTGAATCACTTTTTTCATATGTTTGTTTATTTTTCCTAAAAGCAGTGATTTAGTATTGAACGCAGAATATTTCTATTTGCTTTGGAGTGCAAGAATAAGAATCCAATGGATTTGATTTGTGGAATGATTATAGATCACAGGTTAAGACATTGCCACAAACTGTGAATTCAGTGCTTCCAGGGAGTCTGACTTCAAAGAAAAGATTTTCAGACCCATGGCATTAAAAAATTGCTAGCATGATCATGGGGATTTGACAGAAATACTTTCCTTTTTCTTACTTCCAGCTAGGAAAACATGGCTAAGCATCATTCCAAGTCTTTGTGGAAACAGATGGTTTGTGATAGCGAAAGACTATTTCGGACTGAAATACGCTCACTTTTTTTCTTTATCATTCTTATCATTTTTGCCAACTGTCCTTCATTATAGTAATTTGTGTGCATATTTTCTATGGAGTCTTCTTTCAAAAACATAACCCAGACCTTTAACATTTTCTATGCTTCTGTGCTGAATCAAATCAGACCTGGGTCAGCAAAGGAAAGATGCTTGTATTTTCTGTGTGTGCATTTTGCCACCCTGTTCATATCATTTTAAAAATCTAGTTAAATCCACACAGGCTGGTTTCATTTGTGCATTTAACCTCTGCAAAGGTAAGACCAATAAAGATTATATCCAACTGTCACTGTGTTAGATCAAAATCTCAGGCTAAACATATGGTACAGAAAGGTTTGGGTATATAACCCTCGAATCTGGATTTGTGGCGTAGAATTTCTGCTCTTGGTAAAAGATGTGACTGTCAACAGTGCAATTTTCTCAGCTTATGTAGCTGTGAGTCTGGCATGGTGATGTATCAGTACATATTATAAATAGAAAAAGACCAGGCTTTAGTGCGTACTCTTTCCAAATGTCCACCAGTAACAGTGAATAATTTAGTAATTAGACCTGTCTTTATCCAATATAGAACAATTTTACTAATTCCTACTATCCTTGCAGGATAAATGGTGGCTGACAGAAGAAGCCTTTTTGTTGTTTGTTTTCTATGGGATAGTATGGAATTGTAAAGTGCATTTCTAATGAGCTCTTTCACTAAACCCCTCAACTTCTGGAGACGAAGAACAATGTCAGGATGAGTGGCTAATCAATTTAGTATGGCAATTCCTATGAAAATAAAAATCCCCCTTGAGTTAGTTATAAAAATAATTTAAAAATAAATCTGAAAAGGACACTTTTAAATTTATTTAAATATCCTATTTTCTTCTGCTTTCTTTACCAAAATCCAGCACTGTGGATATAATGACAATGAAACAGAAAAATCTAAGAAACAGATCAGGTAAAAACACGGAAGCAGAAGAAAGACAAAAATATTTTTTGCTTAATGCTTTGGGTTTTTTTTCTGTGCTGGATTTTACCCTGGATTTCTGCTCTCCAGTAAGTTTCTTGAGTGGGGAGGAATTGGCAGGGAGATAAAGTACTAGAACTCAGTAATGTACTCAGAAATACAGTATTTCAGAGGAACAAATGGAAAATTCTGATTTCCAAATGGAGTAAAATTTAACATCCATTATATTTATGTGTCATAATAAATAGCAAAATCTTTCCATTACTGATATATGTATGGCTTTTCAGGCTGATTTTTATAACAAGGGAAATCTTCTTAGTTGAGGATAGTTAATCTGACTCACAGATTTTTTTATAGATCACAGGCAGGGTTTTTTTTTTCATAATTCATGTTATTAATGTAGATTCCATCTTATGCTGTGAACTTATACTAAGCTGAGTAACTATTTAGATAACCCTCAAAGGCAATATTTTCCTGCAGACATTTGACTATTGTGGAATGAATCATTAAAGCAATTTACTTTAGCAAAAAGAAAAAAAAAAAAGACTATTTCTGAAAGAGAAGAAGTTTTCATTCCCATGCTGTTTCAGAATTTATTTGCCTATTATGATTCCATAATAACTTAACTGGTGCCATTCCATTCCTGATTCATCCAATAACTTCTTTGAAAGTTGGAAAGCTAATTGCAAAAGTGATTATTTATAATATCTGAGCACTTTATTCAGGGGGCCCATTAAAAGCATAAACACTGGGGACAGAGAAAGGTTACAACTGTTTTAATGAAAAGAAACATATGAAAGTTTTATACAAATATCACTCCGAGACTTTTCCAGATTTTAAATAAAAACTTCTAATGAAAATCATGTTTTCCTTCAGACTATCCAGTATGTCCTATTCTAACCAAACCTGATTATTTTACTCCCAATATAGCTATTCCACTTTACTTGACAGTGGTGTTGTCAAGATTTTCTTGTGGTATTCCCAAAATCAAATGTTTTCTTAAAGCCATGATGTTTAGTGAAGTAGTGAGAATTTCAGCTTGTACTTACAGAAAAAAAAGAAGAGCCTCAAACCACACTACTTCATCTTCAAGTGATTTTTGTTTGGTTTGTGGTTTGGCCTTCTATTTTTAACGAATCATACCACTGGTAAATCAATGTGGTGACTGTCTGGGATCAGAATATTTTACATTTGCACTGTTACCACTCTGCTTTTAGATGAATATAGCACCTCTGAGGGCCAGCAGGACAAGTGGCATTCTACACCATCTGCTGTTCCCTTGGACAGACTGGATCATCCAGAAGTATTTTATTTATCACAGCCATGATTCATTTGTGAAATGATGAACTGTTTAAAAATTATGGGTTTTACTTCCATGTTTCAATTTTTTCATGTTGTTTAAAAAACCAAACCAAAACAACCCTTAAGTTCTCATGCCAATTGTTCACAAAGAGAGAGGCAACACTTTTGGTTAGTTTTTTGTTGTTAAAACACAATATTTTGTTAAGACAGAAAAGCCTTGTTATTCAGTTTCAAACTATTTCAGTTTTAGTTCTATAAAAGATGATTTTGGATGGAAAGAGAAAAGAAACCAGAGGTTTGTTAAACCCTCCTTTCTTCCTGCATATTGGTCTTATGCGTTAATGAACAATGACACTGAGGAGGGATGAGACCTCAGTTTAATCCATCTGTAACTGACAGATTTTGCATGTGTGCAGAGCCAAAAAGATGATTTGGAAATCTGAATATTTCATATCCTATGTCCTATGTGCACATTCAGTTCAGACTAACATTTGAGGTCATCCTCTGGGGCAAAGTCATAAGGATTTAATTTCCAAAGTCTTGTTTTCATACAACTTAGAGTTTTGCAGCTTCTATAAAGCAGTGTTTTCCTTTCTAATGCAGAGTAAACTGTTGTGAACAGCATCATGAGAGGCAATTCCAATCTCCCATATAGACCCAATCCAGCCTATTTCCTCCCCCCACTGGAATCAATTGTATTTTGGGGTATTCAGTGACTCTAAGGTGTTTTTATAGTGAATTAATATTTTCCTAATAGATACAAACATGCTAGTGCAGTTTATTACATCTTTTCTTCAATTTAACTAGCACTCTAATTTTTGTATCACTTGCTGTTCTAACCCATGGCATTTCCTTCTTCTTTCTTTTGCTTCCCAGCCTTTGGACAATACTGAACCTGAGACATTGTATGAGTTATTTTTTTATTTTGCAGTGCTGGGTCTCTGCTGTGTCAATAGACAGAAGTGGGGGGCATTTGGGGGACAGTGACAGTGAGGGAATAGAAACTTCTGTGGATAGACTTGGGAGGAAAAGGACGTTGCCTGAGGACAAAGGCAAGGACATCCTTGAAATTGTGAGGCAACCCATCCTTTCAGCACATCTAAGTGTTTTATGCTACATCCCTCAGGCTACATCTGAGAAACAGTCAAGACTATGGCACGTAATGCCAGTATGATCCGAACAAGAATCCACATCTGGAATGTAGATGGCCTCCTGCAGAGTTAGGTAGCCCAGACATCTGTATCAGGATACATCCTGGAGCAAAAACAGACCCTTACATAGGGAACAGTGCAATGTCTTGACCTTGGAAACATTCATTATGGTTGGAGAGGGATTTTTTAGACAGTGTGCTCTTACCAACCCTAATTTTTTAGTTGATGGGTAGGCCAGGGGATAGATTGTGTTTGATGTGGGGAAGAGGAAGCCATGGCAAAACTCTCCCCTGAGCTCCTCCTGGGAGACCAGAAATGAATTGCATGTGAGCAATGTTAGTTACTCAGTGAATAATTGGAAGGGCTTCAGATACAACAGTGATGAGAGCACTGTGAGAACCCATGGAGAGTGTAATCATGAAGGTAACAAAAGATGGGGGGGTGCTCAGCTTCAGAGCAACATGCCAAGAACATGATATAAGATGTTAAACTGGCTAAAATATCAACAGATCAAACGGAGCGAGGCTGAGACATAATGTCATCCTTCAAACTGCAGATTTGGGACTGAATTTACACTTAACAGTTTGAGACTCTTCCCACTGAAGTCTCTGGCAAGCTGCCAGCTGACCTCAGTGGGAACAGACTTAAGCCAGAAGCTACTGTGCAAGTAGAATTCGCTAAGTGCTGAATCGATGCATTAGAAATAAAATTCACTGTTTGCATGCCAGAGAAAAGGGAGAAGGGCAGGGAGAAGCCCATAAATATCTAAAACAAAAGATAAAGGACAACATGCAATCCAGGATGGATCCAGTGGCAGCAGGTGGTTGCAGAAGATAAGGTAATAAAAGATGGACTAGAGAAAGAGGGTGAAACTGGCATCAACATCCACTTGCAGCAGAGGGTTCAGGTTCTCCAGCCAGACAAGTGGCACAGCAAAGGTGTTCTGGATCCTGGCAGTGTTAATGTGGTGCTGGAGCAGCCCTGCAGAGAAGATTCAATGGAATGCTGAAACCAATTCTACTTATTCCTGTTAGTGTGGGCATGATTGGAAATTAAAAATATGCTGATTTGGTAAGGAACTCTTTACTCTTGTGGATACTGGGTAATCATAGTAATCAGATGCAAATTCTGAATGAAAGACCTGCCTACCTGCAAGGAAGGATAGAGCAGTGCAGGTTTGAAAGCAACTATAATAGTGAAGAAAACACTAGTATAAAAACAAAGGAATAAATCAATTTTTTTAAAGGAGAAAAAGTGATAATGTAAAATAGAGCTCCTGCACTGATGTCAGCTAATGCTGTGACCTGCACTTGGGGGAAGTCAGCAATGATAGAAACAACCTCAACGCTCCGACCAAACAACAAATGACATGTAATGTAATTTGGTTGAACAGTTTAAATTAAAATGTCACATTACTGACAGAGACCTATGCTTCTCTGAGTGAATGCATTAGGAAATTGTCACAATGGATCTGCCTTGGAACATGGCACAACAAATGGAAATCACCTCAAATGGAAATCACCAAGGACACTGCCATTGTTGTCGCTAATTCCAGGCATTAGCTTCTTGACTTTGATGTGTGTTTGAGCTCTTCAGCCTATTAGCTTCCATTTCCTACAAGTGCCCAAGCATTCCTAACAGCAGCTTTCATGGAAATCTCCCTGGTATGTGCAATCACTGGAGCATGGATCCCCCCGCACTGGAGCATGTAAAGGGGGTGCTGGAGCTAGTGGTGATCCACACAGTCCCTGCTGGGACACCAGGATGGCACAACGTTCCCAGCTCTGGCAGCATGACTGTGACAGCTCCATTTACCCCACTGTGGGGGCCAGAGTCTTTGGTCTGGGTCTCCTCTTTAATCAGAAGTGGGCTAACACAGAATTTTGCCTACATAGAAACCACATGTTCCTACTGAGCTGTATTTTTATTAGCAGCAAAAATTACTAGTTGTGTTGTTGCTTTTGAACTTTGTTTTAGAAGAAAGTTTGTCAGCATTTTTGGTACAGAAGATTGAAAAAATATGGTGACTTCTAAGTAAAAGCAATTAGTTCATAAAGAATGCTTAATTGCTAAGGTATACACTTACATAAGGTAAGACATGCACATTAACCTAAGGTAGGACATATACCTTAACCTCAATTTTTGTTAACATATATATCTGAAATCAAATGTCTCAGTGACTTGGAAAGTAAAACTTTTTCTCTGAAACCAACGTGTCTATATTTTTAATGCTTAATTTTCAATGCTAGCTCTTTTTTTCATTACTTAGGACAGCACAAATCTGTAATATGCTTTAATTAGAAAAATATTTTCAATTTTTTTTTCTATTTGAATCTAGGTGGGACAAGCAATAGCAGAATTCTCATTAGCAGAGTTTGTTCTGTGGAGGTGAACTGAACTCTACAGGCTTCAAATTTGTGACGATTTGTCTTCAATGATCTTTTTGCCATTTATCAGTTTTTGTGGGCAAATAGGGAAAAAAAATCAACAACAAAAGCATTATTGGCTCTTCTACATTGTGGATGAGCTCATATCAGTTGAAACTGAGGCACATTTCTATAGTTATTGGAATATTAAATCCATATTATAAATCTGAATACAGAAGTATGATGGACATCTATAAGAACAGCAGACAACAAGATGAAGGATCAGAGGCTTAACCAATTGCTCCCTGATGTCAAACTGAGAACCAGCAGAAATAATCATTTTGGCATCAGACAGGAAAAGCCAAAGGTCAGGATTTAATACCATCACAAGAGGCTTCTTCAAATAAGCCAAGCAGGTGCCTAGTAAAGCAGGATTATTTGTTGTGTTTAGGGATTCAGCAAAAAGCATGATGTGAATGGGAATGTAAGGTCTCTGTGTAAAAACAGGGAGAATTGTCTTATCTGGAAAATCTTTCCCACAATCATTTTATACTTGAACAATTCCATAGAAGGTAGGTAGGTAGGCTTCTCCTCTTTCCTACTTTTCTTCTCCTCAGCTAATAAGATTTGCATTTCAAGGATTTTCCTTTTTACAATGAAATACAAACCAGTGTCCTACTTCTCTGAAAGCTGGATGTGCTGTTGAACAGGAAGCACAAAATTGCTCAAGTTCCAGCTTGTCAGATCAGAAACAATGTCTTAGTTTTTGTTCCAGCACAGAACACCAAATGTGACTCCAATTGCCAAGGATGTTCTTCTGCAGAACACCAGCAAAACTTGGCTGCACTGATATCCTCCAACACAGGAAGGTGTCTATTTGTGCAGTCCTGCTTCTTATCAGTCAACACATCAGTGCCAAGTTGGATGGAATCTTGGATGAAGTTCCTGGATGTATAGATCTCTGCTTTGGATGCTGGTTTCCACAGAACCTCAGAATATCTGTTGTTAACTCAACAATATGAGCAAATAGTCTTGTTTTGTAAGTCCTCTAAATGTCCACATTCTCTTGATAGTTGAAATGTGAGCTTGCTGCATCTGCTTAATTAAAAAAAAAACTGCTATCACATGTTCCTCAACAGCTCCTAATGTATTTGTCTGTCAGAACTGCTGGGAGAAATGGAACAGAAGGGAGGAAAAGAACAGTTCATACAGCACAATTTACCTGTGTCTGATATCAGTCCCCCTTCTGGCTTTTGAATAAAAATAGAACAGTCCTAAAGACATGCCATTGCTTGAGGTTAGGGGTAATGAGACAGCAGATCTAGCTCGGGTTAAAAATGGTTGGAGTATTAAGCATCAAATCTGATACTGAAACACTTGTTCAGAGATGAAACTTTGCATATGAATTACTTATGCAGTTATCTCTCGTTCCACAGGGTGCTTAGGAGAGAGGGGTGGGATTGGAGTAACCTTAGACTGCTTCTACAGGACAGGATAAACTTTTGAGGTCAGAGTAAAAAGCTTTGCTCAAGCTGTTGATTGTATCTTCAGAGTTCACTTGATTCCCTTCCCGGCCTTACAACACAAATTAATGTGTATATGTATATGCAAACTGTGTAATCAGCTGGAGGTTTCAGAGGTTGAATGTTTTGCCAAGTCTTGGGAAATGCCTCAAGTTCATTGCTCCTTCAAACTCTAATGCCATCAGAGGCAGTAAAACAAATTCCCTGTGCACGTAATAGGAGCAAAAATACATGCTCAGGATAGTTCAACATGGAGTGCATTGAAAGCCAAGAGATTAAGAAGGGAGAAAGCAAGACTATAGAGACAGCAATTGGAAAGATAAATAGAGAGTGAGACTGCTACAGGTAGCATTGACATGCCATCAACCTTGTCCTCAAACTTTGTACAAATTGCAATTAGGGATATAAACTTTTAGATCCTTGAGAAGACCTCCTTTCTGACTTCTTAGATGCCCATGTGATGTCCACGTGGAGCCCATCCTTGAGTATATACAAGTTTTCCATTTCTATATTAAAAAAAAAAACAAGTCCCTTATTTTTGCTTTATCTTTCCCCCCCACACAAACACCTTACAGTATATTTAGCACATGCTGCAAACCAAGGGATGAATCTCCAGAAGGACTTGAACACCTGCTGCTTCTGTTGACAGTGGCTGGAGGGTTTAAATGTTCTGCTAATGAAGTTCCTAATGGTTTCTAAAATTATCAAATAAAGTAACAGTTTCCCATTTGAAGTAAGCAGGGAAGTTTCCTGATCCTTTTTGTGGCTCACTGTGTTGTCTATTCAAGACACCCAAGTTGGAGCTGCTGGATTCCATTGCATGAAATGAGTCATTGGGGTGAGGTATATAATAGCAGAGGAACTGTTTTAACAGAATAGATCAAAAATTCATCTTATCCAGCATCTTGTCTCAATTCAGAATACTTCAGAAGAAGGTGTTAAACCCACTTAGTGCATGTGATATTGTACAACAGGGGATATTTCTTCCTTACCCCATCTGGTGATCAGTTTATACCCTGAGGCTTATGGATTGAATTCAGATTGGAACTACTCAAACTTTCATTTTCAAGATCCAGAAAGTGGATATTTCTAAATGCTGCTACATCTGACTGCCAGACACAGCAAGTCTGTAGTTTCAAGCCAATATCCCACAGCATTTTGTTTAAAAAACCCAAAAAACAAAAAAGAAGAAAGTAATCAAAACCAAAATACAAGCAGGCAAATAATAAAAACTAAACATACCATCAAAAAATCCAGCCTCAAAGCAGAAATAAGATAATGGAGGAAAATAACCTAATAACCTTTTAATCGAAATTTTTACTAGTTTATTCAATTATATTTGAAAAAAACACCCAAAAACGTGCAACTACCCTAAAATATGCTTTTGTTGGAGTAATTCCGTGATTAACTTCCAATCATTTCATGCTGAAGCTATGAATCATGTTCTTTTAACTAATGGTGTGACATTGTGAAATTACACGTTTCCACTACTTGAAAGAAGAATAAAGGTTAAATGTCAATAAAGTTGTTCTACTTATTGGGTGGATTCAGGACATTAAATGTTTGGGGGTTTTTTTCCTCATGATTCTAGGGCCAAAAATTCAGCAATCTGTTGTAGCTGAGGGTGCAACTTGCTCTGAGCTCTTCCTTCCTTTGTTCTTTGTCACTAAGAGATTCAAAGGAGCGGAAGGATGATTGTGGCAGTTCCATTCAATTCAGGTTCCCAGGTCCCAGCATCACTTCCGAAGACTGCTCATTAGTTTATCCAGAAGGTTGTGTTCCCAAACTGCACTTCAGTCTTCATTTTTACAAGTTATTGCAAATGTTTGTCCTAAGAGTGGGCTCCAAAACAGTGTCCCAACCCACAGGAAATTCTGACATTTTTGACATTTGTTTTCCTTCTGAATTGTTACATCAATATATCAAACAGTTTGAAAGTTTATGTCAAACAAACTGCTGAAATATTTCTGTCCTGACCTTAATAAAATGTTTTAAGGTAGATTGGATTTAAAGGTTATTTAGCCAGATAAAGCAAGAGTTCTGATATGATGCTCAAAAAAAAAATATTGATAAAAATGTCATGTTTCTATGAAATTTTCAAGCTCATCTAATCAATGTTTTTGCTGGAAAACCGTTCCTTCAGGAAAATAATAATGCTTACCTCTTCTGCAGCTGATCACTGTAGTGTTGGACTGTCAAACTATGGTGAAAAAGAGTAAATTTATATTGCTATTTTCATGGATGTTCTTATTAAAATACAGATCACTTGAAACTTGACTTATCAATCATAAATCTTAATAGTCACTTCAAGTTGTATAGGCAGGACTTGATTGTTCTTGCTTAACTATTTCATAAAGTAGCAATGTTGCTGATATCCAGGGTTATTTGCAACTAAAAAGTAGTCTGCATTTATCTGAACTGTTGAAATGTTAGTCCAAATTCCACTGAAAAAGAAACTATGCCAAAACATAAAGGCTTTCAGCTAGTTGCAGAAGGTGATTTTCATGATTTTTCTTCAAGTAACATGTGAAAAATTACTTATTTTTAAGACTTCTATTCTGTATGGTGCAATTTGCCTCATCCCATTACAACCTCCATGGAATCACTAGAAATTAGGAAAGTATGAAAAGATGAGGTTTGTTCTCAAGCCCTACAGTTAGGTTTTAATCAACATGTAAAAAGTATACGTGGCCCCACTGCAATGAAAAAAAGAATGACACAAATGGGAGAGCTTTGCCCTCCAGAAGTAAGTACCATGAAGGTGGGTGTTAAAGGAGGCAGAATATTCAGGACCAGTCAACACAGGGCTAACACAACTTCTGCTGAAAGGAAAACAAGCAGGTTTGACCATAATCTCTTGTGTCCTGTCTAAATAGCAAAGTGTCAAAACTGAAAAAGACGGCCCGCGTGTCTCCGTATTTCCCCTACTCCGAGTTTATCTCTGCATTCTAGCAGTAATTTAGAACAAGCCTTCTAAAATTGCAGTGCAGTTTCTTGAAGGGGAATAGGCTACAGATGATGTGCTACATACTGGAGTATTCCCACGTGGGGTTAAGTGATACCCTCCGTGGCACCCACTTATGCCACGTGCACTTGGTGTTATCTGGAAAACGCAGACTGCTTGCCAGCAGGCATTCCTGGTCAGTCAAGTCTGGGCAAAATTGCACATCACAGAGGGGGCACATGCTTTGATTTATGTCTGAGATACTCTCATACTCCATTACTCACACGCTTTTATAGCAAAACACTGCATGAGCACATGTGCTGGAGGATGGAACTCATTTACTGCACGGTCCAAAGGGGAAGCGTCAGGTTTTCTGGGATGATATTTAGTGCTTGAACAATGTAAAATCTTGTGTCAAGGCCAACAAGCTGGAATGACTATCAACTGGTGTCATTTTTGCTCTGGCTTTCAGGCCCTTTCTGTAATTAGATATATTTTGTGCAGGATACACTTGATACTCCAAACATGTCACCTCTGTTAAATTAAATACAATCCAGGAGATAAGGCAGAGAGCCTAGGTGTTTTGGCCAGCCTTGAAATCAAATGTTTAGCTAAAAGTCTTCCTATTTTTAATTTTTTTTGTTTTTCCTTTGGGAAGGTTGAAAGTCAAACAGCTGACACATTCCTGGGGACTGCTGAGTCAGTTGGAATGTTACTGAATTATGTTCTTGAGTCTAGTGAATTAGAAAATGTGGATTAATGGCACCCTAAGATCTTCAAAGACTGGTTTACAGCTAATAGTTTATAGCTGTATCTGCTGATTCAGCTTAAAGAAAGTTTCTGTGTTTGAATCTCAGAGTAAAATATTTAAATATGCATTTTAAATTAATTCAATTAAGAGTCTATTGGTTCCCGGTGACTTTAAACTTGCAAGGTGGGACCTTTAAATTATAAAACTAAAGGGAGACCAGATCTAATCCCTTTGCTGTCCCAGTGTCTAAAGTTGTCCTTTAAGTTTGTACCAGTCTGAATTTGAATGTTCAAACATGCAACTTGAATATTTTTAATAATATTCTGACTGTAGTATACCTTTAAATTATATACCTGTACTCTACCATAGAGTGCATTAAAAAAAAATTTAAAAAGTAAGCTTAATCATTTCTAGAGAAGATATTTGATGCTTAACATGAGTTATTGACTCCTATAAAATCTATAAAACTCTGCTGTATTCATTTGCTTTCCGAAACTTCTCTGTACACAGCAAAGCTTTAGGTATATATAGCTTCTAACTGAACTACCAGTATTTCAGCAGCTAGAAATAATCATGGAACAGAAGCAGAGAAAAACTGAGATTAAATTTACCATAAATCCAACTGTGAATCAAAGACAAAAGCAGAGCTAATCAAGTGTTGGAGACAAAATCCATGAAATAAGGAGAGTTTACACCACTTCAAAATCTGACCCTTAATCTGCTTCATTAAATAGTGCACAGGTTGCACCATTGGTCCCACATCACAATCACATTTTTCTTCCTATCTAATTCTCTATTTTGATTAATTTCTAGTGCTTCTGTTATTGATATTAACTATTTATTAAACATAAGTAGATCTTAAACTGAACTTGAACTCCAGGAAGGGACTGCTGAAACTCACTTTTAGTGTAATGAAGAGGTGTTTTCTTGCTTGTGTGCTTTCCTGAGTTATTTCACTTTATCAAATAGTTTGACTGTATCTTTCTATCTATCTATCTATCTATCTATCTATCTATCTATCTATCTATCTATCTACCTATCTATCCATCTATCCATCTACCTATCTTTCTATTTAATCTGAATGAGGGTTCATTACATGATGTTTAGACTTTTCATTTCTGAAATAAATAAGAAGGAAAGAAGAAGAAGGAAAAGAGAGAAAGCACCACAACATTACAGTGGTCATACAGGCTTCCTACTGGATTACTTAGGAGTAAATATACAAACTAAGCCTGCTTTATGCTTTAAATACCCATGAAAAATATCATAACTGCCACAATAGTCATAAAATTATTTTGTCAATACATGGGAAGTGTGGGGAAAGACTATGGAAAAGGTGAGAGAGAACTGCACAGAAAGACTGAGTTCTTACTTTTTAATAAGCCTCACAAATCACTTAATATCCTTTAAACAGTGGTCACACCTTGGACTCCCATCGAGCCTTCTCCCCGCTGATACTGCCAGTGCGACACCTCTTATCCCTTTATTAACCTCACATTTTATGATCTGTTAGTCAGGGAAGCACAATTGCTTCACAGGCCATAACCACACCACCTGCCCAAGCATCTGAAAACCAAGGTACCCGAGTGCTGCCTGCAGTGGGGATCCCAGCACCCTGGAGCAGCCAGCAGAGCAGGAACAGCCTCAGCTGCTCAAGTGGGGCACACTTGTGGTCAGCTGGCACGGGCTTGGGTTCAAACAGTTCAAACGGTTGCAAATTATCTAAAGGGAATAGGGGTGTGAATTTGTTATGTGATCATGTAATGGAAGAGCCTCTCATGATACAAATGTGCAAGCCACAGGGTCAGGGTTGTGAACACTACGCCCAGGTCCCTGTTCCATGGAGCAGTACTGTAGCTTTTGGCTCAGTAAAAATAAACTGTGAAAGTTCAAATGAGTCCTCTTATTTAAAGCTCAGGCGAGATAGCTTTGATACCCTGAATATTCTAGCCACCAACCAGTTCTATAAAGGAATACATTCTAGCTTTGAACCCGTCTGTCCCACCTCCCTTTCTCAGATACTCCAAAAACTCCAGCTATTGCTGAGATGTTGAATGAATATTCTTGCTAAAAGACAAGTGATAGGAAATAGCTTCTTAGCAGCCATACATTGGAAAGAATCTATCTGCAGTCCATTTTTTTTTATTAGTATAAGTGTCCTCTAAAATAGCACCACGATTCTCTTATACAGGATAATTTTAATTAATGTTGTGAATGTGAGGCACACTTCTGCCCATATTCCTTTTCTTAGACACAAGTATTGATGAAAGAACAGAGAATGGGGGCAGAAAAGCTGAACAAGCTCCACCACTGGTATTTGTGTTGTGCAAAAATGCAAGCCCCCAGCTCCAGGCATGGTTTATAATGGCACAACTGGTGAGACAAGCCTGTGCTAATGTTTGAAGCAGGAGAAAGCTGGACTCTGCTCTGCATATCCCTGAAGTCAGAGTGTGAGAGCAGGGGTTGGTGCTTCCTGCTGGCAGTGCAGCCTGCACCAGGAGCAACAGCCTGAAGGCAGAGGGGTGACCTTGTATCACCCTTCATCTGCAATGAGAGGCAGCCTGGCACCCACCTTGCAATCTGAGAGCTTGTTTGCTCCATGTAACTGTTCCAGCAATTCTGCTCATGAGCTGCTGTGTGTTTCCTGCTCTCAGCATGGATCCTTCCCTACCTGTCCCTATTCTGCCCAGAATGCCCAATGCCAAATTGTATAACGCAGAAATTTCAAAGCCATTATTTCTTGTGGATGAAAACAGGATGATTTTTAATAGAATAATGGTTTAGTTGATGTTATTTCCTGGTTTAGATGTTACAGACATGTGAAGTAGAGAAAGGTTTTCCAGCAGGAATGTTTCGAGTGGTTTTCAGTGGAAACACTACTGCCCTGTAACCAACAAAAGAGTTAATTTCATTTCTGTCTTTTTGAAAATCCCTTACCTGACTTCAATTGCTAAAACACTCTGAAGGAAATCCTGGTCTTTCCTAGAGCTGTTAGCAGCCCTCCTCTGGACTCCTCTGGGGCCAGGATTCCACCCTCTTCCTCACATTCTTACTTTGGCCTCCAAGCTTTGTAGCTGAGAAATTCATAACTGAATTGCTCATCTCAGCCCAGAGGGCTGTTGATCCCACTTTTACACAGCTGGTGTGGAATACAAGGACATTTCAGGAAATTTCATCTGCCAGGAGGTGCTTTCTGCCACACTATCTATCACCTTAACTACTGCAGGGGAGTGAGTACATAATGTGCATGACATTAGCACCTGTTTTTATAACACTCCACTTAAATACCAGAGGCCAAGACTACTGGGTTTTATTCAAAATACTGCTTTACCCTTAAACCAGGTTGTTTCCTGGATGCTGGAGAAGGAAATGAATTCCAAAAGAGAGTCAGCCTCTTTAATCTACTGGTGTGATTGCTTGTGAAAAACTACTGATTGCACGTTGAAGTTGAAATTAGTTGTGTTTAAATGTCACTGATTGGAATACCTGATTCTGTAAACCTAGATGAAGGAAAGATTGACAAAATATTCTAATCAGGAAAGCAGAGCATTACATTAACTTATATTCTAATGTACTTTATGAATTATACAAAGGATAATTAATTCAGTGGTGATAGACAGTGGATTTTTTAGTTCTTATTTTAGTGTCTACTTAAAAGTCTGTGTGACAATGGTAAAATCCTTGTTCAGTTCTTCACGTTAAAATATCCAAACCACCTAATTACTTAATTAAAAAACAAACTATCCCATTTGCACCAAGCAGTGGAGGCAGCATCCTCATCTCAGAGCAGTCAAGCAAGGACAGCTCTCTACTGGCTCCTGGACCTATAACCAGAAAGAGGAGTTATGATCATGTGGTTCTGTTGTTCACTTACAAATTGCCCTGCAAAGTCCACCATATCCAACCCAAGTACATGTTTTTCTTGTTGTACCTTATATTTAATGTTCTGGTAACTTTACCACAATCCTAGGGAAATTTTTCCAGCGACAAATAACCTTAGTGTTTGTACTGTATCTTAGTGTCTGGTCTTTGTATTATGGCATTCATGTACTTGCCTTATAAATAGAATACCTTAATTTAAAGCTCTGATTGCATTGGTAATTATGGATCATAGTAACACAGAGGTTTTCCAGTTATTAAGTTGGATAGGCCTTGCATTCCTAATGCTGTTTCAGTATCAAATTGCAATGAAAGAACCTTCACCACTCCATAACTGTCCTGTAAGCAAAAGTTTGATACATCTATGCTAGTGAGATTATTTATGTCCTATGTTCTTCCCAGCATTAAATAACAGAAATACAGCAAAGTCACCTTATTGTCCATATTTTCATTTATTTTTTAAATGTTAGCCTTACATTATCTTTTGTACATGTAACATTTATGCATTATAGAGCAGAAAAAGATTAGATAGAAATTGAATTTATTCCTTACTAAAATATGTGGCATGAGGGATAGGGCACTAACCCTAGGATTTTTATGAATAGTCAAACTGCATCTTGTCCCCACTGACAAATATCTCTGAATTCACAGCTGCTGATGGTTGTATACTTGTCTACATAGCCTGTCATGTGTGATTTCTTAGATTTTCCTTTCTTATTTTTCAAGTCAAATGCAATACTAGGAAGCTACCATACCTGTAACTGGTGAAAAGAAACATGTGATTTTGGTGTCACAGATGAATAAAACTGATACAAGATGACCCTCTTCTTTGTCTGGTCAGGTTCACCCAGTCTTGTGATTAAAATATCACAGAGAATTAAACTGTCAAGGAGTTCAGCAGAAAGGATATGATTTGTTGCCTCTTCATTACTTCACATAATTCTTAGGGTGACTATTGGCTTAAATACAGGTGTTTGTGGTTATCAATCACCTTGGAAAATAAACCTCCAGGCCAGTTTTCACTGGTTTGTTGATGGGGTGAGCACATCTGCCTGCAGCCACCAGTTAGCAAGCACATGTAATTCAGAAGAAACAGTTGCTATTGTCTATGTTGGAGCATTAAAATTATAAGCATTTGCACTGTTGGAAAGGTTTATGGGCAGAGGAGAGAGATTCAGCAAATTATTTCCCAGAGAAAACACTTTAATGATATTTTTAATATTTCTGGGTTTTTTTCTAAGGTATATAGTTCTTCATTTTGTGTCTCAGAGGTCTGTAATCCACTCCAGAAAGTTTAACAATACCTTAGATATGGAACAATATTGGAGAGAATAGCAAGCTGGTACCTGAGACCGGGAAACTTGATTTCTGCTTCTAAAGCAGGACTACCTATAAGTCAGAAAGCAGGGACCAAAGTTCAGGTCTCCACTTTGCCCAATGTCTGTCCAATCACTCTTGTTCACTGGGTCATGAGCCTTTTCTAAGGAGTGGAACAAAGTCAATATTTTCACCTGAAACACAGTTTCACCATTCTTATCTGAGTGAGTGAGAGGTGTGGATTTGAAATTAATAATTTTTGAGAGAAGATGAGTTTTGAACACATGTTTTCTGATTCCCCCCTGAATTATTTGGACAGGAAGATAATGTATAGAAGAAATTACATTGTGCTTTAAGAAACTGACAACTTGGGTGTCCAGGAGACAAATCCAAACTCTGAACTCTGACTGAACGTTAAAATGAACTTCATCATGAACATAGAATATGAGCCTCCTTAGGAGGCTCTGGTGGTCTCTTTCTAAATATCTCTTGCTGTCTGTTTTGGTTGGTGATCTCAGGTCACTTACCTTGAGGAGCACTGTACACAGAACTCAAACATCTAACCAAAATCTTGCCGCAGACTGCATCATGAGCACACGCTTAGAAGTTCAGTATTGTACCAATAAATGCAGTGATCTGAAGTTAAGCATTGTATCAGCACATGTAGAATTGCTCAGTGCCTTTGCAGGTTCAGATTTTAACTTACTTTCTCAATTTTAAGATTGATTTCTGCAAACTGGTCACCTAGAGCTCTTCAGATTATCAGTGGAGACAAACAGGCAGCTCCAAGGGACAGTGACCTCATCCCACGATAGCTGTGCTGAATCAGAGTCACTTCCTTAAGGAAATTCTTCCTGTTTAAACTAGGCTTCTTGCTGTTTATATATTTTTGGTTGTTTCCATTATTATTATTCTTATTGTTGTCACTATTTTTCTATTTTTTAAGATTACCACTGAAAGGAAAATTTATTTCAGTTAACTAGAGCAGTTTAGACTAAATACCTCATTTTTGGTAGGTGGGACCAGTGAACTGAATCCTTCATGACTTACTTTCCCATCTGTAAAATCAACACTGTTCTCTGCCTCACAAGGAGGTTGTAGAGCTAAGTAAGTAGAAGATTGAGAAATGTTTGAAAATTGAGGTTGTGTATGATCTGCAAACACAGAAGTCAGGGGGAATTTTGCTACTGACTTCATTTGTGCCAGGATTTACTCTGAATAATTTTACTTTTATTTGAAGGAAGCGTTTATGTTTTGTTTTTTTTTTTTTATGTTCTAGTATACATGCAACAGGTAAAGAAGTCAGTATTTGATGTCTTTCAGAAAAGTAGGCTTTCTTATTATGAACTGCTTACTAAAGACAATAATAGAACTCTGAATAACAAAGAAGGCTTAAATAACCCCTTGACCATATCGCCTGTATTATGTTTTATAACATTTTTAAGTATGATCACTTTTGCAGATGCTGGCTGTGTGGTTCTCACATGGGGACTTCAGCTATTTAGAGATGTATGGATGTATATAGCATATTGTTTCCCTGAATGTCAGCTACTGCGCCACTTTCTCCACACAACTGGAGAAAAAAATGTTTCACCATTATACAGGAGTGTGATAAATTCACAGAAGAGTTTTGGTCTTGATAATCTCAAAACAATAACAGCCTTAAAACTATTCTTATATTTCCTTAAGCAGTAAACATGCAGAGCAGACACGGTTGTGCTCTGCCTAATATCAGCAGATGCTGGAGCAGTTCCAGTTCCTACACCATGCTGCATGCTCCAATGCATTATTCCAGATCTGTGGAAGAACACCCATTTTTCTCCCCTACCTTGTGCCTAGGCAGAGGAATGGGCCAGCAAAGTGTAAAAAGTTGTTTGGCCAATGGCATATGGACCCAGACTTTTTTGTCAGAGGTTGTTTTCTTTGTAATAAAAGTCAAGTTTTTGCAGACAGGCCAAATTGGGTACTGTTGACTGATGACAGCTGATGACTTCTCAAGAAGTTTCCTGTCAGCCTTTCTCTGAAGTTTCTGGAGAACTTGAAAACAAATAAGTATTTAAAAAATCAGGGCATATGAAAATGCCTCCTTATGTAGGTTTAGGTATGCATTCAGTGTGTAAAACCAGACTCTGCTGAGCTGTAGGAATACCCTATCCAGTAGCTCTTTCCATGGCTATGGTGATGTTTGTCCTCTGCACTTGAAAGATGATATCTTACCAAGAATATGTGTGGTACACCCAAAGTCTTGCAAGGTATCTATAGGTACTCTAAATACTAATGATGCATTTTAGCAGGCAATTTAAATTGTCTGGTGGAATAATATAGTAAAAGTACCTTATGAAATGATCAAAAAAGCAAAATGTTCTTTTTACCTTGAAACATTTCCCAAAAGACCTTGTGAGATAGTAAGATTTTGCTTTCACAAAGAGGAAAGGAAAATAAATATTTATATTTTTCCAAATATAGAGAAATTACTTGTCTCTCTACAAAACTCAGCAGAACTCAATTCATTTAAAAGGCAAACTCCCCTCCTTCTGGAGTTCCAGAAAAAAAATATAATTCCCAGCTGACTACAGTTTGCCAACTCTGACCTCCAAGCTTTTGAATGTTGTATGTTTTGAAGCCCTCACCATCCACAAGAGAAAGCCTGGCAGAGGGAGAAGTGTGGGTTGCTAAGGGAGTTCTATGGCAAAAAAAAAGACCACATGCTATCTGTGAGAGAGAGGGTAACCCCGAAATCACACACTGGAGTGGGACCAAATTTCAGCTACTTATGGGTCAGCAGAGCAGAATAACACTGGCAGCTTTAGAGAAATCTCTGGTGCTTGAGTGGATGTGAAGTGGAAATAGCACTAATTTAAGGACGGAAAAGCTTTTATCTTTAACCTCTTGTTTACTGTTGCAGTAAGTCCAAATCTTATCCAAGCTGAAAGATGACCTTGATGTAAAACATATGTAGTTATTGGAGAATGATGGTCAGTATCACCATGGTAGAAACCCCAATACATGACTCAGTGAAGTACTAAATCTGGCTGAGCTGTTCAAGCTGAGCCCATTTGCCCGGAGTACCCAGAAGCTCTTTGTTCAGCAATAAATTAGATAAATATTTCTGTAATTGCCTATGCCTGTGATGTGAAAGCCTCTAATCCCCTGCACCCTTTCTTTGCAGAACATTCCCCTTTTTCCAGACATACTAAATGTCTGCAATGTAGAACTGGAGAACATTCCCAGAGTTGTGTGTGAGCCTTAGATACATCTCCACTCTGCTTTATACAGTGCAGGAATATATTCTGAAGTGCCTATGGCTTGTGATGTTTTGTAAACTGAAAAATTCTTCTTTAATGTGGTAAGGCTAACCTAGTTGAATTTTTATGCTGATATCTGTCAGTGACATGAGTCTAGACTGTCTGGTAGCCATCCATTATGGATACATGTTGGTAATAATAAAAAATGATCTGTGTGTTTGGCCCAGGAATGAATGCACATATGGAGTCTGTGGGCTTAAACTTTGGTCTTATGTATTCTGAAAAGAAAGAACAATTCAAATATTCATGAAGATTCTCTAACCTTTCCAGTGTTGCTGTGGGAGAGAATAATTTTTGCTAAGATAAAGAAAAAAACCAAGGCAAACAGAAATATTGGATGTGAAAAACTATTTAAAATTGTATTTTATTTCTTTCATGTCGTGCTCCTAGAGAGTTGTTTATACTAAGGCAGCTCCCTTCTTTCTGTAGCCCTAAAATGTTTTTGGACTTTCAACCAGGTTTAAATAGTAGCCACTATTCTCTTCTAGTACTTGAAAAGAAATGGAGTCACAATACATAGATCAGGGCAAAAGAATTGTGTAATAGCTCAACAAAGAGGAGTAGGATCCTCTCTTTACTTACTGGAAAACTGATTTAAAAGCTGTCTGGTTCACATCAAAATGTCGTCCACAAAACTGATTCATTCCACTTTCTAAATTAAACAAAACTAAAGGGTTTGGGATTTTTTTTCCTTTTTTTTTTTTTTTTTTTCCTTTTTACTATGTTCAAGCAACTCACATAGAATGCTTTACAATGGTGATCAAATCTGATGCCCAGAAAAAGCTGTGGGAATTGAGGCCCATGAAATCTTGTTTCAACTGCTTTTATATTTGCTGTCGGAGATGGATATCATTCTCAAAAGCAGAAGGGCGTTACTTTGGCTCCTAATGTATTGCTGATCCCTCCCTTGTGTGCTTGCCTCAGGACAAGCAGGAATAATTGTACAGCTTAGCTCTCAACCAGTGATCAGTAAAACCATTTATTGGTTTTACTCTATAGTCAGTAACAGTGCAGTTTGGGAGCCTGTTAAAGTAGAACTTTCCCAAACTGGACAAAAAGGAGCAGTTATCTGTCCCAAGACCCTTATTATTGTGCTTTTTAATAATTAAATAGGTTGTTGGAGCTTTCAATCACTATCCTCTAGCACTTTGCTTGGACTCCAGATGGTGGAAGTAAAGGTAATAATTCAGCAGTTTCAAGGAAGGAGTGAGGCATTTGGCTGGTAACAGATCTATCTGCTATGGACAGCTCAGGTGTCCACCAGCAACTTGCAGCTAACACTTGAAATTAAGGAAGAGAGCAAATACCTAAAAGCAGGAGATGCAAGAGGTCTTTGCATTATTTAGGGCTTGTGACTCATGCTGAGTACTTTTTTCTCTAAAAGTAGGCCACTGAAACCACGAGGTCTGTGACTGGAGCATAGTATTACTTCTTGTGGAGAAGAATCTGACTCATATGGTTGAATTTTTGATTGCTTACAATAAGGTTGAATTTTTGATTGCTTAAAATTTCTTGCATAAGAAATTATCCAAGTCCTCTGTTCATTCTATTTCAAAGCCCTATATTTGATACAGAGGTTTAGAATATTTTTTATAGTTCAATTAAATATTTTAGTGTGTATTTTTGCTTATAGAGATGTTCCTCTTCTACACTGGCTGCGTGTAATTTTTGCTTAGTTTTCTTGTTTTGAGTTGACATGGGACACCCTTTCTAATTCTTATCAAAAAGCTGTAGAATTGTTTTAAAAGTAATTTTCTAAAAGTATACTATAGACATATAGTGCAAATAGCTGTGACTGCACAACCTAAGTCTATTGCACATACTCTGCTGAGAGAAACTCCAAAGGAAGGTTGTGTTATAGAAATGCAATAGTTAAGCCACCTATGAGGAGATGGGCTTTTCTAGCAAACTCCCTGAGAACTGTGTCTTGGAACTTGGGAATGTTTACATTTAAAGAAAGCACTGTGGTCACTGTCAACAAAACTTAGAGCAATAGTCACTGTGTGAACCAGCACAAAGGAAGCAGCCAGAGAACCCTGAAACACACTGCCTAGCCCAGATGGGTGGTCTTGTAGATTGTCACTTGGTTTGCCCTTTCTGTTTACATCACTTGGTTATTTTTTCCATTAGAGAAGACCTTCAGATGCTGATGGGTGTGTTTCCTTAGTTTGGTGCACATTCGTCATGTTCTAAATATTGATTGTGCAGCTAGAGTCCTGTGTCAATGAAATGCTGTTTACTCACAGAATCAATAAAGGATATTTTTGTTACCAGGCTGAGAGGATTTGGATGTCATTGACAAGCCTTTAATTTTCACTGCTATGGCCATCACTGTGTGCGACAAATTTTCATGTGAAGGACCTAGTTTTTAAGATACTGGCACACTCAGAGTGAATGTGCTGTGCACAGAGTTGAGGGAGAATCACCTTTTTTGCCCCTCAGTCTGAAATCTCTCATCTGTTTCATGCTACTGCAGATTTCATGGAGGCTTTGGGGAGCAAAGGGGCTACAGCTCACATCCTACGATGCAACCTAGGACAGCACAGACACACACATACACACACATTCACTCATCTAACATTACATTTAGGAGAGATTGCTTCCAGCTTGGACCCCCAAATGTTTCCATTGGGAGACAGAAGATACTCTATTTGTGTAGCATGAGAATTTGGTGTATTTGCAACCACTGTCTAATGAGATAAAATACAAGCTGAAGGTCCGAATGGGTCTTGGATATACTTACAGGATAAACACTGAACCATATGTCTGAAAAAAGCAGCAAAACTTCACTGTACTGGAAGAGAAATCAGGAAAGGAAAATACAAATCTGTGTGTCAGTTCTATAGTGGACGTTGCCTGGTAAACCATATTTCATTTAAAATTAGGATACCAGTACACATAAATGCAAAGATAAAGTCTTACCTATAAAAAAATTTTCACACCAAGAAGATGAGAGATTTGGTCATGTTAAACTGCAGAATTAATAACAAAGAGGCCTGCTTTTTGTGTACTATAAGGTTCAACTTTTACTATTTTCAGCTGAAATATCTGGCTGTTGATTGAGGCAGACTTGCTGTGAGTGCCAGGGCAAGGAGGGGACCAGTTAGCATTGCTGGCCTTGCTGAGTGTAAAGATGTCACTTATCAGAGAGCAGGGAGTGAACAGAAATTTTCAAACTGGTCTTAACAGTTAAAATTTATTTTTGTGTGTGAAAAGTCAATTCCTTTTATAAAAAAAAGTTTGCAAACTTTTCAGCCACTGGTCACCACTTTTTTCCTCACAACTCCAGGCAAAATTTCTCATTAAATGAAAAATCATTTCACATTGAAAGATTTTCCTATTGCAAATACAACATTTGATAAAAATTGGTCCTTCTTGGTATGTGTAAATAAATATATATAAAGAAACATTAGATTTTCAAAAAAAATTTTTAATCAGTTTTCTGAAAGAAAAAATCCACATGAGGGAATGTGATATCTAATAAGGGCCTACAACCAAAGTTTATAAAGAGGCAGAAAGAAAGGATGCAGACAAGCTTTTTGTTAGAGTTCCAATGCTGGACTGGAGCCTTAGTTTGGGTGTTTTGTCTGAATCAGTTCACTTGTCACTAACTCATTTCCGTATCGTGAACAAATGAATGCATTTGCTTTTGAGTCCTGGTATGGTCAATATGTGATCATTCTTGTTGATAAATGGACTCTTAAAACTGAAGTGAAGAAGTTATAAGTAAGAGCTGAGTGTTTAAGAATTCAAATAAATAATTTGTCAGGAAACTGTAACCATCTGTCTGTTCCCTGCACTGTTAGGCTTTTCCTTCTTTTTTCCCAGGCCACTAGAGAGGATGGCCAAACTGCCTAAAACAAATAAAGAACATACCTTTTAGGCTTTTGATCAAAACAAGTGAGAAGATGATCAGTCTCATAAAGGAAAAAAAAATTAAGATCATGAAAGGATTACTTAGATTGGCAAAATGAATCACACATTTACACTATAAAATGGAGGCCAAAAGCACATTCCTGAGTTATTCTGTGTCAACAGCCATTTTAGCTGGCATGAAACTTATTCTCTATTTCTATTTCACAATCTGTTTGAAAGACCTAAGGCCAAGATGGAAATGATAGGTGTTTGATATGAAACAGCTATTTGAAAATACTGCTATCTTGTTAAAAATATCCTGACTTTCCAAGGTGTAAAGTTGCATGAGAAACCACTCAGTCTCTGGCTCCTTTAGAATTTAGATGCCATGTGCTGCTGGGAAACTACATGTACCCCTGGCAGACTGAAGATGATTCTCCACCTTCACAGAATCATAAAATCATTAAGCTTGAAAAGCACCTCTAAGATCATTGAACACAACCATTAACCCAGCACTGCCAACTCCACTACTGAATCATACCTCCAAGTACCACACCTACATGTTTTTTAAATACTTCCAGGGAGGGTGATTCCATCATTCCCTGGCCAGTCACTTCCAATGACTGGCCATCTTTTCTGTGAATAAGTTTTTCTTAATATCCACTCTAAACCTCCCATAGTGCTACCTGAGGCAATTTCCTCTTGTCCCATCAGGTTTTACCTGGGAGAAAAGACCTATCCCTTTTATTTTTACTCACAGAAATGATAAAAACAATCCATGATGAAAAGAGCCAGTGTAGACCAGCTGAGCTTTATTGGTGTTAACTCAAATACCAGAAGCAGCATTATTACCAAAAAACAGGGCACAGTATTCTGCATAGGCCTGTCTCTCCTACAAGTGGACTTTGCCACCTAGAGTAGGATCAGTGTCACCTACTACAGACATCCACATGTCCTCCTCAGGCTCTCCTCTTGGGTCAAGGTCATGTGAGAGGAGAGAAACATGCTCTCTTAGGGACTAATTAATCTCCTTCATTGTAAACATCTATTTTCAGGAGGAATCAGAGAATTCTGTGCTTAGGGAATGCACTGGGTTTTCTTAAGCCTTACACTGAATTCACTGTGTGATGATTCAGTGAACAGGGAATCAGTCTTCTTGCCTGTAGGCCATTCAGGCATCTAATGAAAAGGCTGCTAATTACAGTAAGTCACTGTTACAATTAAAAATTTCTCAAATTAAAGTAGTGATTTATTGACTTATTATTTTTCTTCTTCCATGGTTTCTTCTTTTGTTTCCAGTCAGATACACAAAATTACCTATATGCTGGATATTTCCCCAGCAATGTATGTTGGCTGGCAAATTAAAAAAAAATCAGAGTTGCCAGAGACCAGACAGTACTTACAGAGTTTGTGTGGTCTCCTCTGCTTGGCACATACTCAGACACCCTAAAGACATGAAGCTGCTGTTTGTAATAGCGCAGACCTCTGGTACCCTGCAATCTTTACCATCCTCAGTGTAAGCATTCTTCTTAGCATTTTGAAATCTTTTTAGCAATAATATGACTTTTACAGTAATTTTTCAAGGTATAGATAAATGTGTTGCCTGATTGTTGAGTCTTTGATGTTTGTTTCTGATCAAGAAGGAGGGAAACCTGTATCTTCCTCCTTTTTCTCTATTTCCTTCTCAGTGAAAAGTGAATTAATTGCATACCTCTTTTAGGAGCAGCCAAATTGACTGACCAACAATTATAATGAGAAATGAAGTAAAATCACAAGAACTGGAAAGACTGCTTTCCACAACAGAACAAATTCATATTAAGAAATAAAAAAAAACCCTTCTATTTTCTGAAATCTTTGCTTTGCTGTGAACAACTTAAGTATGCTAATGTAAATTATGTACAGAACTTCCTTGTGATCCATCTGTTAGAATACTTTCAGCACAGTCTTAATGTTCATTAGGAAGCCATAAATAGAAAGAATAGTGCAGAGCCAGCTATTTAGCTTAGAACATTTTTAGTAAAATATTTATTCTAATTGTCTCCCCTAGCTTGTTGAAATGAGATAGGTGTTTGAAGATACAGGTATAATGTATTGTGGACCCTCTGCCAGTTAGACCATTAAGATCTTCAAAAGCATACTCTAGGATAATGCATGGCTCAAGGACGAGTCTAACTAAAATGGGGAAAATTTTTAAGCTGGCATCTTGACTGCCTGTGATTTTACTTAGAAGTATTTCAATGCAGAGGCAAGAGGCTTGCTTTATCCTCTCTGAGCTTCAGGGCATCACATCAGAGAAAATCACCCCATACCTATTTAATTTGCATTCTAACTCTGAGATCATTGTATATGGACACCTTTTGATCCTATAAATAATGACTTCACTTTCAAATGTGCCATTTCCAAACATTGACACAACCATTATTTTTCATGACCTGCTATTGTGATGAAATATTGTCCAGTGCTGGCCTAAGTCCCATGGATAGGAAAATATTATAAATTTCTAGGCTGGCTAAAAAAATAAATATAGGAAAAGAGAGAAATAATTTGTGGAAATCTATGTGGAATGAGTCCAGGTTCTTATACCAGGCAATACTTAAACAGCTTAAAATATGGCAAAATATGAGATACTGAAGATTTTACTATACAGTATCCATCAGGTACTTGCCTTATGTAGCAGGTTGTGTAACTCCATTGAAGGTATCTTGATTGTCCTGTGGAGAGTATATTTCAGAAATATTTATGGATTTTAAGGAAAAAAATTAGCTAGCAAACAGATGTATTGACTGAGATAAAAATTCTTGACTCTGCCTCAAGCTTCACATGCAATATAGGGAAAATTCAGATAATAATATTACTGTTCTTGGGGTTTTTTTTTCTCTTAAGATGCTTGACTTTCCCATGGTTGTGGCTGCATAAACACCTCAGTATTTCACTTAGCAACCAGGTGTGGGAGGGCTGGTGTCCCTGAGATCTAGCCAAGCTCTCCTGTCCTCACAGGGTAGAAAATTAATACAGTGCCATGGACGTGCTTAATGGCTGCAGTGGTGCAGTCTCTAGATTTAATTTTTCAACATTTAAAAAAATGTCCTGTCCTTTTGTTTTCCTATCTGTGTTTTGTTTTGACTTTTTTAGACAGATTAGATGTTCTCATTGCTTTGCAAGGGCCTTTTGGTACCTTTCTTACTTAAATATTTCTGCTAAACTTCTACAAACTACTAAAATTTGTGTAAAATCAGTTCAGGGACAAGTTAAATATAGTAGATTTTCTTCATATTATGACTACTGAAAAACAGTACAAAAGATGTCTGCTGAACTACTCAAAAAACCCTCTGCAAACCACGGCTACATAGACAGCTATGTGCTAGTAAATTCTGAGCTGTGCATCATTTTCTCTATTATTTTGTTATCAATGTCTAAAAAGTGTAGGTTTGTTAGGGCACACCAAGATTCCAGTGCATTGACATGGACAAACATCATAATTTCTGTTTCCTTTTAGTACGCTAGTGATGTCTGCCTGACAATCAGAGATGAGCAAAAACTGCAAAACTTTGAACTGCTTTGTTTTCTGTCATGCACTGTCTTAAGTGTTCCATCACCAACATTTCTCCACTGTCAGTCTCCCCTGTAGATTTTCTCTCTCCTGGAGATATCATTAACATTCTCTGCACTGTTCAGCATCTCTACAAACCTTGTGCAGGAATGTGGAATTGCCACATCCCTGGCAGTTCACCACGAGCTCAGCTCTGCATCAGACTGAAACTGCATCTCCACCTTCCTCAGAGGCAGATAAAGTGATA
>VXAX01004399.1:129434-157819 GCA_013399835.1 Leptocoma aspasia
AAAGGAAAAATAAAGTTTAAAAAAATCCACGCAGGCAGGAGAAGCAAAAAGCGTGAGGAACAGCAGAGGGAACACCATGGTCAGAGGAGGTGGTGCTCCATGGCATCAGTGGAGGTGTCCATCGTGGTCCACCAAGGACCCCACACAGCAGCAGTTGATGTTTCCTGAAGGAGCCCATGGATAAACAGAACAGGTGAGAAAAAACTTTATGTACTGACCACAGTCCCTGTTTCTCTTTACCCTGTGCTGTTCAGAGGGGCTGAGAGAAGACAAGAATGGAGTGAAATTGAGACTAGGAAAAGGGGAAGGAGAGATACTGGTTCAATGCTTGTCTTTTTATTACCTATCTATTTTAATTGTCAATTAAGTAATTTTCCCCAAATTGATCTCTTTTGCCTTGATAGTAACTGGTAAGTGACCTCCCTGTCTTTATCTCAATTCATGGATTTGCTCGTCCATGTTCTTCCCATTTTCTGCCTGCTCCTGCTGAGGGAGAAAGTGATTGAGCAACTTTTTGGGAGTTTGTTAGCCAGAATTAACCCAGCACGTGCAGGAAAAGGTGACTCACTTTTATGCATAGTCAGCATCTGGGAGATGAAAATGTAAGTCTGATGTTACTAAAAGATGCTGTGGACTTGGAGACACTGTGACAAGATTAATATCAGTAACACTGGAAGGTCTCAGATTATAAAAAGACTTTGCTCCTACAAGAATGCATTTGCTTAATATTTCAGTGCTTATCACCAGAACAGTAATTTGTCAAAGTTGGGAGCACACTAATAGAATAGAGCTCCAGAAAATTCAGCCTTATTCCCAGTGGTGCCAGGGAGCTGCTTTAGCAACTTGGAAAAATCTCTTGATTCCACTTTCAAACAGAGTTTTCTGACAGTAGTCAGACTGCTTTAGACCAATGCTTAAAAATTCTTAAGAAAAACAAGTCAAGCTTTCATAAATGGAAGTGTAGCAATGTTAAAAGCTAAATGCAGGTTGTTATGCCTCTGATTCCCCTCCAGGACTGTCTGTTTAGTCTATTTGGCTTATGTACTCTAGAGGAGGAATTGCCTGTATAGTGTTTAGAACAATGATATTTAATCCAACTGCATTACCATGCACAGTTTTAAAAATAGGAATGGTTTCAGAGAGGCCATTTGCAAACCCATATGCAGAATGCTACGCATGAGCATAGATATTTATGGGACTTGAGCCTCCCAATGCCTGAAAAGGCAACATAAAATGAGCAAAATTTGGAATAGCTAGACTGAGGTTATCTGGAAGCTGGTTCTGTGCTAAAGCAAGGATAAGCATGGTTTTATAATGAACCAAAAAATAGAGTCTATCTTCAGTTCTTAGCGACATGAATGTTTTTTAACTCACAGGTTTGTAATTCTGCAGAATCATATGGAGGTTTATGAATATATCTGCTTTTCAAACACATAACAAAAGCCTGTGGAGCACCACTTTCATTATGGAATTTAAGGTAAATTCCATTAGGATCCAGCATAGATCAAGTCATCCACATGACTTTTCAATTAACACAGCTCTGCAGGCTCAGACACCTTTGAAAATGAAGTCTGCGTGGGGTTTATCACCACTTTTTAGTTTCTTTTAACATACTGTCACTGATTAGTCCTAGAAGCTTAATTCACTGGTAATTTTCATTTGCTTACATTTAACTCAGATGTTACATTTTAAAAGTTTTATTGCTGAAGCAAAGTGGATTCTGAAGCATAGCATTTACAGAAAGCTATTCTATCTTTGATTTCTGACACTCGGTTACACAGAGATGTGTAACAGAAATCATCCACTTTAGGAAAGCGTGCCTTATAATTTTGGGAAGATAACATTCCATTTAAGTCAAGAATTATGATCCTGTTCATTTTTTTTCATTTGCCTGAATAAAATGGCTGATAAGGCTTTATCAGGAGAGGTGTGGCTGATTTGGCTGTGAGCTGGGCAGAAGGCACTGCAGACCACGAGGGATTAGCCCGCGAGGCGAGAAGTGTGGCACTGCTGGAACAGGCCTTTGCATGCAGGGATTGTTCCCCGTGTGTCAGAAGTGAAAACAAATCTTGTGCTGAGAAATATAAACCAGATTTCCTTTTGTTGGCCTGAGGATAGGAAGGGGAGACAAGAAGAGAGAAGGGGAATACTGTAAATTGAGTCTGAAGTGAACTTTCCACAATAAGGCTACTATATGAGCTAGTGTACACTCCCTGAGGGTGAAATTCACTCTTCTGTACTGGGATAACACATATCTGGGGTTGAATTTAAAATCTCTTTTGAAGAGTTTAGGGGAGCTAAACAGTTCTGTTCATGCAATCCACCAGCTAGTAGCCCTTGCTTTTCTCTCTGGGCCTGATTTACAGTGTTGAATCCCCTGCGCTTGACAGCCACCACTCAAGGCAGCAAACTCAGCACATTAAGAACTAGAAAAAAAGACAAATCTCTATAGCTTGAGCCAAATACTGAATCTTTATTTGCTGAGATGTTACAAATCTACGTTCTTTGTGAACAGTGAAGTGGGGTTGCAGAATTTGCTTTCTCAGCAAACTCTATCAGCATTTTCAAAGACCAAAAAAATAATGAAAAAGGCACAACTAAAAACCTAGTAATACAAAAGCAGAACAAGAGGGAGAAGGGAAGGAAATTTCTGTCATTCATTCATGTAATGCATTAAATTCTGTCTCTTGCAGCAGAACCCCCACTAGAATCAGTTGTGTGGGGTCAGTGTGACAGACAGAAGAATTTGGTCAAATATTTGTTTTTTGTGCCTATTTTTCATTACAGAGAGCCATTAGAGACATATTTTTTTAAAAGAAAAAAATAAATTAAAATTGCTTTAATAGTGAAATTTATGTAAGCTTTTCCATTACTGCTGTGTTAAAATAAGAAGGTCTCTGTGCCACCCCTGGAGTAAAAATAGCAGTTTTATTTTGTTTTTTATTCGGTCTGATTCTAAAAGCATAAATGACAATTCCTAATAGCACTACAGATTTTAATGTGGAGATATTAATCAGCCTGAATAAGAAGATCCAAAATCTACATTTTTAACTCATCCAATGTAAGATGCTCTATGATCTGAACTATAGCATAAATCTTTAAATTAGGTCTAAAAATATTGGTTTCCTTTCACTGCCTTCCTGGCAGTTGTTAATTCATTATCTATTCTTCCTGTGAAGGGCTGATGGATGTTTTAAATTCCTTAAACACCAAACCTGCAATTTGAGAAATAAATGCTAGTGGGTGGAATGATTCTTAATGCTTCCTTCCTCCTCCCAATGTGTTAACATACCTCTCCCTAGATGGTCACATAATGTCTTTATTTCTTGCTTTTCTGTTTCATCTCTGCCTCCTGAGTTGTGCAGCCTCTCATCCTCTTGTCATTTTCTTTGAATTTATTACATAATTGAAGAGAAGTTCTCCTGCTTTGTAGCTGCTGTTTGCTCTTCCCTTCATTTTTTCAGACAGCTCAATTCCAGAATGCAGGTGTGTGG
The DNA here is from genome assembly GCA_013399835.1 of Leptocoma aspasia. NCBI lineage: Eukaryota > Metazoa > Chordata > Aves > Passeriformes > Nectariniidae > Leptocoma > Leptocoma aspasia. Next base: position 132,929 of record VXAX01004399.1, read on the forward strand.
GTTTTATATTTTCCTTATCTCCCTTTTCAAAGTAAGATTAATGAGAGAATCACTTAGAGAAGTTTTCCAGGTAGCAAAGTAGTTGCTAAAAGGGAATAACAAATATTTTAATTCTATTGCCTATTATTTAATGCCACAATACCATTCAACTGCAAACAACTGCCATCAAGACATTATTTTTCTAGAAGATGTATGTGTGTTTGAGTGATGTGAAACTAACTTTTGTCATAGTGAATCCCCTCTGTTTTAAACTAACCTGTTTTAGACCTTCCTAACCTCAACAAACTAAGGTCTTGCTAAAAAGTGATGTCAAGTACTACTGCTTTATTTCTCATCCCACTGAGACCTTTATTTGCTATATATACACACTATATTGTTCTGGCCTATGTTTTAGTGATTTCTTATTTATTCTGGATTTAAAAGATACAAACAACAAAATAGTTGCATAAACAACACCAAATCAAGGTGGTTCTCTCCCAAAGAAGCTAAAGATGATATAGAAACATGTTCTCTTTGTTTTCTTCCAGGCCCTGTTTTAGGCTCATCTCCCTGCCCTCTCTGCCCCTTTTTTCTTTTTCATAATACAGCGATTAATCACCAACTGGAAGTATCCAGCTAGCTCATTCAGAAAACTAAACCCATAAACCTGCAGAGCACCCTCATTGTAAAAGAAATGTACATTCATTTTTGGAGTTTGGTAAAGCCCAAAGCAAGCTGAGTACCCATTTCCTACAGCAGTGATGAAACCTCACCTTGCTAAAGAGAAGCAAAACTCTCATTGCCATTTTCTGCATGTCTGGATGTGAGAGAAATGATGCTGCTACTGTCCTGTACTTTCTGCTTGGTGCTGTTGATGCAGAATGGGTTTACTTTCTGCACAGATATTTAAGCAGTTTGAGAAATACATCTGTAAGGTCAAAGATCTGAGCAGTTGAACAAATCTTTCAGTTCTCTTGTAGTGCTTTTTAGCAATTTAGGTTGTTTTGAGGAAGAAAGAGGTATTTTTTTCTGAAATGATTTAAACGTAATATCTCCTCAAGGCGTCTTACATATTTGAAAGCATAAGTTATGTTCATTCTTTTCAGTAGTCTCGTGAACACTGACAACATTAAACTTTTTACTGCTGACTGACACTCAGTAAATGATTCTGAGTATCCCCAAATTAATGCCCAAAACTTCTACAGCACCACTGGGTGTTCTCTATGAGAAAATTCTAAAATCTTTTTGCATGTATGGCAGTGTTTCAGGTGTTTAATTTAATATCACTCCCACAATCACCTTAGTTCTAGAGTACATTTGTTTCTTAAAATTTTAATTTAAAAATCACAAGTGTGCTGCAAAATTTCTGGTACATTGGGCTGTGCCTAAATGAATTTAAATTTTCTGTTTAACAGTTTGCTCATAGATGCTTATTCATTTGTATATTTTTTTATTATTTACTCATAATTTATCCAGAACTTTTCAAATACCAATCCCACATACTTAGAGGTTGTTCTGAATGATTTTGTGAAGCAGATGCCTTAGGACTACTAAAGAAATCTAATTTACTATGTACTAATTTAATATTTTCTGGAAAATTGGTTGGATATCAAAGTTACCAGAGTATTCTAAGGAAATTTTCAAATTCACAGTGATTCTATTTTGTATTAAAAATGTCTAAATTATTCACTTGCAATAATTTGAACTTTTTTTTTCTGTTTCTTTAACTACATCCTTTTATAGAGTAGTTGGAAGTTTTGAAAGGTTAACAATAGCAGACAATAAAAACTGTTTTAGAGATTAAAATGTCAATTAGAGATATATGTGTAATAGCTGGAAACAGTTTCTCAGGTGCTGTATCAATCCTGTTTCTGCTTTTCATTCCTTAAGGGTTTGCTGGCAAGCTTATCTCTGCATATGCAGCCTTTGTCTAATGGCCATTTTATGGCCTAGGCAAGGCATAATCATAATTAGCTTAAAATTTAAGGCTAAAAGTATATTGTTTTTGTGAGGAGCCCAAGAATCAAAGTAACTGATTTTAAAATACAATGGTTTTCAAACACTGAGTTATGCTAAACACTGTGCAGTGAGAATGATACAGGACTCATTCTGACTGCCCAGGGAGAATTAAGACTGAGAACCTGACCCTCTGTGATGTTGATTATTTGGAGCTGGGGAATCCAGTTGAAAGGATATAGCTGCAATTTAATGCGATTAGCCTGCCATACCAAGTCATTGGATAATTGTAGACCTTGCAAGACTCTGCTCTTATGGTGTTGATGTGCTCTGGCCTTTGGGAGCACTGATTGAAGACGGATGATGAGAGTGAAATAGAGTCAGATAAAATTAGAGACAACTGGAGCAAATAGATGTGGATTTTCTCATTTTAGCACAAAGGAAACCTGGCTTAGGTGAAATGGAATCTGGCTGTAATATGCAAAAGCTACTTATCTCAACTCCCTCTGGCATATGCAACAAACATATGGAATAAGCTTGAGATTTAACCTCTCTACTCAAGTTCATATGACAGATTCATTATTTTCTGCATTAGAGAGAGAATATCAAGGTCAAAATCTCCATTCTGATTAGCTGACAAATGTGCACTCCTCTAGCACAGAGCATGCATTCATGTACAACCACTTTGCTGTATTTGAACATCAATTTGCTTCATTCCTGTTGAGGAAGTACCATAGTATCATTTCACAAGAATGAAAGGCCTCAGTTTAATTTCTGGTAATAAAAGTCTGAACTCTTGTTTGTCACCCAAACCTCCCACAAAGCGTATGTTGATCTCACTGCTGTAATTCTGGTTTAGTCAGAGATTACACCAGTTTTGATTCACACATTCTATCTCCATACATCCGTTTATCTAAGGATGGAATAATGCAAATTTCACCACAGTACATACTAAATTTTATAGTGTAGATGCAAACCACTGGTGTAGTTACATATGCACAACCTGAGTTGAGTTCATGGAAGGTGTGGTTTGGATGTAAAAGGAAATTAAATTTGGGTAGATATTCAAACTTTACTGTTATTTATGCAACACTATAAAAAAGGAATGACAATTCCCCCTACAATCCAGAAGATTTAACTTGCCTAAGTGCTTTTAAGAATCTGTGTCCAAGTCATTAATAGATTTTATTTCTGTAACTCATTATGAATTGCCTAGAGTCAATTAATGAGGATAAATTGAAATGATAGCAACATAAAAATTGCTCAGCATTAAAGAACAAAATCACATTCTAATGATAATCAGAAATTATACCTTGCTACTTTTTCCTTTTCCAGATCATTGCATCTGAGAGAATAGATTTCACGAAGAACCAGAATCAGGGTTTGTCCTGATTTTGTAATGAGGTGTCATAGCATTATTTCATTCAACATGCAAATCATTTGAATTCAGAATCAAAGACTCAGGTGTAGAATCATTGGTTCATTTGGGTTGGAAAGGACATTTCAGGTCATCGAGTCCAACCACGTGCAAGCACAGTAAACTGTCATGGTAAATTTTAGAGTATAGATAGATTCCAGGAAGACACCCTTGCTTACACTTGCTTAGTTAAAATTAATAGTGATTAAAAGTTTCATTATATTATTTCAACTCAGAATAAAAGTCAAGATTTTATTCTCATTTGCATTAGGCATAGTGCCTTCAGCAGCAAATGTTATAGATCATTAATTGGTAATGTCATGTATTGTAGTAAATGTTCTAATATGGAAATATTCCTCATAAGGTGGGATTTTGTATGGAAGGATTGTAGGAAGCTCCTTCTTTAGGTTGATGTTGATAGTCTAATATGCAGAAAGGAAAAATGGGAAATTCAGCCCAATTTCTTGCTACAAGAAATTGCAGATGAATGTGCAGAAAGATGGATTTTTGAATCTTTTATTTTTTTACAGGCGGTCATGCATTAATATACTCATTCACCCAGAAATTTTTAAAAAACCCACCTTAAAAATAATAAAAATAAATAAAAATATAGCTGATGTCTGGAACCATCTACAACTTTCTAAAAGCTGTGAACTCTAGCTGGTGGTGATGGATTTCTGTCAGAGGAGCCATCAACAGCCTGTACAAAACCTGGAGATGCTACATCTGGCAGCTGACTGCAGTTCACTGTCCTGTCAGAAGCACTCTCAGCTAATATAGTTATAACCAAACTTTAGCCCTGTGAAAAATACTCTAAACTGATGATGGCCACAAGCTGGGAGACTACAAAGGGAAAGGTCATTTAATAGTTTACATATTTTCCATGATATTTCTTTGTTTCTTTGACGGACATACAATGACTCTTTAGATACTGATTGGAACCCTTAATTTATTTTAACATTTTCAATGCTTTTAACTGATAGTCATCTTTTTTTTTTTTTGGGGGGGGGGTGGTGTTCTTTCTGTGCAGCATATTCTTCAGTTTCTGTTGGATCATTAATGCCAGTTTTGAGTCCTTTGCTTTTTAAAAACATACACATGAAATTTCTGTCTGTTCAAAAATTCTTATTGTACACAAGCCCTTGAAAACTACCCAGATCCACTCAAACTCTTGAGAGTGACTGTAAAAAGCAGGTTTATGAATAGATTCATAATGAAATTTGGAGCCCAGGGAAAATATTTTATTTCATATTGAACCTACTCATAATTTATTTAATGTAAAGTCTGTTTCTCCAAAAGACATTCCTGGTTATTTACTCAGAACTAGAAAAACCAGTATTTGTTCATTGTGATTCCATTTGTTTGATATAGTCTATATAATAATTTCATTATCTCACTCTGTACCATCCCATGTGTTTATTTTCCTAAATTTTTTGGACATTGTTCCATCAATGTAGAATAGACTGCTAGTTTTACTTTTGCATCTGTTGTTTTTTACTGTATTCCTTTTGCAGTTGAAATTGTTGATGTTAAGACTCTGAAGCTCTCTCCATATCAGCATATTAAATATGGAGAGATGATTCTCTAGTCCTGAATCCAAGATGCATCAAAATACTTCCATCAATATGAAGAAAAAATCTCATTATCTTAAGGTACTTGACTGTAAAATACCAACTACAAATATTGCATTATCTTGTTGTCTTCTGAGCTATGCTCAGGAGATATTTGGGACAGTTCTAATTTTTCCATATCAAGTTTTGAAAATTTAACAGTATGAATGATGGAGCTTCTCAGTGCTTGGAAATGTTTCTTGGTATCATTTAATTTATCAGTACAGTTTTAGCTTTGGGGAGATTAAGTGGGCTGCATTTCAGGGGTCTACAACAGGTAAGTAGCAAAAACAATGCTGTGAAGTATTCAGTGTGCATGAAACTCCTAAAAGAAAAACAAAAAAAACCTCACTGGTCCATATATAATAAAACTTTGCAAACTTGAAATTATCTGGAGGTTTTCCTAACCTCCAATTCTTTATTTTTTTTATGCACATCTTAACTACATATAGTACTTTTGAATATTAAAAAAGAATTGTTTTGCTATAGATATGTAGAAAATCTAAAGTTTTTTACATTATTTTTAAGCTTTTTCTTGTTTCTCCTTCAAAATCTTGGACTACCACCTTAATTTTTCAATTTTCATATTTGAATATAAAACCTCAAATTTAAGCTTGCTCAAATCAGAAGGATTTCTTCTGGTGTTTACTCAGATCTGTGATTCTCTAATTATTTTCTTGCAATTTAGAAATCAAAAACTATCCCATTGCAAAACAAGAGGGCATTTAGATTTTACACCCATTGACAAATTTTGTGCTTTTTGGAAAAAAAAAACAACAAAAAACCAGGGACATGAATTTTACATAAGCATTTAAAGATCAAAAGCTTGTTGTTGTAGACACTTCTCCAAAACCCAGATATGAACACTTTAAAGGAATTTAACAAATAAAACTTTGCATTTCCTTCACAAAGCATGATTTTTTTTATTAAAAGTGTTATGCTGTTTTTATTCTCTCTTCTCTTTATTTGTGACATAGATAGACATCTCTAAAAGGTCTGGCATTAAATTCTTTCTTTCTGAAGCCAAATACAAAAGTCCTCAGCAAGACTGGGCTTTACTCTGTATCTTACCAGACTTCTAAACGTTACCTTATGACTTTAAAATGAGTTCCTATAATTGTTTGTGATATTCTGCTTCTCTTCACTCTTATTGCAAGGAAAGATGTAAGGAGAACTTTGCTTAGATATGACTGTAAAAAGAAGAACATCAGCAGTAAAGGTTTTTGAGGTTAAATATAAAACCCCTGTACATTTTACTATACCACTACTTGTCTACAGTAGCTAATATCTTAATAAATTATTTCAGACACAACTAGAATGTGAAATACTTTTTTTTTTTAAAAGAGCTTATTTTTTACAACCAATAAGGTTCACAAATTTTCATCTTCAGTTTTGCATTTCCTTCAGATAATAGCACTAAATTAATATAGAAAAAGCTTTGTAGGTCTAGAGGTAAGCATGTTTTTCTATGGAAAGGAAAAGAATAGTAAACCTGGTGTTTCTTATGAGCTATTCTAGAACAATTAAAACATTATTTCTAATTCCAAAGTCACATTTCTTAATTCTAACTTTACAAAACTGAATTATTGTTCATCATTTTATTGTTACTGCTTTTTATGTGTTTCAGCAAACTGCCATTGTCAATTATGTAACTTCAGAACAGATACAAATAAAGCCTCTCACATCATCATATATTAAATCTAAATGTACAGTAAATGTAAATAGTACTTAATAAGACAGTAACTTTGTGTTCACACTATATTAACAGCTGAAAGACGTCTTGGTAATGATTGAAGAGGTTCAGCATCTATTCTCCTTTGCCCACTTCAGCTCAAAGGCTTTTTCTGTCCTTGGAGGGTACTGTGAGGAACCAAGATTCTCATGAACTCTGAGAAGCCTCTCCAAATAGAGCAGAGAATGGGCTGAAGTCTCATAGGGTCAGCAAACACAACATGGACATGTTCAAAATTATTAGTACTCTTCTAACACATTTTTAGAAGAGCATTTAGTAAAAAGAAAGTAATTTCAGGGTAAAATTAGAAGATTAGTGTATGTACTGAGTCCTTAATGCCACGGCTCATAGTAAAATAGGGAGAGATGTCAAAGACCTTTGCATTGTTCCTGGGCTTTCATGGGTTTTCTCTATAAAGATCTATTCTTCCAATAGATCTCTGATGAGGTGGTACCACCATCAGATGCACAGAGTAATGATTTCTCTCTCTGGAATCCAGAATGCACAGTGAATATGGTGATTAGGCTTTTTTACTTTCACATTCTGTTGCAATTTTAACACCTGTGTTACCCTTCATTGTCCTAAACTTACACATTTTTGCTGTTGATGTGTTTTTTTTTTTTCCCTGAATCAGGGCACTGACTCTGATATTATTCAATAGCTTGATGAAGGGCAGTATCACTCACCCCTTGGCAAGGCTATAGGTCAATTTCTTGTACAATGTCACTGATGATATTTCCTTTTGTCTTATTCCTTTATCCCACTGAAATGCTGAATACACTAAGGCTGGAAGTAATGCATTAAATTTGGTCTCTCAGGCTTGATGGATTTGGAAATATACTAATCCAAAGGGAGTTATAGTGCATTGTAAATCATAAATATCCTGAGAAAGAGGAGAAATGTGTAAAATTTGTAGAAGACATGAGTTATAGCACAGTTATCTTCATAGAATCAAGTCCTCTTAAGTATATTTTCTTGCATTATTTCAGTGTGAAAGCAACACTACCCACATCTAATCTGAAATACATCTAGTTATGTTTCAGTTTTATTGCTATTTTCACCCACCAAAAGAGGAAAAAATGAAATTTTGATAGGATCAAGAAACGAGAACTATATTCAAATTGAAAGCAATAGCCTATGTTCATAGTGAATTTAGATGCACAATTGAAATATATATGTAATTATTTTCAGTGTAACTCTATTATCTAGTTTTAATATTTCATTAACTGCTGTAGTGTGAGTGTATATATATATATATATATAAACATGTACATATAATTATGGCCTGAACCAAATCATAAACCTACTGCATTAATTTACCTGCGTTAAACCTATATTATTGAATAAGATTTTTTTACCTTGATTTGCTAGATTAAAGGTGCCTAAAATGCTGGATGCACTGATTTCATGCTTCCTCAACTGGATTATTACCAAGTAAGAAAATGTAGGAAAAAAATAATCAGATTCTGTCACAATCTGTTTCACAAGAAAAAAGTCACACCTATTGATGCTTGTGTGATTTTATCACACTATTTAGGAACAATAAAGCTGTTTTAACTAAAATTTACTTCACTGTATGTAGCATGCTATGTGGAAATAATATGGGGGCATTGCTGTCTCGGTAGGCTTCATTGAATAGGTGGGAAAATGTTACAAGGTAGAGTCATGAAGAATTTATCTTAAAATTTGATATAAATTCCACAAGCAAAGTATGCAGTGGTCACCAGAAGATGTTGAATTCTCAGCATTCACGTAATTTTAGAAAAGTATTACTCCCTTAAACCATTAGGGAAGGTTATTAACTCAGATCTCATGAATTTCAGCTCTTTTTTTTATTTTTTAGGCAGTGATTCATTCATTCATAGCCTCAGAAGGGTAAATAAAAGTCAGAAAAATATGGTCAAGTGTACAAAATAATTTAATTCCCTACATGAAGTGTCCTCTCATGCCTTAAAGCACATATATAAACAGACTAACATGAGTCATAGCTGATGGGTTTTTTCCCATATAGTAAAGATAAGTTAGCAATGATTATATTTCCATTTTAAATAAGGACTCATCCTATAGGAGAGAAAAGAGTCACTATGATTATCCAGTGCCTCTTTCCTTTCAGTATTCTGTAACCTTTTCTGCTGCTCTCATTTTTCTTTCTTTAAAAAAATCAAAGCCTTTCAAAAATACTCTCTAAACTCATTCTTTCTTTTTGTTCCGTGTATTTGCCCTTTTGGCAACATCGTTCTATTAATTAACCTTTACCAACCTTTCATAGATCTCTTTACTAAACTTAAACACCAAATAAGAGAACTGTTCATGGAACATTTGAGGGAGAATTGACTGAAACAAAAGCTTGACATTGTTTTCAGTAATGAATTTTACACTGGAGTATTCAACTGAACTTGAGGAGATTTAAAGCACATTCTAAGTTGTGTTACTGAGACACACTGAAATGCTTTGTTTTAGCAGCTGTTGTTTACACCTGAAGCTATTGTACAAATCTAGGATCTCATCAGTTTGGGAGTTTTCTCCCATCGTTTTCTTGATTTCTTTTTTTTTTTCCTTCTGACAAATGAGGCTTTTATAAATTAACTCAGCTGGTGCACATTTGACCCCAATTTTTGAATGTGTTCCCTGGGTCAAGTACTTTTGTGTGTGAGAATAGAGTCATTCACCCCACCCCGAGGCAACCAGAGTACTCATGCATTTAACTTACCATCAACACGTTTTTAATCATAAATAATTTTCTACATGTTTAATCTAGGCAAACAAATCATGCTAAAAACAATTACAGGCAATTCCACCTTATTTTCTAGCCTCTGCTTACCATGTTAAACTATGTACTGAATAATAAATTACAAATTAAAATCTGTAGAATATCTGGTATGTGGGTGTTTCAACATATTTAAGTGAAAAATTATTTTACTGTGAAAAATCCAATGAATCTTACCCCCTGACCTTTATGTAAATTTAAGAATGATATTCTTATATCTTTACATCTCTGTCTTCCCCACTTTGTCTTATCAGTTCCTTCCATGGATGGAAGTTTTGCTTCCTCGACCTAAGTGCCAACATATGGTTGCATTCTGTAACATGAACTCGTGGCTAAATCTATGAACTCCATTCCTTAGTCTCCACCTTTGGGACATCAGTAGGTGGTAATCTCAGCAACCTGGATGTGATATCACCATTGTGGCATTTTCATTGACACTGCTCTGCTAACAGAGACCCCTTTGCCCCCCAAGTTTAATTTCTGAAGAATTAGCCTCTCATTACAAACCATTAAATCTCTTGTCACTCAATCCTGTAGGTTGATGGAAGCATGGGATTTGCTGTGGGGGTAAAATCTCCCCTAAGAGTTAAACTTGGCACTTCCCTGCTTGGTGATACAGACTCTGGATGGGTGGTCCCTCTGGATCTCCTTTCAATAACAGGTTCACAGGTAGACAGCAGCTACAGACAGGATTAGAAAGCTGGAATTCAACAACTCCCAAATTTTATGAGTTTTGAAGAGCCAACTCTTATGCTTATGCTTTGTAAGGTTGGCAAGGTGAAAGAATTGCGTTTGATAAGAGTAGTTCTTTATTTATTATTGTAAAATATCTAAGGAAAGCTTCCCTCGTGGGTGGTTTGCCTTTTCCTACCTTAAATTTCTAGTCAATGTTTGAGTTGCCCCTTCTATCCTTCTTGTGGTGATTTAGGTTTGGTGAAATCTAAACAATGTGTTTCATATTTCTTATATGCCAAGAGGGACTTTCAGGGCAGGGCTGAAAGAAAGCAGTGCTTTTGGTTAACATCTCCCATGAAGGCAATATATCTAGAATAATTGTCCTGGGAAAAGCTAGCCAAAGAAATTTGCTCAGCTGTAGACTGACTGAAGAGCTCAACAATGTGATAAATGGTTTACCTTATCTGAGTACTGAATAATGTCAACCTGTATATAGCAGCTTTGATAGTCATGCAAATTGTTATCACATTTAGGTAAAGAAGAAAGTTCTTCTAGGAATGTAAATGTTAAAAATGTTCCCTCTCCCTACAAAACACTAGGGATTAGGGTTGAATACTAAGAAACAATCGTGTTATAAATTCCTTCTGGAATTAAACATTTTGAAAAGAAATTTTAGAATTTCAATAAATATTTTTGTCTATGTTTTAAAACACAATCAAATAGTATTTGATTTAACTATTTGATTTAACTATTTAACTATTTGATTTAAGCAATCAAATAGTAATAAGATAATTAACATAGAAATTATCAGAGAGAGGTGAGACAAAAGATCCAATGCTTTGTTCATGGTATCATCAGGAGATGGTAATTTAGGACAGCAGTTCAGACAGTGCTCAAGGATTTTTCAGCAAACCTAGTCAGTCATTGTTATCTTATAATTTGAAATAAACCACAGATTTTGAAAGCAAATAAATGACTTATTTTTGCATTTGACTGGCAAACTATGATGACAGATTAACAAAATAGCCCTATGTTTTTGAAATCTGTTTTTACAGACATATTTTATTTAAACTGTGTTTAAAGTCTACAATAAATCACCACAGAAACTGAAGAGAAATAAGAATCCCAGTTTAAATCAAATAATCCAAGAATGTAATAGCTAATTGACTATGTCATGGGTGGATTGACTTTCATCAGTATTGAAATCCATAATTTATAAAAATGAATAAGAGAGACATTTATTAACCTTAAAGGACCTAAAAAAACCTGATAAACATAGTTCAGTTTTTTAATACTGATTCCTGAAGTGGAAGGACACTCTTTATCATCTCCTGACTTGCAGTTTAAATTAGAAGGTCATACAGACCACAGAAACGCCCCCAATCCTCCCGGAAAAACAAAACAAAACAAAACAAAACAAAACAAAACAAAACAAAAAAAACCCCAAAAACATATACACCCTGAATTTCCAGGTTCTGTTGCCTATTGGCCACCCCAGTTCAAAACAGTCTTTGGCAGAGATTCATTCCCTTGAGGTATCACCATCATTTTTCAAGCACAACCACTTGCTCTCTCTGGAGGCTCTTTGATTCACTTCCAGCCTATCAGCTACAGATGTAAGGCACCTTTTCAAAGCGTGTATCAGCAAAATTCCTCTCCTGGCTTTTCACCTACTAATTGCAAGCAGGGAGCAAGTTCTCCTTTTTCAAACAAAGCCACAGTTTTTGGATCTTCCCTTGGTATAACTGTGTCTGCAGAGCCGTACACTGCATAAATTGTGATCGTGATAATGTGACACTTTCATCTTAGCTTGAAATAGCATCTGTCTGCTGCAACATCTTTGAAATCTTGATTGATAAAGGATTTAGACCTGGTTTTAATTATCATCTTATGTACTTGGCAAAGGTTAATATTTTGCATGGGGAAAAAGATCAGGCTATAATTCTTGGATTTAAAGCAAGAACTCCAGAATTTTTATTAACTATGACTTTCAATGCTAAAGAAAACTTAAATTTTTGAGATGAATAATTTTACTGTTTGTTTGAGAAATATGGAATTTTTTTTCCATGGCTTCTTCGGTTTACAAACAGAGGTTCTTAGTGCTAGGAAAACAGGAACAAAACTAATTCCATGATAAACACAAAAATTTCTGTTTCAAATGTATTTCAAACTCATTAATGACCTAAAGTCATGGTCCAAAGTTAAAGGAATTACACTAGCTCTCATTTGGCCATATTTTTCTGGTAATCCTAACTTGATCAGTCCCAAGCATACAGAAAATCAAAGAAAGTTGTAAACTTACTTTTGTTTCTTCAACTGCTCTCAATTATAGGAAAGAGACAATTAAATCTTATTGTGTCATTTTAATGCTGGTCATGTCCTAAAATATAGCTTCACAAGATAAATTTCTTTTTATTTTAGCTTTCAACATGCCTTAAGTATTAGGGTTTGGGGTTTTTTTAGTATGATTATTTTTTCCCACATGGATCTAGATCAAATATCTATATATGGCCTAGATGTGTATTGCGTGGCATTACTATTTTAAAGAAATAACAAAGCATAACTAAGAAAATATAAGTTTATGAGACAGAAATGTAATTTTCATAGAGTTGCAAAATCACACGCTGAGTTAATTTTGCTGTACAAAGAATTTTTTTAAAGTTAATAAAAATCATGTGCTGTGCTTTTAATATGTTGAATTCTTATGGCTAAGAGGACTAATAAAGTGAGTGATTGATATTGAATTCATAGGTTTCTGTTGTGGGTATTTAATTTTTTGAGTATTTTTGTGTATTAGTTTCACTTGGGTTTGTTTTTTTTTCTTTGTTTGTTGTGGGGGGTTTTGTTTAGTTTTTTGGGGTTTTGTTGGGTTTTGTTTGTTTGTTTTATTTTAATCAATATCTCTCAATACTCAAAGTCATCATCCAGTCAATATGGATATCATAACCATATTTCTTTCTCTAATCTTCAAAAGGAAGCAAATGGGATCAGACACTACTATCATCTTCCTAGTCTCAGCAGAGAGCAAGGAACAATTTGACATAAAAAAAGAGGCATCTTTTATTCTGTAAAGATGATATGTCCTCATTTGAAAAGAAGGTTTCTAAGTTTAGTGTGATCAAATTGGAATCATCATCAAATTACTTGTATAAAAAAAAAAATTAATTACTACAATATGGAGTGGGTGGAAGTACTACTTACACAATTTAACGTGTAATATGATGTCTTTATTCCAAACTTTCAATCTGACTTGCACAAGGGAGCGATACCACTCAGAGGCTATGGAATATTTTTAGATGATTATAGTAGGGATGTTTGTGATCTATGTGCTCAAGAGCTGTGTATGAACTAGGGTTAGTTTATTCTGAACATGGAAAAAGCTCTTTAATGGAGCAAATATCAAAGTTTTTCAGACACTTTTTTAACTCTTCAGAACATACGAAACAGGCTTATTCACTGTGGCAATTATCCAGTCTTTGGGATGTAGAACACTGGGTTGACGAAGTCTTTGGTTTCCAGATTTAGCTTGCTTCCTTTTTTGTGTGTGTCTGAGGCTTCTAGATGGGCAAACTCACATAATTCAGTGATTTCAATTCTTTATCTTTTAATTTTCATTAATCCATCTTGTGTGATATCATACAGAACACACCTGTAGAGTAATTTTTTGTTTTATTTAAAATGTGGTAGGCATTTTTTGTGTTTTCACAGAAGACATCCTTGGCTGGCTGACAGTTTATTTGAGCTGTTTTAACTACTGTATTAATAAACAGTGCTACTTGCAGATCGTGGCAATATGCTTTGCATTTTCATTCCCTGTTTTTCTATTATTGAGACGTGTAATGAAAACAGTATATGGGGCGGGATTTTAAGCATTTATTTTTAACTACTGTTTATGGCTCCAAATTCATTCCTGGTGTAAGATGTGCCTAGAAAAGCAATGAATATGGATGAGACTGACCCATGTTCCTATATTTTCACATAATTTCTGCAAAAGACAGTTGTCTCTGCTGGTCTCTGTGGGAGAACTGTATCACATGCTAAGTTTGAAAGAGGATTTAAGAGATGATATAATAGTTTTTCTAACTCTAGTTCAATGATACTTTATGATGTGATTCTGAAGTGAGCTGCCAAAAGATAAATAAATAAGGGATGAGCTTTTAAAGGAATAGCTCTTGTTCATGTAGTTTTTCAAAGAATACAGAAAAATAAATTACATCACTTCATATGTACACATCAATTCAGGAGAACACAAGCTTCTCTTAAATGCTGAAGGAGTTTTTTAGATTTTACTATCCATATTTGTTGTGGATATGTCCTTTGCTTAAACTTACATTTTTCAAAATATGAGGGGATTAATAGTCTCTCTTCTATTTTAACATCTGTTTCACTGCATCTAAAGAGTTTTTTACCTATGAGCTATTAAATAATTAATATTTTTTATCCATAGAGTGTGGTTATAAATGATTAAAGTCTGGGAAACAGGGACCTAATTAGGATAAAACCAAAATACAGGTAAAAAGGAGCACAATTTGATTGGTTTTCACTGTGATTTTTTTGATTTTTATTTTTGAAGATTCTCCTCCGTACTCCCTCTTAAATGTTGGATAATTTTCCATGAAGCATCTTTAATTGGTTCCGTTTCCTCTAAGGTTAGCTGCCACCCTTCTAAATGTAAGCTGCTAAGGCAAATAAAAATGATTGTTCCAATTGTGTGGTCTTCTGCAACCTCTGCTGTGAGGCCAATAAACCTGAAATAAGCATTTGCAAAAATGTGCTGCAAAACACTCCCCAAAGCCACTGGTGCCAGCTAAAAAGACATTTTTTATTCTCACAGATAAAAAAAGCACTTAAGGAATGAAAGGTTTAGTTTGCTGGTTTTACTAAAGCTTGGCTCTAATGGTGAATACCTCAGCATTGGCCTGAGCAATAGAAAGACATTTGACACTTAAACTTCCATAATAGAGCTATTTCAGGGACGAAGCTATTTTGTTTATTGAGCAATATGAAAATCATATGGAAATAGTTCTTTAGGAAAATAGCAATAAACAAAATATCCACGTGCCATCAATAATTCTTTACTGTATTGTGGAAGTAGAAACACTCCACAATTATCATAGGCTTGCAGAACTCCTAAAAAGTAATCTTTAGTTATAATAAATTTGGCTTGTGTGATGATGTCGTGCAATATGGTCTAATTACAGCTAGAATAAACAAAATGACGGTTAATGTGGACAAAATGTCCAACAGTTTATAGGCTTTGGCTTCAGTTTTGCATTCTGAAAGAGCAGAAGCTTTCAACAAAGCCCAGCATTGCTGCATTTGCCCACAATTATCTTCTACCCCAGTGTATACACAGTGACCTACTTTCTGCAGTAAAACAGCTTCTGCTGCATTTGGAGGATGTTCTGCCTTTTATGGGCACAAGCAACAATTTTTACGTGGCTCATGAGGAGAAAGTAAAATGGAGAGCTCCTGCATTGTGTTTTTTTCTCCCTGGTTTTCCTGGGTTGGCAAACCAATGCTTCGTTGAAGTTGCCAAGGTAATGTCCATAGGCAGCAGGCACAGTGCCACTAAATACAGGTGAAATCTCCCTTAACCACATCCCGAGATGAGTAAGGGCTCACAAGTGGGAAGATGCATTTGAAATACTTTCTATTACTTCTTGATTTTATGTTTCTGTGTGGGTTTTTTTTGTTTGTTTGTTTTTGTCATTGTTTCCTTTTGAATTTTTTGTGTCATTGTTATTCTAACAGGTCTTTCTGGTCCAACATGCAATGGAAAAATGGTAGAAGACATAAAATTACCCTTTTGAATGCCATACCTCATCTCTGGATTTCATTAGGTAATAGATTTTAATGTGCAGTGGTTTATGTTGTTTTAAATTAATAGAATTTAATGTTACAAAGAGTGTACTTTTACTCCATAACCTATGCTGAAAACACAAATAAAGCTTTACATCTGAAGATTTGCCATCCCCTAGTATTTTTGATTACCTCAATCACTAGTAGCTTACTTTTATTAATAGAAATATTTGAGAAAACCAAGAAGTAATAACTAACAAATGTAGATTTCTTTTCATTCCTACTTACAAAGTAGTTAGAATTCATTCAAGCCATCTATAGTTACAGGGATAATATGTAAGATTATCCATCCTGTCGCTATGTTGGCACAAAAGAATATGTTCAGAATATAATGAGCTTAATAATTTTGATGATAAGCAGCTGGTGATTTTTGCCATCAATACGAGAAGAAGTATCAGAGGGAAAATAAATGGGAAAAGAAGGAAAAGCTAAAAGAAAAAACGAAGATGAAGAGTTGGAATAATTTTTTTATGTATGTCTGTTCTTTTTATTGCTGCTTTTAAGTGTTTTATACCCTGAGTGTTGAGAAAGCAGCATACTTAACTGATTCTTTGACCTCTTTGAAAATAATTTGTAGCTATCACTGAGGTCTATTCTTATTATAACATCAATGGGTACAAGTTTACAAGTAAAAAGAGTTTTATGTTCTTGTACCATTTTCATAATTTTTCATCTTTTTCCACCATAATATGATTTTCATATTGTTTTAGATGATTATAGTAGTTGGATCTTGAGTTAAATTAAAGACTGATCCTCTGATGAACCTGAAGAAGACTTAGCCATTATGCTCACTACATGCAGAAGAAATTATAAATAAGAAAACAAACCAAGTCAGATTAGAAAAGGTTAAAAAACCAAGCAAATGAATGAAGCCCTTCCTCACCAAAATAAAGCAATATAAAAAAAGACTGTCTTATTTCCCAAATAATGACAGAGATTGTTATCAAGTATTTGTAGAAGAAACTGTTATGTACAAGGAAGTTATGAAAACTTGATCCCCCTAAAACCTAAGAAATTTTCTGTATAATTGAAATATTTTTAGTTGTTAAGATTGATAGGGGTAAAATATATCTGTAATTGAAAAATTATGCTAATTGTAATCTGTAAGAGAGCAGACTGGAACTGTTGAAAGAGAATGATCATGTGCTGTTTAAAAAAAGTGATGTTGCAAACACCAAAAAGGTAATAAAAATATAGCAAAATAGAATGATGGAAATTTAGGATGCATGTATTTATTTAAGCACTAGCCATTGAAAGGATATTTTAAGATGAATGCTGGATTATTTGAAAAAATAGTAAGTAATGGAATAGTAATAATTTCTGGTTTTAGTGCAGTGGGGTTTTGTCTTTTTATACTAATTTAAAGAAATTATCTAGAATGAGAGTAAGCCCCCTCAGGAACTGAATATGAGCTAAAGCTGCTTAGCAAACCTACAGATCAGATCCTGAGGAGGGAAATAGGTCATAATCCTATAACTGTACATGAACACAGCCTTTTTTTACGTGTGGTGGGAGTCCCAACTTATTTTAGCAATTTAAAATTTATCTTCTGATAGCACCTTGGGAGCCTTTTATGGTCAGTAATGGAGCCAAAACCCAAAGTATCTTGGTCCTCACTCTGCTGTATTCTCATTAGTGTTCGTGATTTACTCTGACTGTGGTTTACAGCAGAGAGAAGCTGAGATAGTTCACCATTAAGGAAAAAAATTAACATTTACTTTTTTACTTTTTTAGCTTGTCATGAATATGTCTTTTGAATATATGAAGAGATTCCTTCCACCACATGTAACCTCCTCATCTTTCATGACCTCTCTACAGCTTTGAACAGAAACCAGTACTTAGATGATTTAGAGAGTGTGAGAGGGAGATGGAAAAAGAACAACTACTGTAAATATAACTCAAAAAATCATGACAAACTGGGAAGTTTAATGATTCTGTGGTTTCAGTAGACAGTGGATATTCTGTCTGGCAAAAAGCTCTGTCAGAAAAAAGCTGTTACCACGTAGCTTGTGGTAATGCCTTTCACTCAATATCGGGTTTTTTGTTTGTTTGTTTGTTGGGGTTTTTTGGGGGGGATGTGGTGTTGAAATCAGTTTGTTTTTTTTTTCCCAAAGATTATGTGGACAATATTCATAGACTGTCCTGCCTAAAGGAAGATGTCACTCTAGTGTAGAACAAAGCTGGCCCAGACGATGGGAATACTCTTCCTGAATCAAATGTTGGCTTCAACTGCAGGTTAGCTAAATTCTCCCAGAGTTCATAGAACATTGATGGATCAGCTCAAGGCCTTGGTTTAAGTGCACGTTAGCCACAGCAGGGACACTGCCTCTACTCCTTGCAAAGGTACCTTTAACTGCTAGCAAAATTAGATTTATGTGGAGCTAAGGAATTTCCCATCTCCACATCACACTGACCAACGTGACGCTTGCTCCCAGTCAGTTCCCAGAGAAATAACAGCACTTCTACGTGCTGGTCTTATCATCATCACAAGGACAATCATGCATATGTTGAAAAATTACAGCAGAATATTAAGTTCTGTGGACCTGAATCTTGTTTTCTGATGCTGTTATTTTCTGATTTAATATTTGAATGAAAATTTATATTGGTGGTTAATATAAGAAGATGCTTATGGTAGACTATTTTTGAAATTACCATAGATGTATTAACTCTACATATACATTTTTTTAATTTATACAAAATATGAAATAGTGTATACTTTATAAAAAAGAGATTTCACTCAATTACTTGAATAGGATTATTCAGCTAAGGTAATTTGATTAATCATATTGATTGATTTGAACTATTTACGTGAAGTAAAACTTGCAAGATTGGAGCAATATCCTGAAGATTGTCAGACATAGCTACTCTGGATGCTGTTTTTTGCTACCATGAATGGGTGGAGGCAGTTGAATTTTGCCCAGGGTGTCAGCATGATGGTGACTGACCTAGTGCACAGCCATTTCTACAAAAGGATCCAACAAAACCCTTCCTTGATCTAGCTCATAATTAGAAGCATGGACTCCTTTGCACTGCAGACATTAACAAGGATAATTAAATAGTCTTTTTTGCTACTGTCACTCCTCCTACAGCACTAAAAAGTAACCTAAGAGTTCAGATGCAGCAGCGTCTCTTTCCTCATTACTGCAAATGAGTGTAGGCACAAAGCTGATAATTTTTCTCACACATGTGCTTGCATGCATTACCCTCTTGTTTTCATTAATCCGTGTACAGGAGGGGACATGCATGATCAAAGCAAGGGATCAGCAACTTGCTCTGAGTTATTTATGTTCTTTGGAACAAGACACTGTACTTCGAACAGATTTTTGTGGAAACAAGAAAAGCCATTTTTAAATGTGCATAGTAGAGGATAGAAAAAGGAGTTATCTTTCTCAATTTACCATTAAAATAATTTTAATCTCTGTAAAACCAAGAAAGACAACACAGTTAAGCTTTGGATGTTGATGGCTGGAGCAGAAAATTTCGGCTAAATTCAAGTTACTGGTCCTAAATGTTGAGACTAAATCTACCTACAGATAAGAGTTTAAAGGAATCCAACTTTTCTAAATTTCAGGTGTCTGTAATATTTTAATAAACCTAGAGTTCATGGTTACATGCAGTCTAACCACAGATTAGACCATCATGCTTTAGGATAAAAAAAATTATTATACATTTTTTTTATTGACCTGAACCTGGAAAAGACACTTGCCACAGATTTTGAACTATTAACAGTAACCTTAACCTAGAACGAATTGTATTCCCTATGTACTTTTATGTTGTTTTTTCCCTAATTAAAAGTACATGCTTGATTAACCTAAATTAACATACTGACATTTTCTAAATACAGGCTGATGTAATTTCATCCCTGGAAGGTGAACTAGGATAACTCTATAAAATAATACATGTATTATTTTACTATATAAAAAACTATATAAAACTCTATAAAAATAATAATTCATAGATGAAACATGTACCAAACAAATCTCTGTGTGCCCCTTGGTATGGAACCAGGTCCTAAGGAATGAAGGTTGTATCTTCAAATCTTTCACTGTTTGTAACTGGTATAAATGTAACAGGTTCAGCCTATAGCAGCATCTAATTTTTATATTTTAAATCAGTTGTAAATTTATTTTCACGTGTTTCTTCAAAACATCTGTAACTTTCAAGTATTTTTTTTATTTGCGACTTGGCAATAAATGCTATGAAAAGGCTTTGTTTGAAGAGCTCCTCTCTAAACTAATGTTTTAACTCCCTGGTTCTTTTTGCTGTGATGTACTTCCTCATCCATGCTAAGAATTGTACCTCTGGAAGGAAAAAATAAATTGCACATGTGTGTGTCATACTACATGAAAGAAAGTGTAGAAAAATGCTACATATAAACTAAAAGTTCTTTACTGCATGTGATAGCTAATAAATCATATAATGACTAATGATTTTTTTTACATATATGGAAATTGAAAAATCAAAGATCTAGGCTTGGAAAATGTATCTTAACTTATGCCAGTTATACAAGACTGGGTAAAGAATGTACTTACTGAATCAGAAAATGTGACTGGTATAGAAAATGTAAAATTAACTGACTAGGTTCAAAGCAAATTAAAACTAGCAAGCAAACCACTAAAAATCCTAAGAACAGGGTACCTTAATATCAATATCACAGTAAGTAGATAAATAATTTTGAAGAAAGTATTCTCCTGACTTTGTAGAAAATTAACTTGGAAAGAAAAAAAAGTATGTCATTCTGATTCATTGTGGCAGAAGGCAGAGTGCTGGAGAAGAGGATGAGGAAAGAGATTTTCTCTATTGCTTGTAATGGCCTTTAGAAATCTACTGGGAGCAATTTTGTTTTCTTAAACTAACTGCTCTAAACTGCCTGACTGCAATCCTGACCTATCATCATAGTAACAGATAATGTCATAACACAGATCCATCACAATTTATAATCTAAATATATTACATATCTTTTACTCTTTTCTCTCAGTGTTCTCCAGCAGTCTAAAGCTGCTTTTGACGATAGTTCTGGAAAATGAAAAAGTCGTGGAATGTGTGGGAACCAAGAGCCTGGGACACTACTAAACTGTCATAACTTGAAAACTGTGTCATCTGTGAAATAACACATGCCCCAGTTTATATTGCACTGTTTAGATTAGAACATAAACTGTAGCACATGGAAATTTCTTCCTATGCACTGTGTGCCGGTGCCTAGGATTAAAGCTGGAGGCTCAACTCTCCAAGTCTGGGGCTACGAACCTCAAAATCCCACTCCAACATCACTTATCTCTTCTCTTCAATTTAAATAACTGTTTTTTTTTTTACACTGAGGTTGCCTCATTGCTTTAAGTTCCTTCTCTGTATAATTCAGAAACTGGATAGCCCGTGGTGCTTACCTTGTGCTTTTATTTTAATTATTTCCTTTTATTTTGTTTGACTAAATAAATTGTGAATTGAAGGCTGTGGAGTTCTGAATAGGAAATCAGAGTCTGTAAATACTGTAATATGGATATAGTAAAGCAACTGGTAATAACTATATATTATCAGGGAAGTCTAGTGATAACTTGAACAGGAGTTAGAAGTAGAAAAACCGGGTTTGTATTCTTATCATCAGCCACTACTTTATTTGTGTCTCTGGATAAACTGCAGAGGCACAATTTTTCACAGCAGCCAAGTTATAACATGGAGATTAGAGCATTGCTCGACTTTTGAGAGACTCTGTGAGGTCAAAACCACAAGAAATTTGCAAGTAGTTTGGAAGGTGACACCTCGGGTCAGGACTGT
This sequence comes from Leptocoma aspasia, assembly GCA_013399835.1. Taxonomy (NCBI): domain Eukaryota; kingdom Metazoa; phylum Chordata; class Aves; order Passeriformes; family Nectariniidae; genus Leptocoma; species Leptocoma aspasia. The sequence goes on from VXAX01004399.1 coordinate 154,699, forward strand.
GCATTGTACATTCTTAGATGTTTAGAAGGCAGCCTGATTTTAAGTACTTCTCATTGTCAGGCCTCAAGGTAAAATTTTCAACAGATAATTATGGCAAAAATTGCCCAGCTCTTTCTCATTCTGAGACTGAGAATTAGAATCATGTGAGGACCAGAAGATGAGACCTTTAAGAAAGGATTTTGAGGCATTAAAATGCGTATCACTGGGAATGAGAATCATCCCACAGAAATGCTGGTGTTGTTTGGGAAGAATAATAAGAAGGGATTATTGTCTTTGTGTTTTCTGGTTGAGAAGTTCTCTGTTATCAGATTTCATCAGGAAAGTATGTTTAATCACTGATCATGTCACTGCTTAACTTTCAATTTTGGAAACTAAACTAGTCTTCTGATTTATTTTTTTTTCCTCAGTAAGAGATGTTCTCCAGTCCTTTAATCATATTCCTGGACTTCTCTGAGCCATTTATAATTTTTCATCATATTTCTTTAAACACATAATTGGACACAATAATCTAGCACTTATGGCTTCATTGCCAGTACAGATGTAACATACTCTCTTCGCATATACTTGGCATTTTCTCTACTAAAACTTTCAAGGACTTATGTATTCCACAATGAAAACTCATGTTCAAGTAATTATCCATGCTGACCTCTAAGTCACTCAATATCTCTCTCATTCCTTAAAATTCCCAATCCTGAAGAATGACTTACATTCCTTATTCATAATTATGTTCTTTCCACTTGGCAATGTTGAAATACACATCATTTTCCCACAATGTGTTTACCAAGAAACTGAGTTCATTCTGCATATGGGACATAGTCTTTTTGCTACTGATTCCCTTGATCTTTATGTCATTAGAAAAATTTATAATAAAATATTTACATTGTCTTTTCTCAAGTGATTAATTAAAAAGGTTAAATAGCATATATTAAACAATCAAAATCTACAGTGTGACATTAAACTTATTACTTTATGACAGTAATTTTTAATTTAAAAAATATTTAGTTTGTCTTAACATTTTAAATGTCTAATACTATCAACATGTCATCATATATGTTTCTTTTTTTTTTTCCTAAATATTTATCACTATCAGATCCTCCTCTTTTATGTCATAATTATTAGTTAATTAACTGATGCTCTCAGCTTCCTTGCAGGTCTGTTTTAGCTAGCACAGTTTTCTTCCTCAGCAGAAATTTTGACATTTTTGGCACTTTAGGAATTCCCAATTATCCGTCACATTTAATTACTTTCTCCCAATAGACTTTGCTCATAATTGTTATCATGTTCATGAAGCTAGCTTATAAAATTTAAATGAACTGTAAATATGGTGGAGGTTGGGATGCTTCAGATATAACTGACTCCTTATAACTTGTGCTCTACCAGTTGTTGCTTTTTGCCCTGGGTTTAATGGTTCTTTCCATGTGAAGACAATGTACGTTGATTGTCACATTTTTTTCAGATAAACTTTTATAATTTTATAAACTGTGAAATTATTGAGGAGTTCCTTGCATTTGATTTCCAACGTGTCTCAGTAAGAATTGGAATCCCTGACATTAATCCATCTTCTTCAATCTACACATGATGTATCAGTCTTCAAGAACTTGACCATCCCATTCTTTAGGGTGATTTGGTGATCTGCAGCCACACATTTACTGCTTTATTCATTACCATTGTAACTCCTAATTGGTAAAGTTTGTTCATAATGCTGGTAACTTTGAAACAGTTCCAATTATTTTTAACATATTGTATCTTTCCCTTCTTTTTTTCCCCACTGATTTCTTCCTGTATAGGTTATAATCATCAATGGAAAGACTCCAGCAATGTGAATTTTATAACATGATTTAATTTGAGAATGAATGAAATATTACAACCCAAATTCAATAATTTTGAAGTAGGTCAAACTCATCTCAGACATGAGAAATTCCATTTTCATTTGTTTATTACCTAGACAGAAATTTAATAGTTTCTCCTTTGTGTCCATCTGAGGCTTGGTAGTAATCCTTTTTTCATGGTTTAGTTTTAAGTGCATAGGTGTACATTTATATTTTTTCATCTCTTCTCTTTCTTATGTTTATCCCCTCTGGCTACATTAACCATACCACTCATGGAAGATTGATTCCAGGAAGCTCTAACAAGAGCACATCCTTCTTTTGCTGTACAAGGAGGTTATAACATCTGCTGACCCTTGACTGCTTTTGCTCATGACGTGGGATGAATCTCTGGGAAATGCTTTAATGTTTTTCTCCTTCAATCCCCTTGGAGGTCTCCAGAGTCTTTTGCAATTAGTCATGTATCATGCTATCATTTGTGGCCACAATCATGTTTTTAGGACCACTTAGGGCTGCAAGATCTTTTCCTGCCTACCTCCAAAGCAAACTGGAGTAATTCTGGTCTTGTGATTGCATCTTCTGTCCTGGCTCCAAGGGAAAGCACAACATCCTTTTGTTGGCCAGATCATCACAATGCACTTATTATCTTCTTTGTAGGACAAAATACCAATGTCAGGTGTTTTCTTTCCTTGGGTCATTGAAGACCTTTCTGTTTCCTTTAAAAACAGCTTCATGCCTGTTTGTAACCTCCAAATTCCAGTGGTGGAGAAGGTCTACAAAGTTCTACCTTTGAGGTAAAATACAGTGCATTCTTTGATGTTCCAGTGAGGCCCAGGGACACAGATTTAACTGAGAAATAGTAACTACTGATTGGGTGATACCTATTCTGAGCAACACGTGAGGTGAGTTCTGTGGTAAAAAATAAAAAGTGACAGGAAATCCAGACATAACTGTGTAAGAGTACAATTCAGGTAAATGTGGGTTATACTAAAGACTGACAGACACATACATGAATAAATAGTACTTGAAGGATCAAATTAAGATAGTCTTGCTTCTTCAGTTTTAAATTCTGTATTCCCTCATTTAGTAATACTAGTGGTACTAAACTGTAGATTTTATTTTTTAATAAAAATTAAATGTAGCTATTAAAATAAATGGTTGTCATAGTTGGTATAGCTTTAATCAGGGTCACACCTAGTAATTTTCTTCTAAATTCATTCCTTACTTCTGTGGAGGGGGTCAAAACTATGAAAAGTACTAACCACCCTGAGATCATTAAAACAAAAAAAAAAAAA
>VXAX01004399.1:159184-190030 GCA_013399835.1 Leptocoma aspasia
ATTAAATTATATTAAATTATATATTATTAAATAAATAATAATAAACACTCAACTATCAGATGTTATTCTAACAATATCGAATTTAACAGTCAGTTCCAGAATGCTCTCTAAAAGCAGGCTTCCCATGCCCAGTCTTGCCTGAAAATGCAGGGAGTGAAGAAGAAGATGAAATTTAAGGGTACAGGTTTTTAAAACTTTCGTTTTGTTCCGTAGATATGTAAATATCAATGGCGACACAATTTTTCCCATCTTGGTGCATGCCCTGTCACCTTCTTAGCCAACTACTGACTACATAAAGTCAACAGAATACAAACTTCTTTGGCTTATGTTGTTTTTCCTTATGTGCAAATTTGATCTGCTGACACACACTCACTGAAGTCTTATATTGAACGTAGTCCTGATTTCCCTTTTCCTCAAAAGAGTATCAAGTGGGTTAAACTCCCCATATAGTCTTATTTCTCTAAAATTCAAAATCCCTTATAAACACATAAGTTTTCTGCTTTTACTGCTGTAAGTCCTTACAAAAATTTCAGTTAAATTGCTAAGTCAGCATTGGCCCTAAAGTGATTGGTGAGTTAAATAGTGTAAGGAAGAGATTGGATAATTTCCCTTACTGCTTTTGAGCTGCATCTTGGTTCTGAAGGCTTGCTTAGTAACAAGAAAATTTATGTGATCCTCTAGGTAATTAAACTTTTAAGCCACATTGCTAACTACTGAAGTCTGGGAAGCAACTTGTGAAGTCAAATAAAGCTGACTTCCAGTTGCACACCCATATTCTTGCTTTCACTGGACTGACTTTGTTGTTAGAATTTAAATCAGTCCTTCTTTCCTGGCTCAGCTTTTAAAGATTTCTTTCAAATTGGTGCAAGTCCCTTATGTAGACATTCTTCATAAGTTTTAACTCTTAACTAAATTGGTTTAATTTGAGACAGTAAAGTAGGAAATTAAATTGCTTAAAGGAAAAAGAAACTCTTTTAAATATATTTTCATATAGAATTTCCTGTAAAGTTGGACATTAAGCTATTAGAGAGCGTCCAAAGGAGGGTCATGAGGACAGAGAATGGTCTGGAGGGGAAGCTTTAGGAAGAACAGCTGAGATCACTTGGTTTGTTCATCCTGGAGGAGGTGAGCAGAGACCTCATGGTGATTTTCAACATCCCCATGAGGGAAAGCAGAGGAACAGGGTCAGGAGTTGGGCTTGATGATCCTGATGGGTCCCATCCAACTNAAAGGAGAAAGAAATTAAATATTTTCACACACGAACAATTCTCTATAGACTTCAGAACTCCCTTTCACCATATAGAGTCTCTAAGGCCTAGCATTTCATATCCTTTTCTTTCATTTTTGTATGGCTAAAACAGTGCATTGCACAAGAGAATACCCTGTGATTTATCATTGCTGGTTTAATCAGGGAACTGCTCTTTCAGATAAACTGTTTGCCTGAAATGCTGTCCCTGATGTACTATTTAGTTAGATTGGAAAAACAGTGGCAGATTCAGTGGTCCTTTTCAGGTTAAAAACCTGATAATTTTCCATTTCTTTGTAAGTCCTNCATATAGTCTTATTTCTCTAAAATTCAAAATCCCTTATAAACACATAAGTTTTCTGCTTTTACTGCTGTAAGTCCTTACAAAAATTTCAGTTAAATTGCTAAGTCAGCATTGGCCCTAAAGTGATTGGTGAGTTAAATAGTGTAAGGAAGAGATTGGATAATTTCCCTTACTGCTTTTGAGCTGCATCTTGGTTCTGAAGGCTTGCTTAGTAACAAGAAAATTTATGTGATCCTCTAGGTAATTAAACTTTTAAGCCACATTGCTAACTACTGAAGTCTGGGAAGCAACTTGTGAAGTCAAATAAAGCTGACTTCCAGTTGCACACCCATATTCTTGCTTTCACTGGACTGACTTTGTTGTTAGAATTTAAATCAGTCCTTCTTTCCTGGCTCAGCTTTTAAAGATTTCTTTCAAATTGGTGCAAGTCCCTTATGTAGACATTCTTCATAAGTTTTAACTCTTAACTAAATTGGTTTAATTTGAGACAGTAAAGTAGGAAATTAAATTGCTTAAAGGAAAAAGAAACTCTTTTAAATATATTTTCATATAGAATTTCCTGTAAAGTTGGACATTAAGCTATTAGAGAGCGTCCAAAGGAGGGTCATGAGGACAGAGAATGGTCTGGAGGGGAAGCTTTAGGAAGAACAGCTGAGATCACTTGGTTTGTTCATCCTGGAGGAGGTGAGCAGAGACCTCATGGTGATTTTCAACATCCCCATGAGGGAAAGCAGAGGAACAGGGTCAGGAGTTGGGCTTGATGATCCTGATGGGTCCCATCCAACTCAAAATATTCTATGATTCTATGAAATCTAGTTTAAAATGATCCAGGTCTTGCTGAATGAACAACAACTAAATGGGGTGTAACTTTGTGGCACCTAGACTTAGTCACATATGTGAATGATTTAGGATCATGATGAAAAACACTTGAATTTAGTATTATTTTTGTTTTAGACAGTCCAGAAAATACAGAAAATATGGATCAAGTCAGAAGCACAAAACATGTGCCAGATCTTTCATGCTGTGTCGAATAGAAAACAAGCACTAATATCAGGCAGTGTGGCTTTCCCCAAACCTCCAGTAGCATGTCTGCCACCCAAATTGAAAAAATGTGTGTGGTGATATCATTTTAGACAGCAACGCTTTGCCTGTAAAACATTACTGCCTGGGAATTGATTTCAATGATACAAATAGAAGAAGTTATAATAATAGCAAATTAAGGGGGGATTTTCATTTTTCTAGGAAAGTGTCTAAGAGATGCTTAAGTCTCCTGTGTCATCTCCTTCATTAATTTTCAGTGAAATAGTTTTTCTTGAATATAAATTACTCTTATTAGCAAGTTAAGCTGTTACTAAGGAATGGCAAAGATGCACAGAAAGGAAGATAAAGCCAAGAAAATAAGAGTTTAGTAATCTTTCCTAATAAAAGGTGGTTGAAATTGGTCTAAAGGAAAATTACTTTTATGGAGTCACAATTTTATAAATGGATCCAAAAATGTATTCTGAATTATGTGGGGGGATGTCACACTGAAATTCTGCATGGAAATGAAAGTAGGAAAATATTTTGTAGAACTAAGTTCAGATAGAGATGGCACTCACTAATCTAAACAGAATTACACCAGATATGAAAACAGTGATAGACCAGAAGTTATCAGCAGAGTATTTTTTAAGCACATTGATTATTATAAGATTTTAGTACTATACACAAGAGGAAACTTATATGTTTCTTAAAATAGTGTTCTCTGAAAGACTAAGTATTCTCATTGCGCTATTACCTACAGAATGAACCTTAGACACCAGAGTGAAAATAATTAGGAATCTTCTTTTCTTCTCTGGGCTTTGGGTTTTCATTTCAGTATCTTTGTTCCCTTTGACACTGCACTGAGGAATGTTGTGAGACCTCAATGAGCTGTGAATCTGGTGCACCAATTCTAATACCCTTAGAAAAATATTCTTTGCATTAACCTCCATAATCCTCTCTGAATAGGTTTTTTTTAGTCTTTCCCTCCTACACGTTCCCTATCTGTTCTAGCAGCACCAGAAATACACCACTTGTCAAAGTGATCTGTCAGAGTAATGGTAATGTAATCATGGACTAATAATTTTAGATTGCTACAAGTGACACTATTTACTAGAATTCTTCCTTCAAAAAACAAAGAAAAAAAAGAAAGAAAGAAAGAAAGAAAGAAAAAAAGGGTAATTAGTTAACATGATACAAATGGGTGATGATAAGTTCCTTCCTAGCCTACTTACAGTTCTGCTTCTTGTAAGAGAAAGTACTTTCCACAAGCTCTCTCACCTGGCTTTGCTGGCACCTCACTCACTTTCCTGGAGGATGTGTGGGAGTTGCTGTCCTGTTTTCTGCAGAGAAGCTCAATACAGCTGGTTAATTTTGTCTCCACAGACAAGAGTGCTAAGCATTCTATGCCTTAGAGCTGTGCCTCAGCAGGCAAAACCAAAAAATTCAAAAACCTACCAAGAAGAATGATCTAATGTACTTGTAATATTGTTGGTTTTCTCCTCTGCTGGTGTGTGTTGTTATTCAGATGCTGAGGGGCACTGGGTGACTCAGACTCCAGGGAAGTATGCATGCGTTTCACGCCTACTCTTTAAGGCAGCAAAGTCAAAAGTGATCTTGTTGCCTTGTGCTCTCATTTCTCTCACTTCCTATTTCTCTTTCTCACTCATTTAATTTCCTCCTGCTTCTTTCAGCTTGATAGGGCATGACTGACTGGGAAGTGTACATGAAGAGTGGACATGAGGTGCTGAGTGTCCAGTGCATAGATCACTGCATGTCCCTGAGGAAAACTCACTTCTGGATGTGAACAAGATCTTTGCACAACACAAATACTGCAGCAGACACATTTTTAAATAGATATGTCTTGTTGATAAAAACATTAAAATATACCCAAGCTATATTTCAAAAAGAAAAACATATGGTTTTATAGTCCTAACGTAATACTGAAATACAACTTCTGTGCTTTTAACTCAGTTCAGTTCTGCAATTCCTGCTAATGTTGTGTAGTTATGTGTTGTTAATTTTTAGTGTGCTTCCAGCTGTAATCACTCTCACATAAAAAGTCAACTTCTACAAAGCTGGCATGCTTCTGCTGTTAGTATTATGAATCCTAACACACTCCACATGGACTACTCCCATGCCATTGTCAAATATTTGTTCACATCAGAGCTGTGTGTTTAATTATTTTTCTAGTACATCCATAAAGCTTGAAAAGGAATCCTTCTGGAATGAAGTAGTGTGAGTTTTTCATTGCTATCACCAAACCAAACAACTTGTGGCTCAGATTCTCTACTTGGACAAAAAAAAATCTAATTTGAGATAAAAAAGCAACTCATTTGAGTATATTTAATAAAAGAAAAATAGTTGCTGGACTTACACAGAACTCACAAAATAACTATACTTTCAAGTTACAAAGTAATTTATATTTGTAGCATTTCCCTATGCTTATGGAAGAACATAGGTTCAACATCCTGCTCTGCTTCAGGAATTTTAAATCTAAGTATAAGAATGTTCTCAATCATCCTGCTTTATATCTGAGATTGAGCTATTTTACGTATTTTCTGTTTAAATTATTTCGTTTTGTGTAAACTACTTGGATATTCTCTAAATCTGAGACTGTATATCACATCTCTAGGATAAGTACCCTAAATACTGTGTGGCAGATGAATTATCTCACAGTCCTGTTTTGTGCTTCAGTGAACATCTGAATGTTCTGTATGGATGAACTGAAGTAAACTGCTCAGTTCAGTACGTGTTATCCATACAGTCTTGAGAGTTAAGAGTTCAAATGACTGCTCTTATATAGGTATTAAATCTGTAATTGGTATTTTTGAAGCTTATTTTAGTACTTTAGCATCAATTCCTCTCAGTGGGAAGAGGAATTTCCACTCTGTATTTCAACTACAAAAAAATGTCAGCAGAAAAAGTTGAAACTGAGATTTTTGCCTCTAGTATAGAACCCATAACTCAGCCCTATGTACCTTCTCTTTTTTCCCTCATATGGTTACAAAGTTGTACAGCAATGTCATGGAGAACAGACAACACACAGGCTCCATTCTTGCTCGTGAATCCTCCTATGAAACCCTTGAAACAAATATAGAATGGTTTCTTTTTTTTCAAATTTAGACACACAACACTGAAAGTTTACACTCTGTTCCTCCAGAATTTCAATACAGAAATCCATGTGGACTTAATCTTATCTTCCTATGGGGATGAAGGGAATGATACAGTTTACTTTACTTGGTTTTTTTATAGGTTCTCATAAAAGTAAGCACTGTGTCAAATGTTTGAAAAACTTGGGATGCAATCCTGTTGTAACCTATATCAGTGCCGATTTGGAACCACTTTGCTGGAGTTTCAGTGACAGAACTGTGCCTATAAATTTCTCTAAGTGCCTGAAAAAGTATGTTGCTTAAGAAAGAAAAATACAGTCTAGTCAGCTAATCCTCCACTGTTGTCTCTTCTAAAAGAATTCTTTGTTTGTCTATGTTATAGTAATACTTTAGGTAATATGCAGAAACATTCTTAGACAGTTGAACGTGACAGTCTCTATTTTCAAGATCTTAGAATATTTCCTGAGATTATTTTGGAAGGTGCCAATTGTCCACTCAGAGAATTTCCAGGCGTGTTCAGAAGCTGGAACTTCTTGTGGTCTGATTTCAACAGTTTTCATAGAGCCTCCATTTAGAGGGGGAGACATGGATGAACACAGATAGAAACTGTTCTGGGTCATGCAATCTCTGCTTCAAAAAGAATTTCAGAATGTTTAATTTATTAACTAAATGAACATGGTAAGGTCACATTCTACATTCAGAAGTCAGTTAAAAATTTCCCTTCCTTCATTGTCAGAAAAATTGAAAACAAAAAAGCAACCCCCAAAGGTTTGGTGTGTATCATGTATTTTCTAAATAAAAATGATTGAAGGTTTTATAACTGTGTGGCATGCAAGACTTCTTTACGTCTACACCAAAAAAGCAGGGTCCATCCATTTGAAAAGCAATTTACATCACAGCACATCTTATGGTCAGCCTGTGCTGCTGCCTACAGAGGTCTGAGAGTCTTGAGACTTCCACACGTTGGTGTCTGAAAGACAGAAAAAACCCTCTCACAGCGATCTCATGGATGAATCTCAGTAATTGTGCATGATAATGTCTGAAGGATAACAGTTCCTTGTCTTATCATTGTATGAGATAAATTTAAGAGAAATATCTATGAATGTGTTTAATTTATTCTAGTTTGCCACCTTCTGTTGGGTTTCCTTACAGCCTTCCACTGATAAGGCAATGGGGGAAGTGAAGGGAGGGCCACTGGCAGAAATGTTAACAGAAACACTTCTGTAATGCTTCAGTCCTACAAAAACACATGAACAGCTCATAATTCCACAATCCATTCACCTGTTCCCTTTAACACTGTACAACCAGAGAAAAAGCCTTAATTTAATGTTAAAAACTTTGCTTATATCAACCAGAAGAGGAAGTTGATGTATTTTTAGGAATAAAGTTGCATTTTGATTCCCACAAGATGAGTATAAAATATACCTATGGACATTAAATGTCTGATTTACAGGGATAGAAAGGAAACAGAACTCATGATCCATGGAAAAAGGAAGCCTTTTCCTGTTGAGGGATGGAGTGCCCCTGCACTGCCAGGACATCAGCAAACTTCTACACTGCCTGGTTATTCCACCTCTTCTCATACAAATGCTGTAGCTATAGGAATACATCATTTTGTGTTTCCAAGACTCTGCCATTGTGACCTTGGCTGAAGGTACAGATGCCTTTTATGGGGAAGGTAGGACTTTTATATATGATCTTTTCTGATACTACATGCTACAAATAATTTTAAATATTAGAGCAGTGGTAAGATCATAGTGATCTTTTTGAAACACAATACGAACGTGTTTGAAAAAATGTTTTTTAGTCCTTCTCTGAGTATCAAAGCCCAGGACAGCAAAAAATTGAAACAAATAGCATATATTTGAAAAAAATGTATTCAGGATTCATTAAAATGATCTAAAATTCTGGGTATGCAGTTCCAATTGACTTAATTGGGAACTTAACCCTAACCTTAAATCCATTCATATTTCATTACTGTTGTTTTTACTTTTAAAGAGGATCCTGGCCAACTCTGCAATACCCCCCAACCCCCACCAAAAAATAAAAAATTGGATGGACCAAGCAAAAAAAAGCTGTAGTTACAGAACAAAATAATAGAATGCAATAACTTTCCCTATTGCAAGATTGTCTTTGTTTTTATGCTATTTTTGACAAGTCAATAAATGCTTCTAAGCACTTACTAAAATTAGTAAAATTGTAAGATTATAAAGGAATGTGAAACAATGGTGCTGAGAGAGCTTTGCAGTTTTTACTCTTTACAGCCTTTATCAACGTCCAATTTTCCAAGTTGTATTGGAATGCTAAAAATGACCTGAACAGTTCCCTTTTGTGCTTTATTTCCACTTGTCTTTTCATATAGTACTTAATTTTCCCTAGAAAGCCAAAAATTTCCAGATGACAGACAGAAGACATGGACATTAATATAGATCATTCCTAAGACAGCTGATTGAGGTACATTTTTAGCCAGTTCTAATGAAAGCCACAGCAGTTACAAATAGAGATCTATGTTTATACAATAATTTATGGTTCTAATAATGCCACTTATATGAATAACATGTTTCTTATAAACTGGATAATAAACTATATGTTAGGACCATAGCAGGCTGATGGCACATTAGTTCCTGCATTTTTAATCAAATATGACTCTAGGGACTAGGCCCTGCAATCCTGATTTTACATCCTTTCATGTCTGAGCAGGGGGTGGGGGAGGGAAATCACCCCAAATCATAAAGGGAAAGTGTAGAGCAATATTGCTTAGCCTGAAAGCTCACTGAATCTTTCATTTCTGTGTCTTTGCATACAGGAAGGAGAATATAAAGGAACTGTCATTTAGAAATGTCATTTAGAAATAAATGACCTTTGCATTGAAGTAATAAAAGCAAAGTTCCTCAGAATCCTTCCAGATGAAAGATGCTGTATAAAAGTAGGATTGTTAGTGGTGGTTTGCAGTTGCACTGACACTGCTTAGTTATGAGCTACAGAGAAACTGGGGAGGGATTTAGAATATTTGTGAACTAGTTTGCCACAAGCATTTTTGGATATTATTGCTTTGCAGATCCAAACACATTAAATCCATTAATAAAATCTTTAGAAAATCTTTCTGGAAAATAATTACTCTGGAATTTATTTATTATTCTATAAGCCTGTGTATATCTGGAAGGTAAAGATATGAATCATGTAGAAATGGAACACTGTCCCATCTTACTGCTCTGAAATAGTTGTAATTCTAGTCCTAAGTTGCATTTTTACAAATTTAAACTGACATAATCATTTAGCTATAAAGTTTAGTATCCTTTCTTTACAGATTGTTTACTAAAAAAATATTATTATCAGCTAATTTTCCCATTGTTTCACAAAGCTCATTGAAAAGAGTTTGATTGAACTGATAAAACATTCTCCAGGAAAACCCTGATTCTGATGAAGATTCATTTAGAAGAGGAAGGAGGAAAAAACCTCCTTCTTTTAAAATATTGAATTAGAAATTTCTGCATTATTGCTTTCATTTTTTTCATTTAAAAACAAATGAGACAAGGAAGGCCTTGAAAATAGTTCAGTGTATATAACTGAATAGAAGGTGACAGCTAAGTTTGTTGCAAGTGTATAATCCACAGAGATATGTGCCTTGTTAGGGTAAAAAGTAGTATCCATAGGTAAAGTAAGCCTGTTTTAGCATTTTTGTAGCATTTTGTAGCTTAAACTAAGGCTTGAAAAATGTGACTGTAGTGCATACTGCTTCTAGGAATTTCTTGCCTGACATCTTAATGTAATTTCATTGTAGTTCACAGGAGCTCACAGATTGTGAAAGACACAGAGTGCTTCAGAAATAGTCAAAAATTAACCTTGCTTTTTCTTAAAAAAAGATGGAAAATGTGTTTTGTGCTTTTTTTGACTTCTTACTGAAAACCTTTTTTTTTATCAGTTGCTGACTATGTAAGAATTCTTAAAAATTTTTAAACTGCTGTGGATAATCTGTCATCCTCCATCTAAACAGCTTTCTGAGCATATGAGTTTTTTTAAATCAGGATTGTCTCTTGGAATCTCATGATTTTACATCAGAACCAGCAATGTAATTGTTGTAATTGTTACTTGGTTGTTACTTGATTAAATTGTTCATTTCTTCCTGGCAAGTAACTGTTGTACAGTTCTGTGGGTTGGTATCTTCTGAGATCTCATGCCCCACAGAGGCATAATTCAGTTAATTTTTTATTCTCTTCTATCTAGATACCTGCTGTTCTTTCCCAACATCTTTTATCTGCTTCATTACCCAAGCAACACTATGAAATCTGTGTAGAGACAATAAAGTCAATTGGTCAGAAAATGGTTCTTGGTTTGCCTAATGCTGCAGGTAAGACCAGAATATTTAATTACGATATTTTCAAAGTGCCATGCTAGAAGGACAGGAAAGCACAAATATAAAAATATGTTTTAAAAATTTAAATTTAAATAAATTTAGATATTACCTCTCAGCTTCCATTACCAATTTATTCTTCTTAAACCGAAATATTTCACCCTAGTTCATTCATGACTTTCAGATTTTTTTGCAAGAGTAAATAGCATCCCTATAGCTGAGCTAATCATGTCAGAAAGGGAAGTATATTATTGCATCAATTACAAAAAATAATTTATGGGAAATGGAAGTTCAGAAATTGTGAAATTTTCTGTTTCAGTGGGATGCCTTCCACTATAAAGTAGGTTATAGTTTGCAGGCTGAAGCAAGGCCAAACACATTGGGTTTGGATTGAATTCATGCACCAATAATTGTCATCCAATGTTACTGAGAACTCCTTGACTGAAAATAATCATTGATTTGCCTTTTTTTTTCTTCTCTTTTGTGTGTGACACATCATTACTGGAAGGCTGTTCCCTTTGCCTCATAATTCGGATTCTTGGCACACCATGTTGAAATTTATGGTTAAGGGTAGTGCAAATCATTCACAGCTGTCTGTTGGTTAGGTGTTCCCTGGGCTTAAAAGTAGTCAACTTGGTGTTGCTTCAACCCAAAACTGAGAATTCCAAGCCTCTAGCTTAAACACGCCAATTTTCATACCCGATTTTTTTCTTTGTTTACTATTTTGGACATGTGGTGGACGCTTTGCAGGCAGTGTTGTCCAAACACTGATGCCTGGAGCCAAACTGGGTCTGAATTAGTAGTCAACAGATATTGCCCCAATGGGAACATTAGTTTAATTTTCCATTATTGTACTCTTTCTTCAACAATATAGACTTTAATTTCCAATCAAGGTAATAACCATAACAAAAGATTTGAATTTATGGTATTTAAAATTTGGAATGGTGCAGTTGCAATGGTTAGCTGTAAATCCTCTAAGATTGCATTTTGAAATATGTCTGAGCTCCACTGGCAGCACTTATAGATGATTCCTTTCCCTTGTGCTGGCAAATTGTAAGCTCTATTTCTAAGCAGAGATGTGATAATATAGCATCCACTTACCATCTATGAATCAATACTTTGGCATCTGTCTGGGCGTTGAAAAGTCCATTTGGACTTACACATCCAGGATATTTTGTTAGGCCTTATTAAACACATTCCAGCTCGTCCTTTCTCTGATGTTCAGCAGAGCTGTCAGTTCCCCATTTCTGTGCCTGGCATCCAACATCAGAAGCTGTAAAGCCATGGATCATTTGGCAAGAACCCACAGCATGCAGGATGCCAGCTGAGCATAGCCAGCCTGGACTGTGCCTAGAGTTATTAAGAAATAAAACCTGTTAGGGGCTGGCTCAGTCAGGTCTGTGCCTGCTGCAAAATCGGAACTAGTAGCAATCTGAATGGAGATTTATAGCCAATATCTACTGCCTTGACACGCTTCAGGAAATGCAAAGGAAATTACATGAGGCCAGAAATGACTTCTCAGTCAATGAAATGAGGTCCCATGTTCATTGTTTCTTGGTGGCTCCTGGTCAAGCTTGCTCAGATTACATGTTAAAAGACAGGCTGAGTGGTTTTGTGGGTTGTATTTTAAACTCTCTGCTCTACCAGCATGATCTGTGATGTAAAAGTCAACTTGTGGTCTCTCTGGTTCTCATATCTTCTAGAGTTATGAAGATTCTTGGGCTGAAACTTAGTTGCTTGAAGTTTCTGTGCCAGAAGAAAAGTCTGGCTTGTACATTCTTCTTAAAGAATCTCTGAAAAGTTTGCATTCTGGAGGACATCTGCACAATTTGAGAATGGTGAAATATCTTCACTTTTGAACACTTTGTCAATTAGCCTAAATTAACAAGGTTCCTTACAGACATCTTTCAGGAATCTAAATGAGAGCAGTATATACTGTCTGAAGAATTGATTACCAAGTCATTTGGTCTGCAAAGCAACTCCTACAGAAACAGAGTGAATTATAGCAAATGTGTTTTTAAGCTCTTCTACTCATAAAACCCATTATAGTCAGAGCAAATATTTATTGACAGCATGACTTTTTTTTTTGTGCACGATTTATAAAAAAGACAAATTTCAATACCAGAAGAAAACAGTGCCTTTGTATATAAAGTGAGGAGAAAGATGTATATCACTCTAGGACCATGCCTATTAATTTTCTCAAGGGTACCTTTTATCATGGCTTTTCAGTACCTGCATTTGAACCAAATAAATCACTTGAAAAATTTCTAGTGATGGAAAAGTTATTCCACTGTTCCCTCTGTGTGTGCCTCGTTTGCGTCAACGATGGCTCATGCTTCAGTGGGTTTCTTATTGAACTCTTCGGCTGGTAGTTGCCAGGATTTAGAAAGCCATCCTTTTATTTAACAAAGCACATTTCAAATACGCTATGGTCTTCAAGATCATTATTAAAGACGTTGACATCCTGCTTTTCTTTCTCAGCAGATTGCTGACCTCTTAATGCCTGACAAGCTCTTTTGCTTTCACGGGTATGAGCATCTTGCTTTAGACCATAAAGTGTAAAATATTCTAAACAGATGGACATAGCAGTACAATGGTCTGTTGAAGTCCAAAATTATTTAAGATACTTGAGATTTAGTCTTATTCATCTGCATTGGAAAGTATTTCCCAATTTAATCAAAAGTTCTGTTTATTCACAACCCAGTAAAGGGAAAGATAATCTGGCTGCCATTAGTCTAGGCAATTTACAGATAATTGAACTTATAGAAATTAATGAAAGAGAAGGAAATAATAAATTTGCAAACAAATTAACAGTAAGTATTGAAAAAAAATGTAGAACTAGTTAGAAAAAAAATGTCTTGAAATATAATTTTAAGGGAAAATATTCACAGAAGCTTTTTTGATTGAAAATAGCTTTAGGGATTTTCAGAGTAGTCGTTATTAAAAGTATATTTAGTCCCAACATATTGAAAAAGTCTATTTAATTTGTAAGAACAAAAACTATATCTCTTTCATAAAATAAATTTCATGGAAAATAGGCTATGGTGTATATATGGCAAACAGGTGACACTGTTACGAATTCAGGGTAGAAATTCAGTTTCAACATATCATATCCCCATTTAGAACTTTGGCTAAGAGGTCAAAGAGGTCTACTAAGGATTGTAGACCCAGGATCTCATGCTGCTTTTCCTTGTAAGTGCAAGTCAGAGCAATGTAGAGAAACAAGCAAACATTCAAAAGTGAAAAGAAAAAAAAACCAAAAAAGAAAGAAAGAAATGAAGAGAGGGGAAAAAAAAAAAGAACAGCTTTAAAGCATTTTCTTTCATCCCCATGTGGATCAGGACCACTCTCAGAAAATTATCCTTTTCAGGCTACAATCTTACTCAAAGCAGCTGGATAAACAAACTGTTGAGTCATGAAAAAGGAGAAGAAGGTATAGCAGCAAAATTCTTTAATCATCAGAGTTGAAATTAGCTCCCCAATAATCTGAGACAAAAGAGGACACGAAAAAATTATATTTCTATTCCCTTTATTTCTTGTTAAAATCTTGGTAGGCACATTGTTTTTTCTATCTATTGCTTGCAAGTGGAACTGATGATTGGAATTGAAAATTCACTGAAATTTTGGAAAGAAGTATTACAATACTTTCATAATTTAGATGAAATCAACATGGAATTTAAAGTTTACATTCTCATAAATCCTAACAAAAATTTATGTATTTATTTTATACAGAACTAATTTATATATTTATTTTATACAGAAATAATTTCAAATTCTCAACACCATTCTCAAAAAGAAGAGAAATAATCAATAGTGCCCTCAATGAAAAAAATATTTTGGGAGTATTGAAAAAACCCTGCTTCTTAGAATGGTGTGCTGGCCCAGCCCTTAGCTGATTCACAGTGTTTTACTGCTGCCATAAATATGATAGTGAAAACCAGAAAAGTTCAAAGAACAGCTGCATATTTGTGCTCTAATCCAGTGATGGGACAAAGGCAGTCAGCAATCAAAGCAAATGAAGGATGGTTAGTATATTCTACAGGACTTGCTCACATTCTTGAAGCATCAGTCTTCAAATAAATTACTGTGATAAACCTGTAACAGGGACCCTCCTTAACAGTTACATCTCTGTGAACAGCAGAGAGAATGGCAGAGTATTAAGCTAACAAATGTTCCACATTAAAGCTTCAGGATCAATAACATTTTTAAGATGTTATCAAACAAAGCATTCAGTGTTGGAAGTAACAGCCTCAGCCTTATGCAGATAAAAACTGTAGCAGCCTCAGTGTCTCTGCAGAAATGCAGTTGCAGAGCCAAAATTCCCATTGTTCCTTAATGTTTATATTGCGCTATAATGAGAAGATGCTCAATAGGAACTAAAATTAATTGCAGATGGACTTACAAGGAAGAAAAGATACATATAGGTCCTATAATAACCCTTTTCTGCTTTGTGGAATGAAGTAGACTTCCAAGTGTGGAATGCAGGTCTTTCTACTTGGTGTTCTTAAGGGAAGAAGGAGATACTTCCGTGGCAAGGCTGGATGGGTCACTGGAATGCTGAAGTGTGGGTGACACGTGCCATCACTGTCTACCAGCTGCAAAGATCCAATACTGTCAGATTAGTGAAGCATTGCTGCTTCAGTCCTCAGAAGGAAAACCCTTTCCAGCTGCTGGAATGAACTGATGGAATAAGATTAATTAGAAGCAGAGAACAGTGTCAGCTTCCTGAGACAGAGACAGCTGAGCTGTTCTCAAGATGAGATTATGTCCTTGTCTAAATGAATTAGAGATCTATATGGAAATGCATGAAAGATTAAATTTGTGTATGGTGCACAAAAAAACCTACAAACTGTGCATGCAATGATTTGGGGTGGGATTCAGCTCTGGATTTAAACACCTAACTGGAGACATCTCGTGTTCCTCAGGGATATCTCCATATATGGCCAAAATGTCTAAGTTCCCTTTGTACACAGTGCAGACTTATTGATGTACTTATAGTCTGAAGAACAACAATGCTGTGAAAATCCAGTTTCTATCCTCACAGTCAACATTTCTTCCCTATTCAGCACCCAAAATTTATTTCATTAATTAAAAAGATAGAAGCTACTGTAGCATTAGAATCTCTGTGTGTGTTCCTTTTTTAGCAAAAAACCAATATTTCAAAAACAAAAAACATTTTCCTGTTTGCTTATCTGAAATTTTACCTGTAATCAGGAAAAACATGACAGTATCTGGAAAAATCCAAGCAATTCTTTGCTATAAAATAATTGTAACAGAAAAGAAATTCATCTCCACTTTATCTTCTTTCCTTCCTTTCTATTTTCCTGCCTTCTTTTCCCCCTTTCATCTTTCCGTTCACAGCTCATTCTTTCACTTCTTTGGAAAAAGACAAAAACATGTTTGTCCAGACCTCAGTTTTCAGTAGTCTGGTAATATTTATGCAAAATGTCACCATCTTAATCTTATTGAAAAGGCCTTTATCTGATTAAAAACTCAGGATAATGCCATGCAAAAATTGTTCAATTAACTAATTCACTCACTGAGTGATAAGAGATACTGGTGATTTTCCTTGTCCAAGGGTTAGTACACAGGAAGCAGGGCAAAATACAGCACCTGAGAAAAACACGTTCTGAGGAGCAGAAGGGTTCAGTAGTAAATTTAGTTTTTTAGCATACATTCACATTTGTTTTTCTAGGCTGAAGAGTAGGAAGCTAATACATTTTAGAAGCTAAAATTAGGATCCATTTTGTTCCTCAGGTACAATACTAGAAACAGATATTTACCCTGGCCATTGATTCACACTCCTAACTGCACCTCATCTTCCTCAACTTTGAAATGGAGATAGCGAAACCCTCTCACCCCATGGAGTCCAATTTTAATTGGAATGAGAAATCTTTTGATGTGTTTACTATTGCTGTTTCCAACATTAAAAAAAAAATAAAATGCAACATTTAATTTTTTCTCATGTTTCTCAAGTCTGATACTAATAGATACTTTGGTATTGTATAAATTAAAAATGGATAAATGTAAGAAGTCCAATTTACAATCTTCAGTCCTCTCCCTTTTCCTCTGGGTGGTATCACTAACTTTTGATCAGAAGGTAGGTACTTACTGTTTCTTATTATAAAGGAATATAACTTTTGCTTGACAGTAAAGAATGAGATTTAGAAAATTGCAGTCTCTCAAAAGTCTGTGTTAATTTTCTTAATTAAATTCTGTCTCACTTTAAGGGTTACAATGTCTCTTTATTTACAGAAGAGCTTGTTCATTCAGCTGTTTTTTTTTCCCTCTTGAGCTTGTCAGAAGCTGTTAATGTTGATACAGTTTGACATTTTGCCCAGACTGCATCAAACCACAAACCTGAGAATAGAATGTAGCCATTAACAATTTAATAACCTGTTGCAATACTTAATTTTTTTCCACATCAACAGTGTCACACTTGATAATGGTATGTTTTTTACCTTTACTGAATGAGACGAGACTATTTTCTTTACATGCCACGGTTTTTAAATGTGCTTCAGAACCGTAACTAGTCAGAGGTTGAATCTTTGAGTGCTGACCCGTTGGAAATGTCAGAATCCATAAATATGCTTGAGCTGAGATTTTGAAAGGCAAAAGTTTTGTCTGAGGAGTAGACATGAAAGTCTTGATTCAATATAGTAGATAAGCACAGCCATAACCTGGGTAATATGAAAGCCTTTGGCATCAGTGGAAATGCTTTCACACATAAGCTTGGGGTACAATAACATGGTTAAATATAAAACTTCTATTCATATCTTAGTCTTGGTAAAAATCATTAAGGCCTGTAGTACTATTTCATTGATTTCAGCAATCTTTGGCTCTTCCATTGTAATTATAAATATGGAAAGTTTGTGTAGAACAAGGTTTTTAGAACAGTTTCCATTTTCAGTGTGCAGCAGTAGCTTTTGGCTATAATGATAAGTATTTCAGGCAAACCATGGCTAAGATAAAGTGCATGTTATTTCTAATGGTAGATTTGCCAAAAAGATTGAAGCTGACATGAATATTTTCAAAATGTTTTGAACTCCAAGAGTGAGTGGGGGGAGCAGAAATGTCTGTAGAGGCTGTCCAATATTTTATCAGTGCTTAATATAGCCATGCTGGAACAGGCAATGGTGTAGCTTTCTTCTGCCTTTGGAGTGTTTTCTTTTCCCTGATGATACTTATGGGAAACTTCTATAGACCATTGGTAGTCCAGCACAGCCTGTTGCACCCAAACATAATCCAGTGATCACAGTCCATTTTCCAAATATTAAAACTGCTGTAGTCTGAAGGAGCTCATGCCTCTGCACTGTTTCAAATGCATTTCCATAGGCTAACATCTGATCTTGGTTATACCTTTATAAATTCACAATAACTTAATTGGTTTTCATGGAATTCTTGCTAGTTTATATTAGTCTCAGTGCATGCTTTGGCCACACTAGGAGCAAATCTAAAATCTCTTCTTCTCTTTAAGGCTGGGAAAAGCTTTAAATGCAGCTTTTTAAGTACACTTAAAAAATTCTACTCCTTTCTAGTCCCTGGCTCTTAGTGTAATGCTGACTACTACATGAAAGTTTGTCATGATAGCCCTGTTTTCTCTAACTAAATATTTGCTCCTTTGTAACTTTTTGTTATTTATGCTGGTTGATAATCTACTTCCTTTGTCTTTTTTTTTTTTAAATAAATACAAAAAATAGCAGAAATTTTCTTTTGGATTCTGCTGAGTGGGCATCCTTCTTATACAAAGAAATCTTGCTTCTTTGAGAAGTAAAGAGTGCTAATATTTCTACAGAGAAATAAATCTTCTTTCTTTCCTAGAAGAAACTAGGAAAAAACCCTGTCAACCTGACAGACAATATTATAAAAAATTGTCTATTTAGAATACTTTTTTAAGCTTTCAAAGTGGAATAAATTTTGACTTTGATTTTATTGTCAGTCTGTTCTTTCATATTTTTTGTGCTTCTTTTTGGTAGAGTTCTGTGAAATCCTCTGTAGAGAATCTCTGCAATGTTCATTGTAGGATCATTATCTTAGATGTGAGACATGCAGAAGGGCATGCTGGTTTCAAAATTTCCTTGGGTTTTATAGACTTGCAGTCTTGTGGACTGGCATCACTGCCGGAATTCTTGCACTTTCAGTTTGCAATTAGTCTTTTTAGGGGTAGTTAACATAGAAATAGACAGTGGCATAAAATCTCCCAAGAGATAAAATAACCCTGGACTATATTATTTAAAGAAATAGAGATGAAGGTCATAATTTCTTTCAGTAACTTCCTCACAAATTGAAGTTTTGACCTACAAAATACTCATTTCAATTTGTGCAAAAACATGTACTGGATCCTGCCACAACAGGTTTTTTATTATGAAACACTTCCACAACTTCTGAAATGAGATGTTAAGATGAGATTGCATGAATGTGTCTCTGTGTTTATACTAAAAAGGCAGTTTTAGATAGAAGTTTAAACTCATGACTAAAAATAGATTACAGATTATAATTAGATTAAAATTATATTAAAATTAGATTCTTCCATTTACTTCTTCAATTACTATTTTCCCACCTTGTGAAAATCTTATCAAAATTTGCCCCAAAATGCCTTAAAGCATAGAGGATAGCTCAAATCAGCTGAGAAAGTTATGAAGCTTCAGTTTAAAGATATTTCTTTTCTTTCTTTGTTGGTTCTGTTGTGGTGTTTTGTTCCCATGTTTTCCGTTTAGATTCAGTGTGATTTGCCTTGAATTTCTGTTTCAAAAATATCTAGTTCAGCATGCAGGTGCTGTAAACATTTGGATGATATGCCTGGAAAGGCATTCAAGAATACACAGTGCAGTTCTGGCATTTTAGCACCATGGTGTTTGTTGTTCAGTATGAACCCCTTCAATAACTCTTCACAAATTTGAACCTTATTTTACAGCTCCATTTTGTCCGAGAGACATTGGATCTCATTCAAGGCTGTAGCACAGTTGATGGCTGCTGCAGGACCAATAAAATACGATGTGTGCTTTAGATGTGTTTCTCTGACAGTGCATTCCTTCAGGATTTAGCAAATTTGTCCATTGTTTTACAACTCAGTTTTGTGTAACACACAGGGCCCTGGCCTGAAATGGGATGAACATTCTCAGACTGCTTTTTAGATTTGTATGACTCTGCCTTTACAGCACCTTGATGAAATTATAGAGATGCTGTATTCTGATGTAAAGAGCGATTTTTGTGTCAATTCAGAAACAGCAACACCTCAAGAACATTAGGAGAAATAGACAACATGATGTATCTCCTCTTGTATAAACCATGACATCTAGAGTTGCCATTAGTATTCCCTAATACACAACAAAGTTAAAGGTTATCATCTGCTGCAGATTTAATGGATTGCATTAGAATTACAGCAAATGACCCTTGCAGCTCCTTTAAACTTGATCGATCACAATGTAATTGTCAAGGCAGGCTAGCAATTAATTTTCATTAGTCAGGGAAGTCATTAATGCTTGCTGTTAGGGAAAATGACTATTAGATTGGAATGGAAGGGATTCAATAATTTTTTACAATTAAAAATGTTGGCCTAATTTGCTGGTTCCATATGTGCAGAAGAATCATTGTGGCTCTGTTACCGTGTGCTGTTCTTGCTGTGATGCACTGGTTCCAACAAAGAGTGGAGTACATCCCTTTTCATACCAAAAGGAGAGGCATTTATTACAAAATTTCTACTGGGAATATTATTTTTAAAGAATGCTCCAACAATGTTTTTTTTTCTTTTGCCTTTAAAGACAGGTTGAAATTTAATGCTATGGTGAAAGGCGTGCTTCCTCAAGTCAAAGTGCTATTTGCTTTTCCTTTGACATTTGGGGCTTTTTTACTGAACAAGACAGAGGAGTTGAAAGATCCCAGGATCATTCAGCTGCCTTGGTATATACTGAATTGCTTGGAAATGACAATTAGCTCTGATGCAGCAGCCCAACATCATGGGTGATAGAACAATGATCTTCATTCATGGAGTACAATTCATCTGAGGACTTAAAAATATGTTTTCAAACTCTACATTCCTAGACTAGTAAGTCCTACTCAAATATGGAAGTCAAATTGAAACAGAAAATCAAACACCTTAAACTCCAAGATGAAATTTTTGTAGATGTTTAGTCTTGTCTAATTTCACTTTACTAAATTGGTACTGTTTTGCCATATCCTCGATGTCAGGATGCACTTTGCTAAGGTGTTTTTGTTATTCTAAAAGCACTATGTCTTTCAAAGCATCCTCTTTAATACCTCTGTAAATGTGTTTGATGGAGCATTTTTAAAAATAATTTGAGTAGGAGAAAAACAAAGCTATCTAGGCTGCATGCAGTCCCTCTGAGACTAAATTTCACCTACAATTTAAGTACCTAAAGAACAGCTCTTTGGTTTTTTTCATGCATACTGCTGTTCTTTGTAAAATAAATGCTAGAAAGCAGTCATATTTGAATGTTTTCATAAAGTTGCATATCTCAGTTTAGGTCAATAAATTAGGTGAACATGATGTAGCTCTAAAGGCTTTCAAAAACACTTTATGCTTTTCCTTGACTAAAGGAATTTAGGCATTGCAGTGAGTAACTCACTTAGAATTTATGTGCCTAAAACCTGCAAAATTTGAGTAAATTGGCTCTTATCATGATGACTAAAACATATTGAAGAAGATATATTAATATTACTTGTTATACTGAGAAGGACTTAGGAAATTTAAAGCCAAGCATGAAAGTGTAATATTCTCAAACGTACCTAAGGGAATATGCATGGGGTAAGACTAAGTTTTAGACTTCAGAAGTTCTGTAAGAATTTGGAAAGCTATTGAGTAACTAAAATTCCATTTATTTCAGACATGAACAAGTTGACTTTGATAGTGCTTTATTCTTTGTGTATAAAATATGTGAAAGGGAAATAAGTACTTAGCTTCTTTTGTAAATGCCTCTAAGAAACTTATTTTCACCTTTAGCAATCTAGAACAGGTTACAGATAATTTAATTCAATGTATAAATAGGTTTTTCGATAGTGAAGGCAAAGAGCAATGCAGGAGTTCATCTGGGATTCTTCTGATTTATTTTGATGTCAATGCCACACAGGCATAAGTGGTATCCTAACATCATCCTATCATTTCTCTGCTAATTTGAAGGGAAACTGGAAGGACTGTCTCAAACCTAGATGTCTATATCACATGTGTGTAAACATACATTAAGAGCCTCTCTACTGGTGTTTATAAATTTGACCTTTCTTTATTCAGGAGCCTGAAAGAATTTCAAAAGCTACCAAACACAAAGATGCCTAAAAGTCCTTGAAGTGATTTACTAGATTCAAGCTTCGAAGTCACTTTTGAAAGGTTCCCCTTTGCTCAAAAGTATTTGCTTTCTCACTTGGAGGATTTTCAATAGCACTTTCATTGCACAGAGTATATTGTTCTGCAGTTTGATGAATTGCCTCTTTTATAAAACAAAAATATGTTCAAGATGTGATAGTCTATTCGTGTTTTTAGGTATGTGGCAATCTAGGTTTTAGAAGACTTTAAACTTTTAGAAGAATATTTTCAAAGCTGGGATGTAAATCAAAGTTCTTTCTAGTGTTCAGTGATGGCCAACATTCAGCATTTCCCTTAGAAAATGAGGTTCAGCAGTTCTGAATGTTGAATATTTGGGAAACTGAGGCTCCTTACGCCATTAAACACTCTACTCATACAGTATATGACTAAACATTTAACTTTAAAAAACGACACTTCTACTCTTTTAGTTGGTGCTTTACTGAAAGCTACCAAATAGTGACTGGTACAGCCAAATGGTTAAGAAAAAGAAAATTATTAATATGAGTAGGACTGTGTTCTTTGGAATTGATGGAGTGTTCAGATGGATTCAAGTTTTTCACTTTGGTATATCCTTCAGTTTGAATATGTTCTGTTACCAGATTGATTGCTGTAAGTCAGACTTCCTCCTAGCATTTATCTGTCACTCAGAAATGAATTCTCAAATCATTGTGCACATTTTACTTTAAACATTTGTGGTTTCTAAAGAAAAAATCAGGGAATGAAATCTGGCATTTCATTCAATGTATTATATGGTATGCATTAATGGTAAGGCAGTAAGTTGTAATCAAAAGATTCTGTGGGAGATGGTGTGGGCAGACTTTTTGACTGGATAAATCCTTTTCTATTATTTTACTTTTTTCATGAGATGAAACACATATAAGCTGCCATAAATCATATTTCATAGTATTAAAAAAAGGAGTAAGACCTTTGCCCCCTCACTTTTTTTACTTTTATTGTTCTTAATTTTTTTTTCTGTTTAAAGACTTAATTCTTGCACTACTTAACTATTTAACTCTCTTTACAGAAGCACCATCAAAACCCCAGGTCTTTGCTATAGTTTTTGGTCTGATTAAAGGTATAATTCTTGCTTATTAATTCTCTTTAAACAGTGATATTATTTGAAATTAAAAGCCACAAGCTATAGGTCCTTGGACACTTGTTACAGAAAATCTTGGAGAGAAACCCTACTTGTTGCTCTTTTCCATTTTTTAAATATAGGAAAAGCTTAGGGGTAGAACTAGGTCTAAGACTTTGTTTTTTCAGAAGCAGAGTGCTGCACAGTCCTCCTGGGTTAGACACAAAGGTAGAGACACAATCTGGGGATCAGCCTCAAGATGCAGGACAGTCTTGTGAGCTTGATGGTTAACCTTACCAAAGTTCATGTTAAATGAGCAGAAAATTAACTCCCAAAACCTGTAGTACTGTTCTGGTAGATGAGTGTATAAATGTACAGAAGCATCTAAAACAAAAGTCTGTCTTTTCAGGAATTGGTAAAGTCTTTTGAGCAAAAGCCCTGGCACCTAGAGAACCATGGATTCTTTTCCTCATTAATTCTCAAAGTCCTTAAGCTTCAAGGTTGCACTCAGATACTTCTACACCAACAGAAGAAGCACAAAAATGAATTCATGTAATGAATCTACATTATCATTGCTAGTGTGTAGTCTAAATTTCCAAATTCTTTAGCTCACTATTTGGCACTATTTAATCTGTTTTAAACAGACAATTTCATAGAGTTTTAGAATTATAGAGTGGTTAAAAGGAATCTTCAAAGTCCAACTCCTTTTCCATGTGTGGGGACATCATTCCTTAGATCAGGGTGTTCAAAGCCCCATCCAACCTGACCTTGAACACTCCACAGCTTCTTTTGGAAACCTGTTCCAGTGTCCCATCACCCTCACTGTAAAAAAAAATTCTTCCTTATATCCCATCTAAATGTACCTCCCTCAGTTTAAAACAGTTGTTGCTTGTGCTGTGACTATAGGGCAGGAATTGAGTAACTGACTTTTTCCTACTAGATGGTTTGCATGGCTTTTTTTCAGTGATTCAGTCCAGGAAATAAAAGATATAAAAGTCAAGTCATACAAAGAAATAGCTTCTCTCTTTCTTCTGGCATACCTTCATATAATTCTATGTTACATAAAATCAAGATGTTAAAGCTTTGATCAGGTGCATCTCTTCATTTGACATCAATCAAATATGTTTGGGCCACTCTGAATTAATCCTGGTGGGAAAGAAAATTATAAACCTTAAATTTGGATCAGAATTTTATTTCTGGAACATTAACCCTTCTTTCTTTGTCACAAGAAACCACTCTTCTCATTTTCCATTCTTGTTGAGAACCTAGGAATAGACGTGATGTATCAGTATTGTAATTACCCCAATTTACTTTGAAAATATTTAAATATTCCTTTCACTGCTTTATGGACTTGGATATTTAGTTGCCATTGAGATTCAAAGAAAGTTAAAGGAGCTACAATTGAAAATGGAGCATTAATGAGAAACTTTGTCAGTTTCATTTTTTCTTAAAACGTCTCCATTCCCAAATAATTCTTTCTGCTGTTCAGATCTTCTAAAGAGAGAATATTGAAAGTATAGCTTACATCTTATTGCACAAGTCTGTTTCTTCACAGATCTGCTCTACTTATATTTTCTTCTGGTGGGGTCTACTTCTAGTGTGGTCTACTGCTGCTGAAACTTGGGATTTTCTCTTCTGTCTAGTGAGAAACATTAATAAAGGAAAACTGTGTAAAGTGAAACTGTTGCAAAGCAGAATAGGATGTCTTTACAACTTTGGTTTGGCCCCTGTTTTGCATGGGCAGTGTTAGTCTTTGATTGAATGGTTACCTAGTTTTCCTGTGTAACTCTGAGCCATGATCTTGAATTAAAAGCTGTACTGTAACTATGTTTTTCTTCATATCTTCACTTCTCACTACCAAAGGCACACAACTTTTTCCAGAGATTCATGTATGATACTTATTTCTGTCATTTTTTAATGTTTCAAAACCATTAATTTTCTTTGAGAATCTTTGTGCCAGGAGAATGATGTTTTGCATATGTTTTAGATCAGAAGGGTGAGGATGGAGAGATTAAAGGTCAAAAAAATTTGCTAACATATAATGAAAAATTGGAGATGTACATGGCCTAATTTTTCCAAATATATGACAGGAAGGAATTAGAAAATTTAAATCTCCTCAATGTACATTGCAATTTTCAAGCTTATTACTTCTTCAGATCCCGCTCCCTGGTCTTACAAAGGTCTTTCAGCAAATGGAGAATATGGTGCTAGTGAGCACCAGCTGTAAGTCTGAGGTGAAGCATTTACTTACAGATACCTTCATGGCAGAAGAAAAGATGCAATTAATTATAGGGGGTGGTATCCAGCTCCCTTTTCCTCTCTGGCTGGCTGCTCTTTCTTTATATATGTGAGTACATACATCATAATTTACCAGAGTTAAGCATACTCCTTTACAAGAGTAAATGTATTAAAACTATCTATATGATGAGAAGAATTTTCAGGCTTTTCCTGGAGAAGCTTAGGAGTATTACTTTGTTTAGATAGATAGAGTTAATATATATATTGTTGAAAGCAGATTCAAGAAATTAATTTTACCCATAGGTAAAAGCTGATTGAAAGGATTGAAAGCTGTGAATCAGAGGCAGAAGAGAAAAAGCAGGGAAGGTGCTGAGCTGCTGAACCCCTCATGTCCTGTATGAGTTCATACTGAAACACCCCCGGAACACCTGTTCCCCGCTGCATGGTGAGATTACCTGGGAGCCCAGTTTCATACTTGCTGTCATTCCATAAAGGGGCTATGACTCCAGGTGACAAAGGCTCCTGTAAATTCAGGCTGTAGGTAATACTTCAGATAGAAACAGGTTCATTTTCCTTGCCAAATTCTCGTCCTTCTATTTTAGCAGAAGAGGTGGATATACAATAGAATAGCTTAGGCTGAAGGTCATCTAGTCCAAGCCCTAAGATCCCGGTTAATCAGGTCACTCCTGCTCTCATTCAGCAAAATTCTGAGTATCTCCAAAGGGGGAGATTCCACAGACCTTTTGGGCACTTTGTACCATATACAGTCTTCACAGATGAATTGAAATAGTGTCTTTTTAAAAAATGAAATGCCTCGGTTTTTACACAAACTGATTTCTAATACAGATGAAATGTATTCAACTATTTATGGAAAGGAAAATTTAGAGATTATTATATTATAAACAAGAGATTACTTCCTTTTTAAAATTTGTTTTCAGTGGAAAAAGGAAAAAATGTCATTTTCAAAGTATTAAAAAATTAAATAATAATAATAAATAATTAAATAAATATAATTAAATTTTTAAAAATAAAAATTAAATTATAAAAATAATTAAAGATATAATTAAAATAAATAATAAAAATATTAATGATAAATATTTAAAAAATTAAAATACTGTCTCTCTTTGTGTAAAGCTTCTAGCACAGCCTTGAATATAAGTGTAGTGAATGTTTTTAAACCCCCAAGACAGTGCCCGAAGGTTTTTAAAGGATTAAGTTTGAGTAGAAGCTGGCGCTATGAAGGAATGTCATCCAGATGCTTTGTTTCATACTCACTGCATGCGGACCCATTCTTTGGTGCATCAGACATGAAAAGTTAGTCACATTTTTTTCCTTCTTTGTTAAGTACTGTTGGTCATAATTTGCATTTGAAAACCTTTCCTGATTGGTGAAAACATTTGTCAAAATAATCTCATTTAGAAATAGGTTTCTGCTTTCATCATGTGCTTTTATAATGCGTTTAAGCATCATATTTCCCAAGCAGACATCCCCAAAATGTTGTCAAAACAACTTGTCATGGCAGCTTGTTTCCCATAGTTGTTTATATCTCATGGTTTAATTTATTTCTTAGACCACGAAGCAACTTGTCCTCATGGTCTTCCCAGCTTGTTCTCATGTCCAATACTTGTGCATTAGTAGCTTTTAGTTGCTGTTTATATTTAGACACAATTTCTTTCAAACGAGGCACTAGAAAATTACTGCTACTTGCTGCATATTTAGTGCATTAAAAGTTAAAAGAGATGCTCAAAAGAACTTTGCTTAGGGATTAATCACATCTGTGACCCAGGGGATAAGGGATCCTCACCTGCCAATAAGGCTTATTACTACTTATACCAGCTGAGCATGAGTGTTTAAGTACCTTCCTGTGAAAGTGACTTCTACTTGGTGGGAGCTGAAATGAGGATTTCTCTGGCCCTTAAAGTTATATTTTACAATGAAAATTGCATAGAGAATGGTGATTTTCTTACTCCTTACACCTGTTAAATCACATTTTATATAAAAATAAAGTAGAATCCCCTGTAAAACTATTTTTCAGCACGAGGTACTGCTGTCATTGCAACTGAAATACTGCAGGAAGAGGAATGGGACAGGGAATTGATTCATGTAGCTGTGAATGGGAGGGAACACAGCCCTGTGGTCCACAAACCCATTTTTCTATTAAAGTCCCATCTATTCTAGAACCATAGTTTCAGTTCACTGCATAAATCAGAGACTCATTGTATCATTTCCCCTCAACTCCCTTTCCATTTTGAACTATAGGCCACTGCAAAATTCCCTTCAGCTTTCAAGGATGCTTTCTTTCTTCCCCTTTTCCATCCATTTTCTCTTTTCTTTAATAAGTCAGAGTTGCCTTTTCATACTTCCATTGGTACATGACCTAATTTCCAACTCGAAGAGGGCTCTGGGAGCACTTGGGAACTCTCCAAGACTTCACAGTATCTATGCACACGCCTGGCTCCCTTGCCTGCTTCCTTGCAAAAACACCAGGAGCTGCTGCTAGGACATTCCTTGGCCTGGATGCAGCTGGGGTTATAGGGGTTTTCCCAACCCCACAGGTTGGGGAAAAGAACACCTCTCTTGCAGCCCATAGTTCTAACCTGTCTCTGAAACATGAGGTTTTGAGGTTGCCATAATTTTCAAACTGTTTAGGGAGGATTCACAATATGAATTAATGGCCCTAATCAAGTTTTTGTGTGTTGGGATGCAAAATCACAGAGGCAGCATCTGGTACTGCTAACCCATCTAAAACCCTTTGTATCCTTCTAATTTTTTCTGCTTTTCTCCAAAATTGAAAGACAACAATAAAGAAATGATACTTTAAATGTGAATCATCATTTCTCTTTGTGTTCTCTCAATAGACACCTTTTATTCTTTTTGTTAAAACCACCGGACGTTCTGCACTCACAGGTTAGCAGAGCAGCTACCTTTGAAAACTTTTAGATTGATGTTGGTAACTTTTTCTTTCTCCTCAAACAATGAAAAAACAGACATTAGTGCTCTCAAAGGAGGTTATTTATTATTCCAGTGGTGTAAATGAGGGCAGGATTTGGTCCACAAGCAATAAAAGAGGAGTAGAGCATGTAATTCTTCACGCCATTGTGAGGAAAACTCTGTCCAGCAACAGTAAATTATCTGAAATTCTTTCAGGATATATGAATGAGTCCATGGTCAGAGAAAGCTTGTGAGGTTTAAAGCATAAAAATGACAACTATAAATAAAGGTGGAAACCCCTCATCCCCACTGAAATGAAAAAACATAGCATTCCCGGGGCACTGGTGTCTTTGGAAAATGCATTGCCTGGCTGACTAGGGGAAAGGGAGGAGGGAAAGGAAACACATCATCCCACTTAAGGCTTTGTCTTCCCAAAGTAAAGTTTAATGCTCTTGCATAGAAGGACAGTTTTCTCTGGGAAGATCCATCCTATAAGGACAGTGTTTACTGAGTTTGTGAAATCACCAATCAACAGCTACATGCATATGTATTTGAACAACTAAGTTTACCCAAGTATTTAACAAATGGACAAAATACAGAGATATCATTTACTCTGTAGGGTACAAGGTAGGAACAAAGAACAGCAAGCATTTTCATAGCAATGAGGCAGTGCATATAGCTTACCCTGGGAGTGTTAAGCTTTCTATAAATATACCTGCTGTACTCTGGGATTTTCAATATCTTAGTAGTGTTAGCCTGGTTGCTTTTATGTTAACATTACTCCACTTCATTGGCATAGTACTGCCCACTGTGGATAATGTGATAAAATAGCTTCTCAAAATTTGCATCTTGGAAAGGAAAAATCTGCAATCCCTGTTTTGATTTGGTATATTCCAAAAGCTTTGGCACCACTGCAACAACAATTTAGAGGGTAGAATCAAAATCCATTAACACCGTGTAAACTGTTCCATAATCTCAACATGCAGACTAATGCTGTGTTGAGTTTAAATGCATTATGATGCTATAGATATGCATCATATGGATATGCCACTTCTTGCCATCTCATTATGCAAAAATGAAATTCTAACTTTGCAACAGATCATACTTGAGTTCAAGTCAATCACAGGGAAGAATTTTGTCAGTGATTTCCCATTGTTACAGTAACAGAAGTGACATGTTAGTTTTTAAATCAAACCAATCAAAGTCACCAAAAAATAGTTAAAAACACTAAAAAGTGAGATTAATTTCTGTAGATGAACAATAATCAGAGGCAGACTCCCAGTGAAACTTAGCCTGTCTGTCTCATCTGGTCCCAGATGGTCAAAGCTGGCTCCGTAGCCCCTCTGCAATCCACACCAGGGATCTGTGTTCAGCACCTCATGGAAATGGGCAACTCACTTGATTTAAAACTCTGAACCACAGATGTTCACATGCCATGCCAGCACAACTTTTGACTCCTTACAAAACCACTGACTATGGTCCACTGAGCCCACGACGGCCCGTGGTGAGAGCTGCTGTGATGTAGGTCAGATGTTAAGGAACTCATAAAATGACACAGCAGGTTCACATTAGTCTAGTCCCTATTTCAGTATACATAATTTTTCAACTGTTTGTCATGTACTTAGTCTCAGAATAGAAATTGTATTAAATTGTGTTGCTTCCTTACTAAAATGTCCTTGTCTTTCCTCAGAATCCTTTTACTATATCATATACATAAACATTTATATGTACATATCAGAGAAAACATCTTAGATATAAGAGGTAATGTTGTTTTATAAGAATGCTTTTAAAAATGAGCAAAAAATAATTTTTATTCAGAGTTTAGTCTCAAACAATTGACTATAACAAGAATAAACTCTTTTACTCAGATTTGGAGATTTATTGCTTTCCTCTTCTTAAATGATCATTGTATAAATATGATTCAAGAACAGAAACCAGCAGGAAATATCAATTGTTTTTTGTTTGCCATCTGAAAATTTTACCATAGATGTCTCCTTTTTCTTTTTTTCTTTTTCTTTTCTTTTTCTTTTTCTTTTTCTTTTTCTTTTTCTTTTTCTTTTTCTTTTTCTTTTTCTTTTTCTTTTTCTTTTTCTTTTTCTTTGTTCTACTCCCCAAGGTAAAGCTCTCTTCTTTCTGGGAAGGCAGTATTTTGAAGAGTAGAAAATGAACTTAAATGTTAGCTTAAACATATTGATTAAAAGATACTGGATGAAAATTAGTGACAGTTTCATACAGTGTGAGTATTTTTTATATTCATTATCTTTTGATTTAGACTTCAAGAAAATGCTGGAAGGCACTATCATTACACTGACATGCTGATTTTTTTATCTTTTCAGAAAGCAAATATAACACAGAGAAGCAGAATATGATACACCAGCTATAAGTAACATGCTTTTAATTATATGTTATTATTCTAGAAGGTCTTCTAAACACAGAGGGTCCCTGTGGGGTTTTTATCACTGTTTAAGACATCTCACTTGGTTACTTTTCTTTACAGGAAGGCATTGGGCTGAGAATTCCAAGTGGCAGTGGGTTTTCC
Source organism: Leptocoma aspasia (assembly GCA_013399835.1). Lineage (NCBI taxonomy): Eukaryota > Metazoa > Chordata > Aves > Passeriformes > Nectariniidae > Leptocoma > Leptocoma aspasia. Next base: position 189,316 of record VXAX01004399.1, read on the forward strand.
TCTCAGCTGCACCACTGAGTAGTTTAATGCATCACTCTTTTTAGTAAGTGCATATAATTCAAATATAATTTTCATTACCATATCACACTGAAATTGCTGTTCAGCTAGTGCACATGATATTCTTTAAATACTGAAATTTCTGGAGAAATCTGTTTAGCCAGTGTAAATCAAAATTATCAGTATTGTAAATATTTCTCTTAAAATTGAATGCAAGGTACCAACGTCGTGCAGTGGGATTATTGTAATGTTGAAGTCCTTTCTTATTTATATCAAAGATAACCTTTCTGACTGAATTTTTTGGCTAATATTTTAGACAAAGTCATATGTTGGCCAAGTCATTAGCTTATCACACTGAAATTCTTATTAAAACAGACCTGCTCTTTTGACTCATCTAGTATAAATACTGTGGCTAAAACTATGGAGGCCATGAGTTTGAATATTAAAACAACTTCTAATTTTGTGTGCCCCTTAAATTATTTAATAATGTAAATACAGAATAAATACAATAAATAATTTCTAATTTCAATATTATGCCAAGAATAACTTTGCAACTAGTTGCTAGTACAGAAACAAAATAAAGGCATTACTTAAAGAAAAGCATAAAAATTTCACAAGATAAGTTTCAATTATGTGAAAAAAAATGATGCATAAAAGTAATTTTGTAAAATTCTATGTGATGGGGGAAATATAATAATATAAAAAAATATTAAAATAT
>VXAX01004399.1:190099-310057 GCA_013399835.1 Leptocoma aspasia
TTTAGCAATATATATAATATATAATAATATGATCTATTTTTGTCTCTTAGCTGGAGAAAATTGCTGTGTTGAAAAATTTATATATTAGTTAGGTAAGAGGCTGAAGAAAGAAAATACTGTCTTCGGTTTCTAGACACAGCACTAGGAAAAATAAAAACTGAGTGCACGGTTTCCAGGTGCATACACAGAACACAGGAAATCAACAGGGAACTGCATTTATCCAGGTAGTTTGTCAAATCCCACGTGACCATTCAGTGACAGTATATCTATAAATGAAAGCAATTTGCTTAATTTCCTGCAGAAATCTGTGTCAGAGGTGGGCACTTTGTTCCAGCTACCCAAATGTGATGTCTTTCTAGGACAAGTACACACTATGCTGACATATTTCCACAGAAAAATGATTTCTCTGCTATGAACACTCTGGTTTACAATGAAGGTTAAGTTTTGTAGCTGCATAAAAGTCAGAACAGCCCATAAGCATATTAATCATGGAATCAGACCTTCAAATAGAGTCACTTGTGCACACCCAGGGAAGGAACCTGCCCCCATACGAATTTCTTGTGGGTACTGACTGATAATATGATATCTCTGGTCTCACATGCTGTGATTAGGCAGGCTTTCCTCTTTAAGCACTTTAACTTCAGAAGCTTAGTGCATTATCTGCAAAAGCTATTTTGAAATAGACCTAATTTAAAAGGATAGGTTTTAGGAAGGAAATAGGAAGGAGGTGTCTTCAGGAGCAGGCCTGAATCCTTGACTTCAGAGCCAAGCATTAACTGATTTTTTCAAATGCATCATTGTTCTTGAAGACCCTATATCAAATAAAGAGTCTTCCACACTCTGCTGCTGAAGTTTATAGCTCAAAAGAAACCATCCCCAGGCTGTAACACACTCCATATGGCTGGCTGTTTGAAGTGTGCTTAGTGCTCCATTAGGGATTCTCGATTTGTACTTCTCAATCTGATTTCGATAAGACACAGGTTTCCTTTAGTGGCCTGACCTGGTGCAAACACATAATAGATTAATTCTATAATAAATTATGGTGGCAGTAAAGCTTTCTGGACCGTTTTGCCTTTTAAGTAACAATTTTTTTTTATGTACTCTTATAAAGCTGAACCAATGTTTCATTTGTAGCTCACTTTATGTATATACAGAACTACTTGAGGCTTGGGAATGTAATTTTGTGCTGTGTGCATTACCTCTGAGTGTATTACATTTTATTGTGTTTTTGGAGCTACTGACATGTTGAGGAATACTATGAGCTTTACGAAACAACGTTATGCCTAGAAATGTGTTGAACTGCTTTTCAAGAAGCTCCAGCTGGTTTCTATCTTAAGAGTGGCATAACTACGCTATTTCTGTATGCAAAACTGCATTTCCATAAAGTCCATTATTATCTTCCACTTGTATGTATTGTTTTTACATGATACTGTTATTTTCAACCACCAAGTTTATTTTAGATTTATTACATAGCACTTTCCGTAGTTCTGTTGCTATTTCTAAATTCTCTGTTACAGAAAGAGTAAAAGATGTTATTTTAGGCATTGCTGCTAGTCAGAGTTGTGGACCCCAGTGTGCTTGATGTCGTTGTCTAGGAGCCTTCTAGTTATTTCAAGGGAAGGCTTCTAGAGATAAGGGACAGAATGAGAGAAAAGCGCTGTAGTGCTTTGAAATGTCTTGCCAAGGGGTGACAAAGGGTGCTAATCTGTCAGCTTTTATCACCCTTCCTTTTCAGGCTCATGAGCTCCATGATACCTGTCCTCTTTTAGGCACCCAAATCTACTCCCTTAATTTACCTCAGGCCTTCTGACAACTGATTATGATGGCAAGGTAGAGACTGGGAAGAGACTGGGAAGGCTTTGCAAGCTACTAGTGACTCTGAATCAGAAATAATACACAAAATATGCAACAACGCACAAAGTTTTGGTGTTCTTTTTTCTGTTTCTTTTAGGTCACGTACCCTAGAAGACACAGCTCTGAAGGTACTATGTGATGAGACCATTCCACAAAAACCTCAAAAAACACCAACCACGAAGGCAAAAATCCCACTGACCCATGCAATGCTCCTGGTAGCAAGAAAATGCTGAGATGACCATTTATTGTTTCATCAGCTGTCTGCCAAGATTTATCTGCACACATCAGAGAGATTCATCTACACCTTACATGTAAGGATGCCAGGAGATGAAAAAGCATGGAATGAATGAAAGGGAGACGTGGATATTTTGGGCTCCATGGGAGGACAAAGAAAATGTAGATGTAGAGGAAGCTGAGATGGAACCTGAAGAAATAGGAGAATGATCTCACCTACAGGCAATTTTTCAGGTGCACATGGTATGAAACTTTAGGCTCCCTGTAAGCAAGGAGGAAGAAGAGAATAAGGATTAAAAAAAAAAGATTAAAAAAAAAAAAAAAAAGAAGATGCATAAATAAGAAAAAGAAGGAAAGAAAATACATAGGATATTAAAGACAGAAAATTAAAGAAAAAAAATAAGGGTACATATAAGAGTAAAGGAATAAAATCTACCAGAGCACAAGGATACAAGGATCCAGCAGAATTAATTGGAAAAGACTGATGTCATGTACTAAATATTTTTAGTTTACTTATAATGAGCATGAGAGACAGGGACACATAAGCTTTTTATTATTAGACAGGAATAAAATAACATAAATCCAAGTACATAACTTACCATTTTCCAATAAAAATTCATAAAGGGAAGCAAAATGTTGCTGCATTAAAGACAATTAGCATTTCAAATTAATTTAACCTTAATACCAAGATCAAGTTAATCTTTCAATAATCAGCTGAAATTATCTTTTCCCAGATGGAAATGCTTTTTGTTTATTGCCCAATGGCTTTCAGAAAACTTTGACGTCTCTTATGAAGTAATGTTTCTTTCTTATTTGATCTTTAAAAAAAGCTTCAGTTATCATTACAAACAAAAGGACACTAGCTGGCAGTAATAAGGAAGGATTTTTTTGGATCACTTACCCATGCAGGTAAAGGAAGGCTGAGAACATTCCTTGCCAAGTCCTCATCTTACAAAATGTCATTTTGTACTTGAGCAATCACAATGAACCCATGGTATTTATCCCAGTACAAAGATTTGTGCAGAGGCAAAAAAAAAAAGCTTCCATAACTCTTTTAAAATTTATATTAAAAAAGACCCAAAACCCAACCCAGAAAGTGGTACTCTACACCTCATCTCCAATATAGACTAATATTATTACTTGCACTGATTAGATTAAATTGATTTACTTTTCAAAGTAACTAAATATATATATTTATAGTACTAAATAGATATAACTGCATAGATACTTTTCCCAAGTTTCATGCACTTAGGCATACTTTGCCAATTAATTCCAAACTTCAACAGAGCTGTCTGATGATTCAGCATCTACTGTGGAAAATTACTTTTCATCATCCAGATTCTCAACTTTGTTCATAGCCATTCTCTTTGAGATGACTTTGCCTTGTGCCTGGAAAGTCATCAAGTGAAAGAAAAGAATAATCCCTTGAACAGGATAGTGAAAAATAGAAATTCTTTCATTATTTTGATTTTTGAGTGTCAGATAGTGAGGGGGGCAAAGCTTATAAGTGCTTTCAAAAACCTAATTTCCTTATCTTGAAAGTATGAGATCAAGGCAACGCAGTAAGAAACTTTTAACTAAAATAAAGATCCATTTAAGTATGTGGGGTAGTTAAACACTATACTAGCTAAGTGTTTTTGCCACTCAAAACAGTCAAAATTATCATTACAATGGTACGTGAGACAGGGGAATTTGTGAAATAGTTCTCACCTCCTACATACAAGTTAATTATTTCTGTATATTGAAGACATCACAGCCTGATTCAATCCTGCTTAAAATGAGCAGCCAGTGAAGTCATAAAAGAGGACAGTAGTTCAGGCTCTCCATGGGAAAGGGGGTGACTCTCCACTGGCCCTTTTTTGGGACCTGGGGCAGACGAGGCAGCTGTCTCAAAGCTTCTCACCTTTGACCAGGTATATCAGACAGGGCCTAAAATTGTTGCCATAATTCNTTCTCTTGTCAGTGCTGTTGTTCAGAACCTATTTCCTACATTTTGCTCTTCCAGATACATATTTGTAAGTGCCCAACAAGTTTTAGTTAGGCTGCTTATACTGAAAAGAGAGAAGCAGAATGCAGATTTCTACACTAAGGAGTACTGATGTTTAAGGTCAAATTTGCTTCAGATTAATATGCAAATAATTTGACTGAGTTTTTGGAGGAAGTGTTACTGCAGAATTTATAATTATAATAATAATTATAATATAAGAAAACACCCGTAAGAGAATTAAGGTCTCAGTGTTTCTCATATTTCTTTTGAAGCTTTTTTTCTCAAATTCTCTAAAATGTGATTTTGATATACTGCTTGACTCGTTTAATGAATCTAGAGAGTAGAAAATATGTGGTTTTTTTAAACTGAAAAATGTAAACAATTTTTTTGACAGACATAAGTATTTTGAGATTCATGTAACAATGTCAATTTTTATTGGGTTTGAATGGCAAGGTTTGCAGGGGTGGAATAGGGGGTTACATGGGAGGTTTCTGTGAGAAGCTGCCAGAAACTTTCCCCATGTTTGAGGGAGCCAGTGCCAGAGGGCTCAAGACAGGTCCACCACTGGCCAAGGCTGAGCCCACCAGCAACAGAGGTAGAACCTCTGGGACAGCAAAAGGAGGGAAAAAAGCCCAAATAACAACACAGCAGTTACAACCAGAGAGAGAAGAGAGGATATGTAAGAGAAACACCCCTGCAGACCCAGGTCAGTGCAGATGGAGGGTGAGGAGGTGCTACAGTAGCCAAAGCAGAGATTCCCCTGCAGGTGGTGAAGGTTAGGGGGCTGTAATACACAGTACAGGAGAGAATGAGTGAGCTACCAGGGTGAGAAAAGGCTGATGGGAGATCAGATCTGGTTTGGTTCAAGTAACATCAAAAGTCCAGTTGGATTCAGTCAGCAGAAAGTCATCTGTGCCAGAGAAATTCTAAACTCAGCAGGATGAGGGTGGGAGTCACCTGATGCTACTGGGGTGTTAACCCTCTTCCAGAGGGCTGGAGTCAATGACTTCCAGAGCTTCCTCAGCCACAGTTCCTGCTGTGGTTCCAGGGCTCTATGAGGTAATATCCCAATGCAAAAATTTTTATCTCTATAATTTCTCTCCCTTAGTGTCTGAGAGCATGTGGATTGAAACAAAGGTAGTCTTCTAGACAGCAATGTAAAAATTGTTGTGAATACAGTGCTCATATTGGGTGGAATTTTCTCTAAAGATGATAATAAAGTGTCAAAACAATTGAGTAATTTCAGACTTTAAAAATGCATTAACTTCATTAAATGTTGATAACAAAAGATATCATTCTTTTTAGACCAAGAGGTGTAGTTATTGATTCCAGATGGGTTCTTTGCAAATTTCTTAACACTTAGAGTACTGAATGGACAAATCACACTTGATAATCCATGTTTGGCTATAAAATAGCCAAAAACCCCTGCAACATCTAACAGTAATTTCTCAGTGTTTACAAATAATGAAACTTTGAGCACATTATGTTTTTATGTTTATTCTTCTACCTCTAGTGTGTGTAGCTTGTGTTCATTTTCAGGAAACACCTGCCATGTTGGGAAGGTTTAACATAGAAGACATAAATTATAATCCTTGGAAAAGTCTACTTTTTAAAAGCATTTTATTTATTTAACTCCTGTAGTATAGATGTATGTTACCTTTTATCTTGCCAGTTCAAGCAGCAAGATGACCTCTGCTGCTAATTAGATGTAAATCACATGGATAATTCTTTTGGAATTTATTTTCCACTTGTAATTGCAATATAACTTCTATTAGCATTATGCTCTTCGTGCTTTCATTTCAGCTTCTGTGTTATGACAGTCTTTCATTTTCACAAGTTTAATCAGTTTTCTATTACTATTTTAATTACTGCAATACAGTAAGAATGTGCCAGGGACTATAGATGTATTTTGTTAATCAGAGCAGGCTTTTTAATAATGGTTCTTAGTGACTAGCTGCATTTGAATTTATCACAAGAAATGTTTTTTAGAGAATATTTGCAACGTCTGACTATTTCAATTATGCAAATTTTCCAACTCTGTATTATTCAAGGCTCTATCCTGAATGGGTTTTTTTTGGTAATTTTTTAATTTGTGGGATATAAACCAAGCAGTGTTAATGAAATACATCGATATGTGCAGAAAGTATAAGACCTTATAAAACTGGATATAAAATGGAAGAGTTCATAGAGAGCTTGTAGAGCATCTCTGAGAAGTACTTGGAAATCTCAGTCTGAAAGAAATAATAGATAAAAAAATAATGTCTCCAAGGTAGTCACAAAACTCCTAATAGTGCTGGTGAGGTAAGCACATGGATAGCACAGCTGTGGAATGAAAGAAAAAGATAAATGCCCTGACTAAAGACTGTTGGTTTTCTTACCCAGAGAGAATCATAGGCACTGGGAAGTCACAGAAATGTGTCGCAGGTAAAACTCCAGGAGCACATGAGTTGAGTTGGTGAGACCTTTCCTGATTCAGCACAGAGGAGTGAAGAGGTTTCATCCTGGTTTTGTCTGAGACAGAGTTAATTTTCTTCCTAGGAGCTGGCACAGTGCTGTGGTTTGGATTTAGGATGAGAATTATGCTGATATCACACTGATGTTTTGGCTGTTGCTGAGCAGAGCTTACTACAGGTCAAGGACTTTGCAGCTTCTCATGGCTGCCCTGCAGGGTTTTTTTCTCTCCGGTTATTCCCTTCCAGAACCAGGTTTTTAGAATGTCGTCAGCTGTAGAGGAAGACACCTGAGGGAAGCTAAATTTAAGCTCTGTAAAGAGAGAAGTAGAAAATATTAAAAAAAAAAAATTCTTCCCCAACGGCTACAGTTTTTCTAAAGTAATCCTAAATATAAATAATTTCAATAAAATAGTGTTTAAAATAATTAAGAAAAAACCAGCTTGTATGTAAATTGTTTTCAGTGACTTTCACAGGAGACACCCTTGGCAAGGAATTGAAGAAAGCAATATTCAGGGGAGTGGCTCAGAAAAACCCTCCTTTATCCTACTTAGACATCCGAGATACTTGTGTTCCTTGATCTGAACATCTAAAAGCTCATCCCATCCAGGGTTCACTCAGGCCATATCCCAGTACCTAATTCTGTGTAGCAGCCCGGCCTTCTGTGTGAATTCTGAATAACCCTTGGGAGATCCATGCACACCCTGCAGAGCAGGAGCAAGCACAGTAACTTTTCAATTTCCTCAGTAATATCTCAACTTCCTTTAGACCTGGGTAATATCTCAAACTTCCTTTGGACTATTCAGTGTAAACTCACAAGTTCATTGTTGCTCCTTCTTAATTAAGGGTTACCATTGTGGGGGGAATTACCTCATGTTATGAGCATCCCTTTTTAATCTCNTCCATAAAGGCCACAAAATGATGGTGGCCAAGGGTTTTAGTGACTCTGGTCTGTTGCCCTTCCTAATCAAGAACTTCCTACGTAAGGCTGGAGGGAGGAATAAGGTGCAGCAGAGTCGTGTTTAAACCTTGGTTCTCATGGAAGTGGAAGGCTCTCCTCTAGCACAAAAGTTAAAATATTTAAGCTTTCTATCCTTTGTTATATCTTTATTTTTTAGGGGTGGCACTTGGAAACGTTGTGAGCATTGGGCTTCCATACCACAGTAGTGCTTATCTCATTTCTCCTCGTGCTTGTCTAAAGAGACTTGACACAAAATGACTTGCAGCGTTTGGCCTGCATGGGAGAAATGGTTCACTGAGATTCCTGGGGTCCCATTATAAGTTATTGCAGCTGTAATTTCAACCACTTTATGGAGCAGTCCATTTGTGTCTGCTCCAGTTCCTAATGCTACCAGCCAGTCTGTAAGATGATCCTAATCTATTACATTTAAGTCATTTGAGTCATCTTTTTGAAGATTGTTGAGTGCAGAGATACCCATAAGGAAACAATGTAAGTTTTCCATATACCGCATATGTTATATGTCTGATGAAATGTACTGCACACGTTTAAAAAAGTGACAGTATTAAAAAACTGACAACTTTTCATGACCTTTTGTATTATAATGTATTTTAAACATATGGTAGGATTCTGTTCTTCTCATGGATGTGTCAGATACAGTATGAATATTTCATGAATTGTCTGTGCATGTGAAAAAAAATGTACAAGAAACAAGACATTCAAGAAAACACATTAGCCTTTTACATTTAAAGTGGGAAAACAGCTACTGGTTAAGTATATTATATTGAATATTTATAGAGAAACAGTGACTATTTATTGAGAAGCAGTGAAAATCAAGAGGAAAACAGTAAAACCAAAATTATGGTGTATTGACATTCTTTACTTTTAGCTCTAGTTTTAAAATACAACCTCTTTAAACCTTGACTTAGGTACCTTGATCTTCATATCTGTCACTTCATACTGAATGAAATTTAAGAGTAATTACAATTAGATGTTTCTCATACCTCGAAATATTTTGTGCATATCCTAGGGGATTCCCTCTACTAGATGCAGAGCAACAAAAAGTTAGAATGTGTTCTCTTGTCAGTGCTGTTGTTCAGAACCTATTTCCTACATTTTGCTCTTCCAGATACATATTTGTAAGTGCCCAACAAGTTTTAGTTAGGCTGCTTATACTGAAAAGAGAGAAGCAGAATGCAGATTTCTACACTAAGGAGTACTGATGTTTAAGGTCAAATTTGCTTCAGATTAATATGCAAATAATTTGACTGAGTTTTTGGAGGAAGTGTTACTGCAGAATTTATAATTATAATAATAATTATAATATAAGAAAACACCCGTAAGAGAATTAAGGTCTCAGTGTTTCTCATATTTCTTTTGAAGCTTTTTTTCTCAAATTCTCTAAAATGTGATTTTGATATACTGCTTGACTCGTTTAATGAATCTAGAGAGTAGAAAATATGTGGTTTTTTTAAACTGAAAAATGTAAACAATTTTTTTGACAGACATAAGTATTTTGAGATTCATGTAACAATGTCAATTTTTATTGGGTTTGAATGGCAAGGTTTGCAGGGGTGGAATAGGGGGTTACATGGGAGGTTTCTGTGAGAAGCTGCCAGAAACTTTCCCCATGTTTGAGGGAGCCAGTGCCAGAGGGCTCAAGACAGGTCCACCACTGGCCAAGGCTGAGCCCACCAGCAACAGAGGTAGAACCTCTGGGACAGCAAAAGGAGGGAAAAAAGCCCAAATAACAACACAGCAGTTACAACCAGAGAGAGAAGAGAGGATATGTAAGAGAAACACCCCTGCAGACCCAGGTCAGTGCAGATGGAGGGTGAGGAGGTGCTACAGGAGCCAAAGCAGAGATTCCCCTGCAGGTGGTGAAGGTTAGGGGGCTGTAATACACAGTACAGGAGAGAATGAGTGAGCTACCAGGGTGAGAAAAGGCTGATGGGAGATCAGATCTGGTTTGGTTCAAGTAACATCAAAAGTCCAGTTGGATTCAGTCAGCAGAAAGTCATCTGTGCCAGAGAAATTCTAAACTCAGCAGGATGAGGGTGGGAGTCACCTGATGCTACTGGGGTGTTAACCCTCTTCCAGAGGGCTGGAGTCAATGACTTCCAGAGCTTCCTCAGCCACAGTTCCTGCTGTGGTTCCAGGGCTCTATGAGGTAATATCCCAATGCAAAAATTTTTATCTCTATAATTTCTCTCCCTTAGTGTCTGAGAGCATGTGGATTGAAACAAAGGTAGTCTTCTAGACAGCAATGTAAAAATTGTTGTGAATACAGTGCTCATATTGGGTGGAATTTTCTCTAAAGATGATAATAAAGTGTCAAAACAATTGAGTAATTTCAGACTTTAAAAATGCATTAACTTCATTAAATGTTGATAACAAAAGATATCATTCTTTTTAGACCAAGAGGTGTAGTTATTGATTCCAGATGGGTTCTTTGCAAATTTCTTAACACTTAGAGTACTGAATGGACAAATCACACTTGATAATCCATGTTTGGCTATAAAATAGCCAAAAACCCCTGCAACATCTAACAGTAATTTCTCAGTGTTTACAAATAATGAAACTTTGAGCACATTATGTTTTTATGTTTATTCTTCTACCTCTAGTGTGTGTAGCTTGTGTTCATTTTCAGGAAACACCTGCCATGTTGGGAAGGTTTAACATAGAAGACATAAATTATAATCCTTGGAAAAGTCTACTTTTTAAAAGCATTTTATTTATTTAACTCCTGTAGTATAGATGTATGTTACCTTTTATCTTGCCAGTTCAAGCAGCAAGATGACCTCTGCTGCTAATTAGATGTAAATCACATGGATAATTCTTTTGGAATTTATTTTCCACTTGTAATTGCAATATAACTTCTATTAGCATTATGCTCTTCGTGCTTTCATTTCAGCTTCTGTGTTATGACAGTCTTTCATTTTCACAAGTTTAATCAGTTTTCTATTACTATTTTAATTACTGCAATACAGTAAGAATGTGCCAGGGACTATAGATGTATTTTGTTAATCAGAGCAGGCTTTTTAATAATGGTTCTTAGTGACTAGCTGCATTTGAATTTATCACAAGAAATGTTTTTTAGAGAATATTTGCAACGTCTGACTATTTCAATTATGCAAATTTTCCAACTCTGTATTATTCAAGGCTCTATCCTGAATGGGTTTTTTTTGGTAATTTTTTAATTTGTGGGATATAAACCAAGCAGTGTTAATGAAATACATCGATATGTGCAGAAAGTATAAGACCTTATAAAACTGGATATAAAATGGAAGAGTTCATAGAGAGCTTGTAGAGCATCTCTGAGAAGTACTTGGAAATCTCAGTCTGAAAGAAATAATAGATAAAAAAATAATGTCTCCAAGGTAGTCACAAAACTCCTAATAGTGCTGGTGAGGTAAGCACATGGATAGCACAGCTGTGGAATGAAAGAAAAAGATAAATGCCCTGACTAAAGACTGTTGGTTTTCTTACCCAGAGAGAATCATAGGCACTGGGAAGTCACAGAAATGTGTCACAGGTAAAACTCCAGGAGCACATGAGTTGAGTTGGTGAGACCTTTCCTGATTCAGCACAGAGGAGTGAAGAGGTTTCATCCTGGTTTTGTCTGAGACAGAGTTAATTTTCTTCCTAGGAGCTGGCACAGTGCTGTGGTTTGGATTTAGGATGAGAATTATGCTGATATCACACTGATGTTTTGGCTGTTGCTGAGCAGAGCTTACTACAGGTCAAGGACTTTGCAGCTTCTCATGGCTGCCCTGCAGGGTTTTTTTCTCTCCGGTTATTCCCTTCCAGAACCAGGTTTTTAGAATGTCGTCAGCTGTAGAGGAAGACACCTGAGGGAAGCTAAATTTAAGCTCTGTAAAGAGAGAAGTAGAAAATATTAAAAAAAAAAAATTCTTCCCCAACGGCTACAGTTTTTCTAAAGTAATCCTAAATATAAATAATTTCAATAAAATAGTGTTTAAAATAATTAAGAAAAAACCAGCTTGTATGTAAATTGTTTTCAGTGACTTTCACAGGAGACACCCTTGGCAAGGAATTGAAGAAAGCAATATTCAGGGGAGTGGCTCAGAAAAACCCTCCTTTATCCTACTTAGACATCCGAGATACTTGTGTTCCTTGATCTGAACATCTAAAAGCTCATCCCATCCAGGGTTCACTCAGGCCATATCCCAGTACCTAATTCTGTGTAGCAGCCCGGCCTTCTGTGTGAATTCTGAATAACCCTTGGGAGATCCATGCACACCCTGCAGAGCAGGAGCAAGCACAGTAACTTTTCAATTTCCTCAGTAATATCTCAACTTCCTTTAGACCTGGGTAATATCTCAAACTTCCTTTGGACTATTCAGTGTAAACTCACAAGTTCATTGTTGCTCCTTCTTAATTAAGGGTTACCATTGTGGGGGGAATTACCTCATGTTATGAGCATCCCTTTTTAATCTCAGAGTGTGCATGGGACTGAAGCTATGTAATCCTTTGGCTGTAACTTTGAAAAGCACTTTTGGCTCACTTTATTGTAGATCCATTAAATACAAGGAATAGCCATGACATTAAAATATAAGTTACTAAGGCAAATTTCAATTTTGTGTGTGCAGTGCATATCCATTGTTAAGCATATAGAAATATAAATAGTTTAAGCACAGGAAAGTAGAAGTTTGCCCATTTGGCAGCAGAAGAGAAAGAATTAATCCAGCCATGTAATCTAACTGCACATTGACATGCACTGTTCTATTTTATGTTTCTGTGCTTGGACTGCCCTGGACATAGGTAATGCTTCTGAAGGGTTATAATTAGCACACAAAGGTCTGCAAAGACTTTTCTGAGCGAGCTAAAGATGGACTGAATATTAAATTAAAACAGAGCTCCACACCTGAGGAGCTTCAGGCCTTTCTATAATTTCTCTATTTATATAACTGGAGATTCTGGTCAGAACAAATAAAATACAATGTTTCTTTATTATTCTTCAAGTAAAGTATTTATCCTTTTTAAAAAAATGAGCTTTTTAAAAAGTTCAAAAGGACACTGGTTTTCTTGGGGTGTTTTGCCAATATTGATATTTTTGATAATGTTAAAATTTAACAGATTGAGTGCAAGTTACTTATCCCTACAAACAGTAGGGCCATTTTCTGTTTCTTTCTTCATTCATCATGTAATAACTATTCATGCTTTGTCTAATATCCTTTCTCAGAAAAAATCCTGAAAATATTTTTATCTTGTTTTAAACTTCCTATCATTTTAGAACATTTCAAGAGTGAATTATTGCTTTATGAATCAAAAGTATCCTACAATCTTCAAAAATCACTAGACTTACACAAAGGCAGTCCGTGATCAGTGGAGCCCAGTCCCTGAAAGCAAAGTCAGTATCAAACCACTGTGGTGGAACTTTGAACCTCAGGAGAATGATTGAAGATCTTGGCAGGTTTCGTTTACTGTGTCACTCACCTTGAAGTTTCCCTGGCCAGACATGTGGTTACTTTACTAGCAAATTTCAGACTGCCAGGGTAGACAAATGTTCTGTCTCTCCAGCTCACTCAGCGCATACATCCAAATTTATATTTGCCCCCTTGGGCGAAAGTCAGTGCTGTTATCCATCTGTCCTGTATTTTCTCCTTGACCTCTTCATGCTCACTTCCTGCTCCAATGGGATAGTTTAACTACCTGTGCAATTTCCTTTTATCAGCCTTAGAAATCTTACATGCACTTTCCAAATTCAGAAAAGCAAGAAACTGGAATCAGATCTACTAGATGATAAATAATTCTGCAGTTAATGGCATGTTTCACATGAAGCATAAAGGACTTTACCTTTAAAGTTTATATACTTTTTTGAATTAAGGCATATATGTTATATATAATGTATATAAAAGCAAAATCTATAGTTAATGTAGCTTTATTCTTAAAGCAGACTGCCAGAGTTTGGCAAAATAAAGCTAACAGAGATGGTACGCTGCTTTGTGTTAAACTCACACCAATTATATAAGTTCTTTTACTCAGAGAATTACATTATTCTCTTTTGAAGAGCACAGCATTAAGAGCTATTGCTCATGTGAGACCTGCCCTTATTTCCTTTTGGTGTGCAGGACTTTGGTGAATCTGTTATGATCACCATTTCCTATTGAACTGTCATGACGGACTTGGAGAGATACCATCCAGGATGCAGGTGTTCAGGGTCAAAGGAGAGAGAAGGAAGTTCAAAGGCATTCCCTCCCACAATTCCTGATGCTGTAATGCCAGCACACTGTGTCACGGGAAGTCTCTGAAACACCCATGCAAGGGTGTACTCACCCAGTGAATGAGACATATTTCATTGCAGCTGAAAGAAAAAAGAAAAGATAGATTTTTTTTTTTTCCTTTGGTAACTGAAAGAAAGCAACTTGTTCAGATATACTGGGAAAGCATGCTCAGTGATAAGAGTCTTATACTTTGTCTTCTATAAGATAGTCAACCTCATCATCCTATCCAGATTTTCTCTCTAAATTGGAATAAAAGTTGTTGTACAGTAAGATTGTCATACTGGCTTTTGTCTGACTGCATATAATAGCTGGAAAACTCTTGAAACTCCTTACGTCCCTGTTGTTATCAAGAAAGCTAAAATTCTTTAAGGTCTCCTGGGGGAAAGAGGGTTGGAATTAATTCTTCCTCGCTCTGCTCCCTGGAGACACACACAGCTTGTGTGGGTTTAATGAAATTTGCTAAGATTTCTGTACGTGTCATTAAGCAGCTCTGCAAGACAATTGCCACGTTGTGCTGGGTGGTGCACAGCTATCAGTCACAGCCAAACAAGCAGGCAGCTTCTCAGTTCACATCAGCAGGTGATCTGTGTAAAGAAGCCCTGCTCTGTGGAGGACTGTATGGGCTGCAGTGTAATATAGATGCAGGGAGTTGTTGGGATGTCAGTTTAAATAGAAGCCATTATGTCATCCAATAACAATCCCTACTGAGGCCGTAGGCACTGGTGTTAATATCAGCACGTGGGTAGTAACTACATATAGTATGAGAAAACATGAAAAGCAGCAATAGAGCAAAGTACGTGTAATAAATAACTTTAACGTAAGTAATATTTTACAGATACTGAGCCCAGAGGGAAGGTGATGCTTACCTTGAGGAGTAGGATTTATTAAAAAACAAAAAAGAAACAACTTTTACCAAATATTTTATCAAAAAATTCTCTGTGCTGTAAAATAGCAAGAAAAAAAATCACATTAAATCTTCAAATATTGTAGAGAGGCAACATCACTTCACTTTGTTAAAACTATGGTTAGTACAGATTTTTTATGGTACTCTTTTTGTGTGATCAGCTGTGTGATCATGCAGTTTATGTTCAACTTCCAAAGCAGCACCTTAATGACTGCTGCCCAGGACTGTTGGCTTTCCCTAAACGTTCCCTGGAGTAACGTTTCACTTATAAGCATCATTTTAAATGTAGCCTTCTGTAGCACTTTCCTTGTGATCCTCAACCTCTGCAAAGAGGTTATGCTTTAAAAACATGTGGCAAATGCTGGCCACCTGTTAAGAGCTAATGATGCTGAAAGAAAGCCTGTTATGTCAGGACATTTTCTTAGGGAAGGTAATAAAAAAGACAGAAATCCTTCAAGCTGGAGCAGCATTAAGTTTAACCCATTTTGGACTCCGCCCTTATAAAAGCTACTTCAAAGGTAGACATAATCCTCTTGAAAGAAATGGGAGAGGGTAAAAACGGGGAGGTTTTGGCATAATAATTGCAAATGTGCACTTTTCTGTGCAAGTTTTACACTCCTATCTAGAAGGGAGATTTATTTAATCTTCCTTTTCCTCTAGAGAGAACTGGATAATAAAAAGATCTATAGACAGATTAAGATTAATCTGTTCAGTAACCATGGGTCTGTCTTTTCTGGTACACTTGGCATACAGCATTGTCAGCAAAGCAGAATGGACAGTTTCCAAATCCACTTGAAAATGATACCACTCTGGTGGCAGAGATATCCTTAAATTAGCAGACAAGAGAGACAGATTTACATTTGCAGAACTAAATAAATGGATAAGACATCATAAATAAGGATCAAAATAAAGGTGAAAAATCACTCCCATTTTCCCAGTCTCCCTCTTCAAAATTATACTTTTGTAAGAGTATCAAGCAGATATTTAAATAGTGTCTGCTTTAACTTAATAAAAATGCAGGATGAGATTTTTTTTCTAATGTATATAAATTCAAGTGTGCAATCAGTAGATTTTAAGAGGAAAAAAGAGGTGGGGTTAGGTAGAATTACATATTGCTGGAGAATCTGGAGCCATAATATTATAAATTTGGCTTCCAAATACATTTTTTCCTTGTCTCCAGATGCCACTAGCAAAATGATAGTTTTGATCCACAAAGAGAAGAAAGGGTATATTTGTGCCAACATGTGTTTGACATCCTTATTTTTGTTTGGCACCTTGAAGAACCAGTACTTCTCATGGGACTCAGAGTTCAAAGTTAGGTGCCACTTCTGTAATTACATACAGATGCATAAGTAGGCTTACAGCAGGCAAATGAAGGGCTCCTTTACATAACAAGGTGCATTTGTCTGTATTTCTTACTAATCAGTTACAGGGATCACCATTGTTTTAAGCACAAGAAGAAATTACAACACTGAAGAATGTCTTGCCCAGTAACCTTTTGGAAATGTTTTTTTCAGAGTAATCAGCTAAATAACATCCACTTATGTAAAGGATCCTTTTTCTTTCTTGGAGAATTTGTGTCTGGATGTAGGTTGTCTCATTCTCTTATTTGTATTCATCTTGAGTTATACTGTCTTCCATGACAGTCCACGTGACATTAGCTATATACTGAGGCCAGTTAGATTAAGATTGATAAATGCTTCTCCTCAAACTTCATGAATATTTCAGAATATAGAGCAAATTCTTGCTTGTATAAAATAAAGCTAGTTGAAAGAATTTTCCTTTCTTCAATGACCTTCATTTTCATACAGGCCAAAAAATTCCATTTTTATTTTATTAATATCATATTCAGTTTCAAACAGAAACAAAGACAACACATATGGCATTAGTATAATCCATAGAAATGCTGCCCTTTGAAGTTCTAAGAGTTCTGCAAGTGCTTTCAATGGAAATATATATTCATAACCATAGATACTTGGGTTTGGAAGTAAAGAACAGTAGCATTTTAGAATTACATTCTAAAATTACACTTACTGAAACATAAGCAAAGATGCATTATTACAACACCAGCAAAGAAACACTATGATTACTATTTTTAGCAGGAAATATGACACTTGAGCCTGCAATTCTATCTTGACTGCAGCATTGTTCATGGTATTGAAATGTTACTCATTAAATTAGAACTCATTAAAAAGTTTTACATAGCAGTACTTTGAAAACTGAAGTGGTGAAAAAAATATAGAAGTTGGTCTTTAGAAACAAATTATTTGTTCAACGTTTATAAAATACTTCAGCTAATAATTTGCTAATATCTACCTCATATTTCTGCTAATCTCTTTTCTCAACTGAGTTTCAAGATGTTTTATATGCGTCATTTCAGTGAATTTTATCTATTTTCTGTGGGCAAGAATAGTGAGTCTGGAAAGTTCCTTAGCCTCAACACACGAACTCAAATGTTCCTCCTTCTCTGGAGCCATCACCAACAGAGGAAGGGAGGAGGCTGCATTTCCATGCTGTGCACTGGGTGTTGTCAAAATTGGCAGCCCCAGCAGAGGGAACACTGAGCCTCGTCTGAAACAAAAAATCGAGTGGGGGAATCTTTAACATCAGCACATTTTGTCAAAATGTTTTTAACAGGAGTACTATATACACATATATAAAACAAACATAATATATAATACAGCATGCATATATAGCAACAAGCTCTGAATTTTTAGCTAAAATAAGTGTTGAATGCAAAATAGGTTTTACCTAAGTGTACAGTACTTGACTTTGTCTGCAAGGAATCCTCCATTAACTGTTGAATTCTTGCATAAGCAGTGTATTAAATTTTCCACTAAAGTCACTGGAAACTCTCCTGTCTATTATGTTGAAGTAGCAATTTAATGATGTAAAACTCTGTAAGAACATCAGCAATAACTCTGAATGAATAGGAAATTCCTGTCTCAGTCCAGCAAACGAATGCAGCTTCTGTTAAATATTATTTTAAAATCAATGGAAGTACTATAAAAGAACAAGCAATCATCTGACACTAAATTCTAAACAATTGAGATTATTCAGAGTCTAAATTTCACTCGAGCAGAATTTTAGGCCATCTAAAATGCAAATACATAAATATAACAATGTGATTTCCAAAAATCCTCCGAGTTTCCTGTCTAAGTATGATTACATATTTTCTGTAAGGTTATTCTTTGCAATAAGGGGAAAGAATGTAACATCTTCTAAAAGCATTAAATGTCTTCTAAAGGCATATAATTGTCACCATTTAATGTTTAGAACACTTAGGCATCTGCCTGATTATCCATGGACCAGGTGTCCAAGTCTAAGTCATTTGTGTGTTCAAAGCCTTAATACCTAACTTACTAGGTAAATCCAGGAATATATTCTGGGCCTTTGTACTGGCCTTTCAGCAGTTCTAGTTTTATCATGTGCATATGTTAGGGCCTGAAAATTACAGTGAAAATCTATAGCCGTAGTAACTACTTCATTATTTCAACCACTTTACATGAATATTTCCCCTAAGATATGTGCCTCATTTTGTGCTAAAATTTTTTTAAATGTAACGTTTTTTCTGCAGTATTCTCTAACTAAGGAATGCACATTTTATTGCAGAGGTAATAAATCAGATCAGCATTTCTGTTGGGAAGTAATATTTCATGGAAACAGTAGCATAGAGACCTGTGGTAAAGTTCAGCCTTGTAACTCTTTCTCTCCTTGGTCTTTTTTGTTTAACAAAACAGGTGTCATTGACATTTGGAGACAACATTCATGCCTGAACAGCTACTTTCTAAATACATTTAAACAAAAGACAAAAGCAATTATTACTTTGGAGTTTCTTTTTTTTTAATGGATTCATACCTTCTGGGGACAAGAGATAAATGAAGGTAAGATAAAACCTTTAGATGTTGTCTTCATCAACGCTGACACTCTTCCTTGGGGGCTGACAGCTGCTAATGAATTAATTTTAAACATGACACACAAGAAGAGCAAAAATGCTGTTTTAGTTTGGCTTCATTCTTGTAAAAAGAATAAGAATAGCAAGTAGCATTGATCATAATGTGAAAGTTAATCTCGACTAATTTATGATCAAATAAAACCATGAAGAGATTCATAAAGAAATCTTCACATTTTCCCAATAAATGAAATTAAGTTGGGGCTTTTATTTTAACTTGGACATTTTTCCTGTTCATACAAAAGGGTTGTAGCTATAATCAAACCAGGGTTGTAGCTATAATCAAACCAGAGATACAGCCAGAATTTCAAATTTGGTAAACTAATTGACCAGAACTCAGATATCTGCTGTATTTCCTTCACTTAACAAAATCCTTTTATTTGGTTCTGTTTTCCATCACTAAACCTTTGTTTTGATATTGATTAAATTTCTCTTAACACTATTTTTATATTGAGAATTTTACTTCTGATATAAGGATAACATTTATAAAGTTTTTGTTTTTCAACAGAATTTGAATTCTTTGAAAACACAATCGTCCACATCCATAACTATTTGGGATGGTCACTGAAATTCTCTCAGAATCATAATTTGAAATAAAAAGTAACTTGGTCTTGTAAATTAGTACAGTTTGTCCCTGTCAGCTGAGTGTCATTGTTGCCATGAATCTAAAGTCTGATTGTGGTCCACTGACCTACTCTTATTGGTAACATCTGTATGTTTAACTGTACACAGTTCTTTAACTAAAGGAAGGACATAGGATCACAATATATTCATGAGAAGAATTGTTTATGGATTTTGACTGCATTACCACAATATACTTAGTGGGCAGTACTGGTTCCAGTCTTGTCTTCAAAACCTTTTTCAGAAGACATGCATAATGTGCAAATATTTCACACAGCCAAAGGACATGGAAATATAAGGGGTTTTTATAAGCTGAGTACATATAAAGATGTAAAGTAATAATTAACTTTCATGCATTATGAAAGCATTCACAAAGCTCTTTCTATATGATTTCAATAAAATCTGCATGGAGCTTAATAAAGACCATATATATTCATTTTCCTCTGGAAAAGACCTGTGAATATTAGAGGCAAGATTGGAAGGTAGGGTAAGTGTGACCTGAGGGAGAAGCCTGTTTTATCTGCTCAAGGAATTGCAGAACACAATGATGCCATCTCAGCATTACTGTGCTCTGGAGAGCGGGGCAGGTCTTGGTAGGTCTTGTGAGGGGTAACAAGCACAACTCTGGTTTTCATCACTAATACTTCAGTGATTTCATTCAAACCCAGGGAATAATTTATTGAAGGGGAAGACAGACATGCAAATACAATGTAGTATGTCTTTTCTGAAGGTGCAATATACTCTGCTAGAGAGTTTGCCTGATATGGGTAAAGCATCTTCTGAAATAAAGGTACTCTAAATTTTGTTGCGAAGAAATATGAATCAGATGGATACAGCTGGAACTCAGATCCAAGTAAATATAGAGGAACCTTTGGCTTTTAGAAAACATGCCCGGGCATAAATATGTTTTCAAAAAACCAGTGGAGGGAACACATGGAATAAGTGTCAGTCAGAATTCAACTTCATTTACAGATTGATAAATTGAGAACCAGCTTGTACAGTTCAGGCTGCTGTAGGTATGTTTAAGTCTTCAAGTCTTAATGGTGATTTAGATATAAAGATGGTATAAAGTTGAAATACCATCAACAAAAGAGATGTTAGTATGCTTCAACTTAAGAACAACCATAGTAGGGAATTTAGGCTAATAAGTGATAAAACCAGAAATTAAGCAGACAGCATTATTTTCCAAAGTTATATTAAAATACCTAAAAATGCATATATATATATATAGAGTATAAAACTGTATGTAACAGAGGCACCAGCATAGAATAAAATTTGCTATAATTTTTCCAGATTTTTTTCTAAAAATATTTTATTTGAAAGCATGAGTCTAGGTTCCTTGTCCTTCCCTTTCAAGTGGGTTTGAATTTGAGACAGAAAAACAAGATCAAAGTTTTCCATGTTAGTTCCTCCCCATGTCACGTTTCTACATGTACAATTTTTTTTGCTATTCTGTGCTTTTTAATGAAATCCAGGGAGAAAAGAATGAGATAAAAACTTGAGAATAATTAATTCTGCTGACAGAAATTGCTCACAATTTACTTAAATGTCTTTCTATTTTTTCTGTAATGTAAATTGTAAATGCACTCAGCAAAAGAAAAAGAATATTTTCAGAATCCCACCCTTTTCTGAAACAAACCTTTTATGTGAACAGTTATTCTGTGGACTCTGTTTCAAAAAGGGCCCTTCCTCTTTCTGATACTGTTGTTGACAGCAGATCCTTCACCAAATTTGATTCACAAAGGTGCCATTTAAACAAAAAATATTTCATAGGGATATTTATATATATATATCTGGTTTTTGTAGAATGCCGTTTCTATGCGCAGATATGACTTTTACAAGTCTATTATTTCCTTACTCTCAGCTCTGATCTACATCCAAAGTTCCTGCAACTTTTTGCCATCATTGGAAGGGAGTTGCAATTTTTTCTAAGCAGGCACATTTGATGTAAAAAGCTGTGTGCTGGACTTGCACATTTGATAGAGATTATTTTGTGCCCTTTTTTATTGCCAACAGAGATACCAAGTAATAGCAGCCATTACTAGAGAGAATGGAACATAAAATAAACTTTTTATTGTTCTAGAGAGAGTTTGTGATTCTTACCTTTCCATAGTGATACATGAGATTCCTGCATGCTTTGGAAACAGATACCTTATAAAACATTGAGTTTTTTCAAACATCAGGCAAGTATATGCACTTTTGTGCTTATATCTGCAGGAAAAAAATCATATACAGTTTAAAAACTAAGCAGTTAGGCAGCATTTAACTGTTTAAAACAGCAGTTCTATTCTTTTCAGAACAGCTGTACTCTCGTCAGCTGCAGGAAAATTTACTGCTAGAGAAAAGGCGTCACATCTATTGCTGTTAAGCTTGATATAAATGAGATCACACCTTCTGATCTCTTCCTAGTGGTAGTGCCAGTGCTTAACACTTTGCTCAGAAGTTGTGACAGGACACAGTATGATTTTACAATCACACAAGCAATACTCTAATCTCTCCCCTCCTGGACAAAAAATCATGAAAATGTAGATTGTTTGCAGACACAGATATGGTGAGTGAAGGAGAAATGTTACTCCAAAAAAAATGAGGTAAAGGAAATTTTGGTCAGGAGACACAGAATCTTAGCCCTCCCCTTGCACACTTTGGGATTGAGCCTTTAGGATTGAATAGATATGGTGCAGAAAAATTCCTCCTAATTTCTTGCCTTCAGCATTGAGTTATAACATTGACTGTATATTCATCTTGCTCCCTACATTGTGTCCTTCGAAACATAGAGTGTCAAAAGATACAAACCGCCTAAAATCAGTCAAACAATGCCTTCCCCTCGGCTTTTTCACTCCCCAAACCTTACACCTCCATCCACTGCTACTCTCACTCCTCACAATCTTTCTGCCCTATGCACTGAGATTCAGATTTTGAAAAATATCTCCCTTTGCTGTTATGTCCAATGTTCCTGGTGTTTAAGAGCCCCAAGCTATGTTTTTCAATAAGAGAGAGTCCTTTTCACAAAGACTGAAAGATTATGCAGTCTAGAAGACACCAACAATGAAACAGTAGGACATGGGAAGACATTAGTGGCAGTAAACAGAAGGTGGTTTTGGGCCTTTCCCTTTTGCTTTGCCTTTCCATCCTGCACTATGGGATTGTAAGGACCAGTTTAGCTATGAAGTCCGGGAGAGGAACATAAAATGCATAAAGCAAGCTGGTGTTCAAAAGTCTTTTCATCAACTGCTGCAGCTGCTCTGCTGAGTTTAACTTCCATTTAGCTTGGGACTGCCACTTCCCCAGTTTTGCCAGCTGGGAACAAATTGTTCCACTCTTTGATGTTGGAACTTCAGGTACCACAGAGCATCCTGCATGATCCAGGGCACACAGCACAAGAAAAGACACCCCTGTTGGACCCCATTTTACTCCTGCCTCTCTCCAATTACTCTTGACTCAATTAATTTTCTAACTGTACTGTGCAGGCTCAGTTTCTGAGTGCTACTCCCTGCATTTTATTTTATCTCTAAGCCTATGCTTTCATTTCATTTTTTAAGGCCTTAATAAAAGGCAGAGGCTTACTTTCCACTGAAGAGAAACTGGAGGAGGGAAATGTGTCAGGAAATATCTATGTGGCATCAGTCCTTTCCACGTTATAAATAGCACACATCCTTAGTGAAATAAAGCATTTACGCCCTCAGAAAGAAATCTGATCACTCGTGGATTAAAAAGGAGACATCTCCTAAACTTGCCAGAAAGTGGCTGATGCAAAAAATAAAAGTTGGGGTGGAGATAGAAGTTCATTCTTAGGTTAGATTCCAAATGCAATGTAAAATCCTGAAAAGTATTTTGCATTTATCTTCCATAGCTTGGACGGTGTTCTTGCTGCCTGTATAAATCTTTAATCTTGAAGACTGTAATGCCCTCTTCCACACAGATATTGTCATTAGTTGTTTTTAGCCCAGTGTCTTGTGTGTTTAACATTGCATTTTTGTGGAACAATGTGACTTACTGTGACCTTATTTAAACTGAGAAAAAAGGGACAATTCTAGTAAAATCAGTGGCAGTATGATAGTAAAAGGCATAGATGAAAAAACCTCCTGGGTTTTAATGTTAAAAATGCACCTTCAGTGGTGTTAGCAAATAAGAAATAAGATAAATGGGTGACACTGAAAAACAAAGGATCTCATATATATAAAGGGATTACAATTTAGATTTTCCGAATATTTAATGTGGGTTTCATGTGAATTCATTTCTGCCAGAGAAAGTCAAATTGCAAAAGGCCAGCCAGACAGCAACTGGTGTTCTGTGCCCAGGGACATGATAATTGCTGCTAAACTGCTTATTCTTGTCTGATTGTCAAATCTTGTGTGATTTCCTCTGGTTTATTGCTGGTAAGAGAAAGTATATATGTATTACAGAGCGGCTTTGGTACAGTTATCAAAGATGAATCTCTTTTGCTTTAATTGGACAATTTCATCTTGGGTGAGTGGTCAAAACAAGTTCGGGTCCTTTTGCAATGTCATTTTTGACTTCATCTGTGATCTTGGGCCTTTATGCTGTTGTGTGATAGTAGGTAAAGATGACAGTGGTGTTTTGTGCTTCACCACCACATCCATCAGCACTCAGACCTAATGGACTTGCAGACCTTTTCCTCAGCAAATGGAGGAACAACTCAATCCTCACTTCCTAAGGAAGAGGAGCGAGACCTCTCACATATATTTAGCAAGTGGATTTAATATGTAGGTAAAGATAATGCAAAAACAGGCTATAAAACTCTAACACGGTGTTATCTAATGCTTTCGATGGCATAAATTTGTGTAAATCTGAGTTAATCCTCCTACAGTCCCATTAAAGTCAAAGAAGAGATACACAACAGACAGAACTTGATTCCTCTGGCCTGATCTACACATTTATCTTGGGATTGGATGAGCTGCTCTTTGGAGTCAGTCTTTTATCTGCACTGGCTGTGAAAGGGACTTAGGATCCCTGGCTCACACATTTCACCATTTAATTTCTGGATACCTAAGATATAACACATGAGTTTCTTCCATTATCTCTACTTCTGGCATAAAACTGTTGGGTTTCACTGTTTCATCATCATTCTTTGAATATTTGTCATTTTTACATTGTTATTATAACCTTTTTCTTTCCCTAACATATGGAATTCTCCAGTAATGACCTGAATCTACAGGGAGACATGGTAGTAAATGCAATTTGCTGCAATATTTCAGTGGAATATTGTCATTATAAAATTCATGTTTAACAGCTTTTACTCAATACTTTCACTGTTAATTTCAGTAGTCAGCAAAGGTTTTCTGTGCTCAAATCAAACCTGAAACACTCTCTTGACCTGTTTGTCATTGGAATCCAAGTGAAATTACAGACCACCAATTAAAAATCATTTAAGTGCACTGGTTTATTTTGCTTTGTGGGCTTTTTTTGTGTGTTTTTGCACAGTCACAGTCCTAAAACATGTGGTTTTGTAATTGCAATATGCTGGGAAAGTTCAGAGTGCTCATTGGCCTTTTAGCTCCTACTTCCACCTGTGTTCTCATACATTCAGTGTTAATAACTTGGGCTGTGAGTCACACCAAATAGCTGGCTGGAGGCTTGCACTTGTATTTTCTTTGAATTTGCACCATGTCAAATCTTTTCTTCAGTTGCTAAGACCCAACAATAAAATATCACAAGAAGTGAAGAATTACCAGAAATTGTCCTCTCAGACTGGTTTTTACTCTTTGATTATATTTTTTCCTCTTCATTTAAATTAATGCAGTCCTTAAAGCAGAATCCCATGATGTGTTTGTATCCTGGCTAGCATGTCGAAGGCCTGATTTTCATAGGGGACTTTAAATTTAGATTAATAAACCATCATAAATACTTCCCATTTTTAATAGATTATCCTTGATTAACCAAGCAATAATTATTTATCTAGTTTTGAAGACAGAAATAGAAGAGAGCCAATGAGTCATGGATCAGTATGTGTACTTGGGATGTATGAGACCAGAGTGTAAATGCATCCTTCAAATCAAAGAAGGGTTGTGTGTGCTTGCACAGCATATACTGGATAGATTTTATTTCTTTCTCTAATCACATATGAGACTGAAACATTCCTGCCTATGCTTCTTTTCATTTGATTGTCAGTACCAACTGTATTCATAAAAATGCAATTTAATCTGTGCCCAGATGACTGTTTCTGCCTGTTTTTCTTCCTAATTAATGTGAAATAATGCAATTGTAGGAAAATTGAATGCTATTAGTTTCAATATTCCAAAGCTTGTGACTCTTAAAGACCATACACAGAGACTGTATAAACACTGTTTTAAAACATTAAGATACATATTGGATAAAACATGTATATATAGAATTTTATCCCTGGAAAATCAGTTTATTTGACTCATTTCCTTTTAACCCAGTTTACCTTGGATCTTAATAAAGACATTCACACTACACATGGACTGACCGATTTCTTAGTCCCTAGGTATTTTGTAGTAAAATTCAGTTTTCCATCAGCAAGCTGTTAGAATGTCCACCTGCTCTTCTGTGGTCCTGTAAAAGTTGCCTTAACTGAAGACTTTATTCTTCACAACCTCTCTTCCCACTTCTTGGTTTAACCTTCTATCTTGAGCACACCTGGTATAGCAGTGTCATATGGGGAGTGTTTTCCCTCTGTAAATATTCAATAAAATTAGTTTTCAAAGTATTTTTAGTGCAAAACTAATTATTGGTTCCTATTTTTTTCACAGTTTTACCTGTGTCATGATTACTGTTATTGATACTGCTTTGATTACATTAGATAGCACTGCATTTTTTTCTGAAAGAATTAATGAAGCCTTGCAGGAACCAAATCAACTCAAACTTTGCAGAAGGATGTAAAGAGGGTACTTGTACGCTAAAGCACACAAGTGCTTTTAAATGCCACGGGTCACACAATCTCTGTCATAACCACTCTTGGTTATTGAAATTACTTTGTACATATTCTGTAGTTGTGGATTTTTTCTAGCATTGCAGTATCTACAAAAAAATTCCATGAAGACACAAGTTAAAATGGAAAACCTTTAATCCAAATGAAAGTTTAAAAAAAAAAACATATTTAGAAGTTATAACAATATTAGGCATCAATAAATGAAACTAAATCCTCAGGCAAGAACAGGACACTAAAGAAAATTTAGATCTCATGATCTACAGAAACATGCATAATGCAGATGTACTCTAGGCAGCCAGATTTTTATCAGTTTGTATCTCTTACCCTGTGAGTATACTTCGTCCAAAGGCAAAAGCTGTTTGCAAAACCCTGAAAGGCTTTTGCCCCATAATTTGGCTTCTCTCTCTTCCCTCCAGCTTTGACAATGCCATCACTTTACTAACTATATACTATAGTTTTATATATATATATACACAAAATATACCAGGAAAACATATACAAAAATTTACCATCAATGTGTAGTTTTAGAAATACATCTTATTTGGAAATCAAATTATTTAACTTTCATTGATAAATATTATTTGAGAAACCAAAGCAGGGAAAATGTCTGGTCCAAATCTTCAAAGTATTTCATCCCTCCTTTCCCAGTGACCTATATTTTTCATTAACTCAGATCAGTTCAGTTTTGTTTGAGCCTGTTAAAATGTGGAAACTGAAATTCTAATCTTAATTGCCTTTCTGTTGCTGCTTTTTAGATAAGGCTGTAATTTATCCTCCCTTTTTGGAGCTGAATTAAGTGCATTGTGAGAGAGACTGTACTGCTTGGTGAAAAAAGTACTGGACCAGACTTAGGGAGTTCCTATTCCCAGCCTTGCCATTAAAGTTAGTGAAAAACCTACAGGTTTTTTAACTCTTAAATTAAAAATTCTTTTTCACCTGTCAATTTTAGTTTTGTCATTTTGATTTGCATAAATCATTTGTCACAATTTAAAAACAGAAGCCTAAGGAAACACCTGCATCATAGGCTCTCATTGCTCCCGATTAAGTTACTGTTTCCTCCAGGGTATTCCAGTTTAGTTGTTCGTGGTAGATTTTAGGGATGACAGTGGTGTCTGGCCTTCTAGATGATTAATGAAGAGATATTATTGGTATTCTCATTCTGCTCAGTTTTTGACATCTCCCTTCCTTTAATAAACAGCTTTTCCCTGCGAGGAGCTCGCGAGTGGTCAGATCTGCTCTGCTCTGCGCACTAACTGTGTAATGGATACACTTCCCTCTAACCTGTCAGCATACAGGACTCAAACTTGATTCAGACCTGCCTCATTCTTCAGTAAAGCAGGAGTAGCTCCTTTGAAGTCAGTGAAATTTTTCTGGTCTCATGTATGGGAAAATGAGAGAAGAATAAGGCCTTTTGTCTTTTTCCAGGGCAGCCATGCTGCTTAATAAATCATTATATCAGCAGTTGTTTTTCACTGGGGAACAGCACAATAATTGATGCCACTGTCCAGAAATCCACAGAGGCTATTGATCAGGCCAGCTTGTTAGCATTGCTGCAAACCCATGGCATAGGACTGGAACAGATAGTATTGGAAGAAATGAGAATATACTCACACAGTCATTCGCAAAGTGTATTTTAAAAGGTTTCAAATAAAATTGAATTACCACTTGTGTTTGTATTTTCTGTGCTGTTCCTGTAAATATATCCCTTTACTCACAGAGGGCACCACAGCCAAAATTAACATCTCTGCTTACAAAGCAGGAGAGCCTGTAAACATTCTGTTTACTCATTGTGAAGATTAACAATTTAGACCTGAATGATCAAGTGCATGCTATGCAATTAAAAAAATTAAGAGGAACATGTATCATGAAACTGTCATCCTTTAAACCAACAGCTAGGGGAAATTCGGGACCTGGGAAGAGCACAGTTTTCTAATTCAGTCGTATTTTCCAAGGCTTTTCAGTAGGAATTCATCTGCACTAGTTTGTAATAAAGCTTATAAATAAAAGTTAAACAGAGAATGTAAATTCTCTTGAATCTCATCTATCAATCCCAGTATATCTTGAAGACTAGAGACTATCAAGATTTTCTTTTACATTTCTTAAAACAGTATCCAAATAACTTCTAGTATCCAGTGAAATAATAAACCTGGATAATAAACCCCGTAAAAGATAAGCTAGTCTGTCACTGATCAACAATATTTTAAGAGAAATTTTGACTATTAAAAAATTCAGTGTGTGTAACACATATACTTAGTAAAACCAGAGAGTAGGTAATAAAGCACTTAGTAGTAGTATGTTTAGAAGAGAGCTATGACTTTTTTGATGACATGGTCTCATTGGAAAGACCTGACATGCCAGCAATGAAAATGAAATTAAGCAAAAGGAGACTCCTTCAACAGTATGGAAAAAGCATCTATTTTTTTCTATAGTCCAGCATTTAAACCACTTCCCTTGAAAGGGTGTCCTGTCTGCCCAACGAGGATGCGAATGTGAATGTGAATATGCATGTCACTGTCTGTCCCATATATATGACTCAGATGCCAACCTTTTGCTACTTTGCAGGAAACTAGATTTTTGGTTCATTCTGCCCCATCCCAATATTTTTTTAAATTATTTTTGTTTTAAATGTAAGCAGACATGACAATCATAATTTTTGAAATAAAATTTCCCATTCATTTTTCAGCCAACAACAGAAAATGAAGAAAATAGCTACCAATACATGAAATTTATGGCCAGGAAATCACTGTTTTCACTTGTGCAATAGAGCAGGGACTTATAGGTACGGAGGAAAAGAATGCTCATTAGTCAAACATTATCATTGAGCATCCTGGAGAAGAGATTTATTCATTTTTTAAAAATTGTTATTCTGAAACACAAGCCAGAAGATAGTTCTTGCTTGATCCTGTCTCCTTATTATGGAGCTGTCTGTGACAATTTATGAAGCAACACCTGCGTTGATAACTCGCTGTCCTCCCACTTCCTTCCTCCACTTGGCTGTTTGTCACCTGTTACTTGGTATCAGACTCCCCATTTAGAGATCTCACAGACTACGGTTTATTTTTGTTCATTTTAATGAAAGGCTGTGGTTTATTTTTGTTCATTTTAATGAGACTGTTAATAGGAGACTTTTAAACAGGATTTCCGAAGACTATTGCAAGAAATACAATATATCTATTTCTTCTGCAGCAGAAATAAATGTTATAATTAAGGATAGAAATTCAGAAAACCTAGTCAAGGAATTCATTTAGTAAAAAATGAAGGAATGGACAGTAATCATAACTCCAGTTTTCCTGGTATTTTGATATATAGCACACCTGCAAGCAAGAAAGCAAATGGAAATAATAGCAATTACTGGCAAAAAACTTTCTTGGGTGCTACAAGGAAAATAGCATTTGTATTCACTCTCTCTGTGAAATCACTGCCTAGACCAGTGTGTTGTATGAACAAATAGTTCTCTGTATCCTCACTGAGTTTTAGTGCATTCTGACAGTTCATGTTCCTGATTGTAATGGAGCTGAGTAGCCTTTTGCAGCTGTTTGTTCAGCAGACCCCAAAGCTCTCCTCCCAGAGTCATTACTAATTCAAACAAGCCACACTCAAAACCAATTACATGTCTGCACCTTGGAACAACACAGACCTAATTGTAGACCTACGTGCCTTCTAGGCTGAGGGAAGGAAAAATCTAAAACATGTCAATATGGACTATCCCTGCTCCATATGAAACCCTGGGTTGTTTTTACTGGGTATCCCAGAGGTTGCACCAAGTGGATAGAGAATTCTTAATGGGAGAAAGAAGTGGAGCAGGTGATTTGGAATTGCATGTGTTTGGAGCTGCCTTGCATCCAGCTGCATGGGGAAAGTGGTTTGTGTGGGCTCCCTGGAGAGGCTGAACACACAAAAATACACTTGGTCTTCTTATGGATCAACAATGGGACTCCTCACAAAATAATTAATGGCCGAGGTCTCTGTTTCTGGCAGCTCACACTAAAATTGCAGGCAGCTGGCACAGCTGGCATGTCTGGGCAGAGGGGATAAAATAGATATGGCCTGCCAGAAGAGTGGTACAAGGATATAGCACTGGAACAGTGTTTGTGCAATAAAGATAGTCAAAAAATAGAGTTGTAAAAAAAACCCCAGTAATAAACCTAACTCTAAATATGGTTTTGTGGTAAATTTCACATAAGAGTGAACTGTAGGAAAGAAAAGAATAAGAGTACACTAATTAGCAATGTTGTGTGATATATGAATTAGTTAGTAATCTTTACACCTGACTTATGTCTTCCTTCAACTGCTGTTATGTAGAAAAAATAAAAAGTGTGATCATATTGTTTGTTGTTCCTTTTTTGTGTTCTAAAAAGAATGAAAATATAATGGTGTAGTCAGAATGGAATGACTTGTTTGTCCATTAGTACACAGGCAAGCGTCACAGTCAGTGACCACAGTTTTTCAAGTTTATACACTTTCATTTTGATAGAATTTGTGAGGAACATACATTGTTACAAGCCAGAAGGTCTCTGAATTTGTGCTCTGAATTTTGTTTGGAAGACAAAATTTTATTCTTTTCACTTTTCTTTAGTCTCTGGTTTAGTTTTTCACTTTATCACAAACTCTTTGGTAGCATTTTACTTCTTGATTTTTTTTTAACCTGAAATTCATTTTGTTCCAGTTACTGATAGTGTTTGGTGAAGCTTCACAGAAAGATTTCATGTATTCAAAAAATGTTTTTATTGGCCTAAAAGTGTACTTTTGCTATACCTCTACTGGCCATAAAAAAATCCGTGCAACTATCTTGAGGTTTTCCATCCTGGATTTTTACCTAGCCCACTGCAAATGAGACAGTTTTGAGGGCAATAAAGAGGTGATGCTTGCAGAAAGGGTATGTGCTGTTTATAGGGTCCCAGGAGTCACACAGAGCACACAACACTTGTGCATGGACAGGAGTGACAGGAGTGCAGACTGGGATAACTACAGAAGGTGGTAGCTAGAGCACTTGCCTCCACTGCAAACATAAGTTTGCAAATGACCAAAGGATGAACTCTCTCTAGAAATGCAGAGAAATATTTCACGATCATTTGCTGCTGGTTTGGAGAGAATGCTACCAAGATAGATAAACTTGTCAAGCGTGTTAAGTTCCTTTGATCTTGTGCCATGGCATAAATGTACAGCTTAGTGATTAACTCTTCTTATTAGTAATTTTATTACCTTTTCTTCCTTTCATATCCTGATTTGTACACTTTCTCTCAAAATTTATTGAAAGTGGGCTTATTGAAACAGTGCTCAGCTCCTGAACTGTTCAAAGATTAAGATTCTAAATTTTGACTAGAAGAAAATCACTGGGGAAAGGACATTTTTCCTACAACAACAACAACAACAAAAACTAGTAGAGGATTGGTCGTCGAAGAGTTTTTTCTTCATAATCTCTTTGCAGTTCCTTTCAGAAGGTTTTTCTGATGCACCACATTAAATCTAACATCGAGTTCACATTGATATCTCAGTTGTGGATCAATTTTTACCCAGTTTACTGATCAAGCCTCTCATAATAATTCATTTTCTACAAAAGCTACAGAAGCTTTGTAGTCAGTTGGATGAAGTGTTAGAAGAACCTCTGTAAAGTAGCTTTATTTCTTTTGCCAGCATAATAACACTTTTGTTTTCTGTTCAGGGAAAAAGAAAGTGGTCTGGCATCAACGTTTCTGGTTTATACAAGAGCACTGCTCCGTGTTTATATTTCTTACAAAATATCTGCTAACTTGCAGACTACTTGACATACGTGGTTATTCACATTCAATTTTCCAAATCAGATTTAGTTCAAGCTAGCACAGAATGTGGAAACTCAACTGTTCTTGTCAGCTTTTCCTTAAGCAATGGTCTAGACAGTTAAAGGAAACAAAAGTTGTTCCAAATTTGTATTTGTTGGTATATGAAATAGAATGATACTGAGGAATGACATGGAATTCAAAACTGATGCATAAAAATATAAAATATGTTTTAGAAAGAATAGGTTAAATCTCTTCATGAGGGATTCATGTAAATTCTCTAAAGAATGAGAATTTACATTTATACATAAAGATCGGATAAGAAGATATACTAACCCAATATGGGGTTTCATTTGGATTATGATTTAACAGTGCAAGGAAGTTCAGTTTCAATTCTGGCCTGTTTTTATAAGAACTTTGAGAGGGTTTGCTGATACTAAAGATGACAGTCTGGCCAGTATATGTTTATATGATAAACATGATTATACTGAAAATACATCTTCAGTTGTGTTGATTGATTCAAGATTCTTGAATATTCTGTGAACAGTGAATTTTCTCTTACTAGGTCTGATCTTGAAACTTGTAATTCAATACCTTATAGACAGTAACAATCTTTAATCAGATTCAGAGTATGAGGGGATCAACTATTGTATCACAACAGAGAATAAATCCTGATTTCCCTTAATTTTTGTAGTTACATTTTCGTATATGAAGCAGTTGATTTTTCAGGCCATTTAATTAAGTCATTGTTTCATCACTGACAAAAAAAATATGTGGTTGAACTTTTTAAAATTAGAGAGTTGAATGTAGACAAACTATGAAAGAATTTTATCTGATTAGTTAAATCAAATTAAATGCAATTCAGAACAATCTATTAGTTTTGTTTAATTTAACCTTCTTAAAGTGGCAACTTAAACTTGGTGACCACCTACATTTCTAAAATTTTAGCCAACATCCTAGTAGATATCTCTGTTTCTTTCAATAGCTTCTGAAGTCATCTGTATGGCAAATGGCATCAACATCTGGGAAACAGCAACGATATGCTAAGTTCTCCCAGCAGCAAGAAAACAGAGCATATTTAAGAGGTGATAAAGTGGGGAAAAGAAACCAGAGTAGAAGGAAGAAAGGGCAAAATGTGGATAAAAGAATATGAGAATACAGACTGATTTGGGGATAAATTTCATCATATACTTCAGCTTGTACTTTGGATTGCATGCAGTAATTTTTTAGTAGGTTTGCACTAGAGAAAGGCTCATTTTGGTATGTCTCATAGAAAAAGTGCCATCTTCATTGTGGCTAGTTTGTAACATAATTTGAAGAAGCAGAAGACTTAGTTTTTCAGACTCCTTAATCCCCTATGAAAATAAAAAGAAACAAGAAATTTCAGCATAAAAGAAGGGTCCAGGATCCTGGGGACCAGTCCCAGAAGCCTGAAATCCACATGCTTCTATTTCATAAAGCTATATCATAAAACTTTAAATGGATTACTCATGAATTAACATACTTACAATCAAGGAGGGGACTTCAGCCTTACTTCTTTTGGAAGGATATGTATTTTGTCCCATCCTCTCCTTGCTTGTATACCACAATTGTAAACAGTCATCTGTTGAGTATTCAGTGCAAGCGTAAACCACTTTTAACAATTCCTTTTGCATGACCAAGAACTACTATCACATTATTGACATGCTAACCCCATGTGTTAATACTTTGCCACCTTACTCTGCACAGCAAAGGCAAAGCAGATTTTAGGGCAAGGGTGAAATGAGGAGCAAGGGGAGATAATTAATAAAATCTTCCTTATGAAGGCAGAAAAGGGATCTTTATTGTGGGTAAAACTGTGAAGAAAAGTATTTCTCTGGGGATGTGTAAAGAGTAGAGCTATATTAATGACGGTGCCTCAATTCTACTTCTTAGTAATAGAAATGGGCTTCATAACATTAAAATATATGCAACATTAGGTTTAAAATGCATATATGTGTATATATATATACTGATAAGTCTACACAAGAGTGTGCTGTGTATCCTTGTTCCCCAGTCCCATTCACTAAGATATCTTCAACCCTTTCACCACAATTGTATGCATCCCCTTTTCAGACATATAAAACAGGAGAACACACTAGGGGGAAAGAGGTATTTCTTCAGACTCCCCTAATGTTTCACAGATTGGATTTCTGTGGCTTTTTCCTAACTTCCTTTTCTGGGAAACAAGGTACCAAGTAAATGGGATGTTTTAACTCTGCATTTATCTGACAAGAATCTAACCTGCATGGCAAATTGTTAATGTCTAATAGGAGTTTGTTCCAAGATGTTTTATGTCAGTTCTACTATACCAGAGCAGGAGAAGCAATGTGACATTAACATTGCAGTGTTTTAGGTCCCCTCCTTGCACGGGATCACATTAAGTTCACTCCATAATTCATGGTTGTGTGTTCCATGATTGCCATGTAAGAGTTGGTCTTTTGGTTCACCTCCACCCCAGTTTGTTATATCAAACAAGTCATATTTGCTTTTGAACTGCAAGGGAAAACTGAGTGAAGAGGAATGCAGAAATACTTCCTGGGGACCTTTTATTCTTTAAAAGGAAGCATGAAATCAGAATTTTGATTGCTCAAGTGCTGTTTACCATTTCATCTATCTTGATAGCACAGTAATTTAAGAGTTCTCAACATCTTGCTTCAGACCCTTAAAGACTTTGAGTATTTGTGTCCCAGCTGAACTTTTTAACTCATGCAAGGGGCACAAAACAGTGACCTAGCCCTGAAATCATCTTTTTAAATCAGAAAAATGTGCACTGTATGACTGGAAAGAGAATTTTCTGAGTATCAAAATGGGAATTATGAATCAAAGCTCACAGGCTCCAGTTTCCTCTAAATGAATAAGCAATTGCACGCGACAGGATGTGCATCAGCTGGCCAGTGTTTGTGAAATTTGGGTGCAGCATTGTGCCTTAATATAACATGTAGTGTGCATATATTGGATTAGAAAAACAGTCCATGGAGTTACTAAACTTATAAAATATTTTACTTTTGGAGAGCAAAAAACTACATGTACATTTAGAAAAAAATGTTTAAAAGCTTGCTTTAGAAATATGCAAACTGTTCTCTAAGGAGGAGTGCTAAGGAAAATAGCAAAGTTACTTCTATGTACAGTAAAAATTTATCACATTGATTTTCCCTACTCCCTCTACACCAGCAGTGCTTCAGATTAAAGTTACTTATACAGTTTTTTCCCTCCAGTTCCATTCTGCCTCTTACCTCCCAGTTACTGGGAAATGAGCACAGTTAAAGAAGATTTTTAAATGTAGAATTTGTGTCTCCATAAAAACACTAAGGAATAAGCAGGAGGGTTAAGCTAGATGATCTCCAGAGGATTTTCCAACAAGAAAATCCTGTGATTTCCTGAAAAAATCAAAAAGTGTCTTTGCTTGGATGTAGGCTACATCCTCACACACCTCAGAGCTGTAGGAATGCACACCTAATCCCCCATCACCTTTCCTGTTCCACAAACACCCACCACAGTGATTTATCCATTGAAAATGGGAAATCTCCACATAATTCTTAACCTAAAAAGGCGTTAAAAACTAATAAAGTAAAAATTAGAGCTTTTAAAGGGTTATTAATATTCAGATAAATAGTTGTTTCAGCTACTGATTTCAATTATTAATCAAGAAACAGATCTAGCCAAAAACTAATGACCTGCCAAAATCAGAACTATGCATACGACTCTGCTTCCCTTCTTCCATAGATTTTTCAGTACTTCACTTTTCAACACCAAACAAATTATTCTCAAAAGAAAAACTAAATTTCAGGTTACAATTTTGCATGTGAACAAAGCTACATTTGATTGCATTCAGCCATCTTTGAGTATTCCTTCTCTTCAGGTGTAAATAACTGATGGTTTTCATGTGGACTTGATGCAGTTGCTGTAATGAATCCTGCAGATCTTATTTTTTCTCTATTACTTTATATATGTCAATATTATCACTTAATTTCAATTATCACTGTGAAAATATTACCTATAAAAATCTACTTTTCATAATAATAACAGACAAGGAAACACAGACAAAGGCC
This sequence comes from Leptocoma aspasia, assembly GCA_013399835.1. NCBI lineage: Eukaryota > Metazoa > Chordata > Aves > Passeriformes > Nectariniidae > Leptocoma > Leptocoma aspasia. Next base: position 226,044 of record VXAX01004399.1, read on the forward strand.
ACAATATTAGTAATGTAGAAATGACATTCATTGGGATGATTTCATCAGTGAAGAGTATCTCTAATTGTAATTACAAATGAAAAAATTACAGCAATTATACATATAAAACCCCCCTGTGATCTAAGATTTTTCTTCTTCATTCCAGTTAAATACAGATAATATGTCACTGCTAGTGCTTTGAACCGAATTCACCTGGATGAGAGATATATGGTCAGTTGAAATATCCTAAAGCTGTTGGTTGCCCTCATTGTAGCTCCATGTGGTCAAAGTTTTAATGGTATATCTACCATAAAATGAGGTTATATTTCTACCATGTGAAAAACTGGGAAGCCATATCCAACAATGTGTCCAAATGTTTAAGACTTTTTAGACACTGAAAAATGAAGAAATTCCAGACTTCTGAGCACCTGCTCAATCCTCATTCTTCTCCCTACTGCAAAGGCTGCAGGAATTCTGATTTGAGGTTTCTGGTTATGTATTTGTTTCCTCATGAGCTCTGTCATCATCCACGGGCAAAAAATGGCAAAAAAAAAATGCCACTTTGCAAAGAAATTATTAGTCTCCTGTCTCCAAATATTTTTAAATTATTAATTTTTAACTTAATTTTAGTTTCCAAAGAAAGACAGAAAATCCATAACACATTCTCATCTGTTGAGATGGCATGAATTCAGATTAAATCCACTAAAATCAGTGAAATTTCTGTGAATTTTCATCACTATGGAAAATCTATAGTGATGAAACGAAAACGATCACTATTTCTATGGAGAGATACAGCACTCTACCAGCTGAAGCGATTTAGTCTGCTCTCTATCTGTACAAGAGGACAGATTAAAAACTGGTTGCATTTATCTACGTAGTATATAGAGATAGACAATTAATATTAGACACTCAATGGCACATTGCTGTTATTGCTGGGATAACAACATCCACAGTGGGGAATTCTCTCTTAATAAATAGCCTGTTGTTGAATACAAGCCAGTTAGCAGATTGACTACAAAGATGTCATCAATTTGAAACTAGGGGATGCTTTTACAAGCTGCAAATGTCTTCTGACTAATTTCTGACTCATTAAAGCTTTTATGAATCTTGCCAGATGTTTAAGGCCTAAGGGAAAGTCAAAAGTACATTTAAAGATGACAAAAGAAAAATAGGTAGAAAGAAACATTGAGAATTATGTTGAGTGGAAGCTGGCTTACATTGTCCCAGTTTTCAAGAAGGGCAAGAACAAAGATACCTGTCAGTCTCACTTAGTGCCCAGTAAAATCACGGAAAAGATTATTCTGGGAGAATAATTCACAGAATTTTAGTGAAATTCCTTTGAAATGTATATTATTGCTATTTTCATAATTTCATATTTCTACACAGCACTGCCATAGCAATCATGGATGCAGTGCAGTAGTCAATTCCTTACGTTTAGTTCTGCTGCTGCCATAGAGCACAGAACACTCCTGCTAAGCTTGAAATGCAAAATGAGTAGGCAGTTCAGAGCTTATGTTAGGAATAGTGGTCTCCTGGTTTTTGGAGACAGACTGTATTTTCAAATCAATTAATCTCAGCAGTGCTGCCAGCGTGGAGGGGCACGAGGCAGGCTCAGAGGGGTGTGGGTGGTAGCACAGCCTGCAGGAGCACACGGAAGGTGTCTGACGCCGAGGAGATGGGCTCACGCTAAGGCTGTGACAACAAATCTCCCTTCCTGCAGCTCCAGAGCACAGAGCCAAAAATACTCTGGCTCCAGACTCCAGCAGAATTCAACATTTCCTCTTAAATGATCCATAAAGAGCCAGGAAAACTCTCACCAGCACAAGCCAAAAAAGAATTGGATGATTTAAAGGATAAAGCAAAAGAGTTTCTGCACTGCTACAGTGGATATTAATACTTCCATGCTAGGCACAGTTTTGAATTTACTACAGTAGCTTGATTACTTTCCATCTCAGCTAAATCCAGTCAGAATTGTAATAAAACCTTTTAGTCAAAGAAAAGAGGTTTGATATCACATGTCTGTTGCAGCTGACAAAAACCTATGTTGGAGCAGCTCCTTCCAGTGAGGAGGAATGGGATTAGACACAAGTAGAAAATATGTCCCTAGAGACCATGTATAAGACCACAGCACTGAAGTGATGAATGCTGCATTCCAATAAGATATTTTACACTAAATAATTAGTGTATAGCAACACAAGGTGATAGAAACACAGCAATTACATTACATTTCTTAGTAGTGTGTTCACTTTTGTCAAATATTTTAAGTCTAACATGGGCTGTACTAAACATACATGTCAAATATCAAAAAACTTTCAATCTGCTTTTCATATAGGAAGTTTTGTCTTAGATTTTGGTGTGTTTCTTTCTATTTATAGCCCTCTCTAATCTGGTTTTATGAGAGAATTCTGTTTACCAAGAAAGATATTTGAAGTAAATCACCCAATACTATGGGCAGCATGGTGTAGAAAATAGGGAATTAAACTAGTGGGTCTACTTCAATCATCTTTATCAAGCAGTATAGAAACAGAAGGCAACAGCTCATATAATTTGATTCATATGTACAGCACTCTCAACAAAAATAATTAAATGTATCAGAACAGAGTACTGGATAATTATTTCAGCTATTGGAAAATCTTGGCATAATAAGTTGTAATTGGAACTACTAAAAGCAAAACTTTTGATTGTTGAGAAAAAAAATACTAAGAAAGGTCATATGGTAAGAATAGTTACACAGACAGACTGGGAGAGACATAATTGCTGTCCCACCATGTCTGTGTGTGAATACTTTATGGCATTAATTACTAAACATATGTAAATGTATTTTTACAACTACTTTAGTTGAGAGCATTAAAACCAAAACCACATTGCATTTATGTGCTATTTTTGGCCTGAAATCTTATCTGAGACAGTTTTTAGAAGTTTTATTTATTTATTTATTTGAAGGGTTAAACAGTTGACTAGAGGTCCTGCAAAGCTTTTCAACTTTAAAGCTGCATTTTCAAATACTCTTTTGCCTTTAGATTCAGCCACCTCATCAGGCTCTGCTTGTCCAATTGAATGCATGAATTCCTTTTCTAGTTTCTCCTCTCCCTACATTCTCTCACTCCAATGTGCCTGGGTGCAATTTTAAGCTGTAATGCTAAACGAAACAGAGCTTCCAGGTCTGAAAGTGCAAAGACTACAATGGCTTTGTGCCTTTTCTGTCCCTTTCTGTTCCAGGGATATTTCCAGAGTAAACAGTAACTCCAGCTTCAATTTAAGCAGCACTGAGGGCTCATTTGCACTATAGCAGTCTCCTTATGCTTTCCATATTCCAGTCACTCCAGCAAAGTAGGTTTTTTTGACAATGTATTCATAGTATCCAGGTTTCCCTTAATCTGCTCTGTTCTTTCTCTTGTTCTTGAAGAGATGGAAAGGGTCTCATCCTTCAGCTCCTGACTCTCTTTCCTAGACCAAAATTATAATTACAATTACTGCACCAAAGTATTTTGCCTCACATAGCAGGGCCATGATATTGATAAAAACCAGCAGTAAGGAAGTGTCTCACTCCTTTAGAGATTGATCAGATTTTGGGGGTCTACTTAGATTTGCTTCAGGTTTATTTTGACTTTGGAGCTTTCCAGAGTCAGACAAAATAGAAATTGTTAGCATGATTCCAAGATTCGTTCTGTGCTTTAGTCATTTTTGTTAACCAATGCCAGCTTTTTTTTTTCCTTCCCCTAACTTTTGTTAGACAATTTTGTATCAGATGACTTTGGAATTCAGATTTCAACCCGCCAGACCCCTACCTCTCTAACCCTTGTTCCTTTTTGCCCTGGTACATGAGGTTGTGTCTGGGCAGAGATACATTAAACAGAATCCTGTCAGTCAAAATTCATTTGGGATGAAAAAAAACAGGTCATCCCCAGTTTCTGGAAGTAAATTCAACTTCTGTTCACAGCAAAGGAATTTCTAAGACAAAGTCTGGGGAAATTTCTGCAGCCTAATAGACGCTCACGTGCACACCTAAATCTCTTCCTTTGCTGATCACTCGTGCAGGGATTTTAACAATTGATGTGCTCTTGCCAGGTTTAAACAAGTTGGTAAAGAAGAAATTTGCTGAGGCACAGGCTCCTCTTCAGAAGTCCAAGGAATCATTCTTTATTTAACAGGGACGAATGAGCAGGAAACATTTTAGGCTCAAGCAGATGTCAAAGCTGTCTCACAATTGCCCTGCACACTTCCAAAACTACACATGGTACTAGAGGAGAATAAGTAGGATTCAGTTGCATAAAACATCAGGAAAAAAACTCTGTGAACTATTTTGGAGAATAAAATGTATTTTTTCCTCTAAAGTTCTATGTTGTTTTGTTGTACAACCGCATCTTGTTTTTGTATGCACCTACGCACTGCAGTACTACTTTATTTTTTCAGATATATTTGCCTGAATACTGAAGGAGCAGTTTGGTGTTTTACATTTAATTCTTAATGTGACCTTTATTTTGATTTTATTTTACATTCTATGTATTTTGATACTCTATATTAAGCAAAAGAGTATGCTGAATACCCACATAATTAGATACTTAGTTCATTAATAAGTAATTTATTTTAAAACATCATTCATTTGGAGGCTGCTACTTTTTGGGAACATTTTCAAGTTGGAGTCCTTTCACTCTTCATGCTTACAAAAATGTGGATGCTCTGTCTCAGAAACTAAATTTAAATAGATATAAAAGACATGTATTAAACATCATTTTTAATATAAGAAATTGAGTCTGAGAAATGAAAAGATACTTGTCTAACATCACAAAAAGAACTAAAGGTATCTCAATCTTTAATGAAAACCGAGTGGATAAAGGGTGAGAGGAGCCCTAAAACCAGCCAGAAAAATGACCTTTTCCAGTTTTTAGTTTATAAAAGCTAGTTCAGATTTTCCACTCTTCACAAAATCATGTAATAGTCTGTGTTGGAAGAGACCTTTGAAGCTCATCCAGTCCAACCCTCCTGCAATGAGCAGGGCCACCTTCCACTCAACCGGGTTCCTCAGATCCCAGTCCAGCCTGACCTGGAATGTTGCCTGGGATGGGGCATCTACCACCTCCCTGGGAAATTGCTTCCAGTGTTTTCACCAGCTCATGGTAAATAAAGTCTTTCTTTGTCTTATCTGAATCGACCCTTCTTTAATTTAAAGCTGTTACTCCTTTCCTACCACAACACGCCCTGCTAAAAGGTCTCTCCCCATCCTCCTCACAGAAAGGTTTTCCTGGAACCTTCTCTTCTCCAGGCTGAAAATTACAAATTCTCTCAGCCTTTCCTCATCAGAGAGGCGCTCCAGCCCTCTGATCAACTTCTTGCCCTCCTCTGGACTTGGTCCAACATGTTGACATCCTTCCTGTGCTGAGGACCCCAGAACTGGACACAGCCCTACAGGGATCTCACCAGAGCAGAGCAGAGGGGCAGAGTCACCTCCCTTGAACTCTTACGCTTCTTGTGATGCAGCCCAGGATAGAGCTGGCTTCCCCCCATTCTGTTTAAAAAGCAGATATGAAATGGCAGAGATAATTGAGTGACCATGAAGTTCTGCAAGTACTGCAGTCTAAAACAGCCTGTGAAAAACTTTGGGATTGAAATCTTTCTATTCCATTCTTTATTCTTCTACAGTAGCCACATCAAGTAAAGGACTTCTGTGATTTTTTTTTTTTTATTCCTCTTTCACTTGGGCTGATTCTGGTGACAGAAATTTTTCCTTGACAGAAAAGATTCTGGTTTATGAAAAGTGTTTATCAGAAAGTTATATAGAGCAAAATGTCTAAGCAGTCCATTATTTTGAAACAAAGACACTAATATCTAGCCCACTAACCACTGCTGTATTAACAACATCTTGTGAAAAATGAGATAGTCTTAAAGAAGAGTTTCAGAAATCTAGTTTTGCAAATGTTCATATATACTTAATCTCATGTGAAGATTACTTTTGTTTCCAAAATGGAATTCCTAGATTTGCTGTAGAATAATCTGGGACAAATCTCTAAATACTATAACAAGGTAATTTTTAATGAAACAAAATGTTACTTTACTATTCATCCATTGCTATGTGTGAGGCTTCTGTCTGTCTCTGAAAGCTGTTCTAAGAACAAACAGCTTCTAGGCAAATCCTTCTGTTGACTTCTAATTTCCTAGTAGTGTATACTTTAAAGCACTGTTTATATCAGAATCCAAGGGACTGATTCTCTGCTGAGTTACTCTAATGTAAAACATACTTACAAAAGGTTCTATAATTCCCATTGCTGAATAATGTTGGTTTATTTTGTTCTGGGAAGATTTTGTATCTGGAAGATTTGATTCTTAGTAATTTTTTCTTTATCCAATAAACACTTAAAAAAGGTTTTAAAGTCTAAAACCTAGTTAATTTGTCACTTACAGTAGTATATATTTCTATTTTATTCTACTCGGATAGATACAAACTGTGTAGCCAATAGCTATCACAGAAAATAAATGAGGTTTTTTCATTGGTTTTGCCAGGGTCCTAGGACTTGAAGCCTGCAGAAGGCCCTGCAGCAAACATAGCCCAGTTTTGCTTTAGGGATTTTGGTATTATTTAACAGGTATTATTTAACAGGTATTATTTAACATTTATACCAAATATTTATTCTACTGAGATACAAATGGCATCACAGAAGGTTCCTGTGGGATTCCTGTTCCCATGAAGAGCTAATATTCAGTGTCTCATGTGGATTCAGAGGGTTTAGAACCATCTTTCCCAAATGGAGGTTCCCATACTGAGCTTTGTTACTCACAAGGTAAATACACTTTCCCAGAAAACTGATAGCCCGACTTCTTCATCCACCTACTGAAACCAGATTTTTGCAGATAATAATCATTCAGATACCATGCTTAACTAATTTCCTGCCAGTTTGGGTTTAATTGTTGTAACTATCATTTCCTGTGATGCAGTGCTATTGTAACACCTAGGTCGAAAGGATGATGTCAAACATGTTTTTGGTATTTTCAGTGGGTGTGCTACTGAAAAAATAACCGGAACACATATTTCAGCAGGTGTGTTAGTCTTGGCTATTCTTCCAATCTGTATTTCCTGATGGCTTTTGCTGTTCCCACACCCCATCCCATCTCCCACCCTGGATGTGCAGTGTAAGAAAGGGCAACCCTTTCAGGGAGGAGTGTGCGTGCTCTGACCTTTAGAAGGTTTAGTAAATAAAAAGGGACGTGTGAAATCGAACGAGGGATTTATAGTGTTTCTGGCATTGCAGGTTAAACAAATACTGAACAAACTCAAAACAGAGCTGCGCAGTTTAACACTTCAGCCCTGCAGAGCGACTCGAGGGAGAGTGTTGGAGGGGTATTTGCTTATTCTGGTTTGAAACACGGATTGAGCGGAGCGATACCGGAGATTGAAAGGCTGTCTGAGTGTGCTGGTATTGAGCCTCCCTTTGCAAGCCCAGGTCAGGCTCCATGCTTTGACACTGACATTCAGCCTGTCACATGTGACCATTTCATATCCTTAGCTCACAGTGCTGCTTTCAGCAAAATGAAGGTACAGGAAAAAGAAAAGAGACCACTCCAAGTATTTTCTTTTGCTGAGAAAAGCAAAATAAGGTATCTCTGTAGTTAGCCATGGCAAAGAGACTGTATTCAATAGTGCATTTTAACACAATTTGTTATTTATGTCAAAATAAGTGTGTTACTGGGTTTGTGCTCTAGGAAATGTCTTGAGAGCTATCAACCCAAAATCTATTTTTTGAAATAGATATACCTCAAACCAGGCTGCTCTCAGAGCATTTCTGACACACTTGGCAACATTAATCCAAACTAGGACTTAGGCATTTTTCAGGTTTGGATGCAATTTCAAATTATGACTGTGAATTTGTTCAAGGTATTAGGAACTCAATACAAACTCCATCAAAAATGTGTGTGCCCCTATATTACATCCCAGGATCTAATAATTTAGAAGCTATTAGTGAATCTTATAGCATGAGAGAGTTTCTACAAAGAGTAAGCAATATTTAGAATGGAATTTTACAATAGCAGAGAGCAAAAGTTTAGGGACTGAGTAATTCTTTCACTTGTGAACCTCATAGGGTTATTTTAGACAGTAAAATATAACTTCCCAAAAGGAAAAATGAGTAACAACACATGGAAGAATGTTTTATCATTGAATATTATAATAGATCTTTACTGTGCTCAAGAGGGGGCTTTATTATTGTCCCAGCAAGATACACCAAATGAAATTGCCTAAGTGTAAGAGAGATCTGTAATCTCATCTATTCTTACAGATGTGTGCTCTCAGGAACAGAGGAAAAAACAAACAAACTTTGGCTAAATAAACTAGTGCATACAATGTACAAGTGCAAACAGACCATTCCCTAATCATGAAAAAGTTCAGGGCATGAAACTCTTGCTTTTATTACTCAAGATCCCAGAAGGACTGAAGCGTTTACATATTGTTCTGCTGATGCTATCAACCTATTCACATGTGCTCATCCTGTTGTGCCAATGGCAAACTTATCTTAAGGTTAAAGGCAGAGTTTCTGACAGAAGAGCCACATTATTTGAGCTTTCCTTTGTTCTGTGTCATTCCCTTGGCAAACTGTAGTTTTATCTGTCACAGTAGGAAGCACCACTGGGTTTTGATAAAATTTCCAATTCAGTCATTGAAACACATTGAAGGTGGCATATTCACATTTGGGAGCCCTGGCTTCAAGGTATGAGTTGAATAGACCTGTGGGAGGGTTGCTGTGTCAGTACATACCTGACCCAAGAGTGCATCTGAGAGATTTTACCTCTGAGAGACACATTCCAGCCAATTTCTACTACACTTTTCTTCAGACTGGGTTATGATGACAATTTAGTAATGATGTATCATTCTACATTTTCTTCCCAGCTGGGAAAGAGAGGATATTCCAGATATTCCTGCAGCCCTCTTACTTTCTCTTATATAGAAGACAAATATGCAAATTTGTAATTTCTGGAAAGCACTGGGTCATTGTTCTGGAAATCTGTCAAAGGAGAGAGAGTTTTCTATGTTCTTAAAAATATTTTATTTAAATTGAAGTTTTTCAAATATTCAAATAGGTTTGGTTTGATTTATATAGTGGCAGATTTTTGCTGAATTGTCCACTACCCAGTAACTGGAGTTCTGTTATTTACCTTAGGGCTAAAATGGGAAACTGTTTTAATAAAGAAGATGAAGTGGCTAAGTTAGTGGTGCATTTCTCATTGATTCTCTGTCCACTCTTGGGTTTTTGACATGCTACTGTATTATATACTACAAAGGAATTGTTTATTATTTTCATTGTTTCCCATTTATTAACAGTAAGTTTGACCTATGCAATACTATGATCAATTTTCTAAGGTCTCTTGTATTTTCGTGTCTGCTAAGTTATAATAATAATCAAGCTTCTGTATTGTTTTCCTCTATTTTCAAGGGGACATGAGTTCTAGATATTGACCTACCTAAAATTAATACTTCCAACCTCTCTGGAAAGATTTAGATAGGGTTGTTAAATTTCTTTTGAAGATTCTGTTAAAATGCCTGAAATTCTTGTTGGAACCCTCAGCAAATAAAGAATATCACAAAGGATAATCAGCAAACCAACTGACTGAGATTGCTGTTCTGCTAAAGACTTTGATGGTAAAATCTGAGCATTTTGTTGACAGTCTCCTGCTTTCATTTCCAAAACCTTTGGTCAGCCTTTAAAACTAAGTCCAAAGAAAAATTGCACAGTTAGGTATAATCCTTTGGACAGAGCCTATTTGACGAGCCAGTTCAATAATAGGTTATTGGATAAGTCTATAATTAAATGCTGGCCTTCAAGAAATTGTCTTTCTTGTTTTTATGCTTCAAGCTCTCTGAAACATAATCCAGCAATGAGTAACACATAAATCTCATAATATACCTGTAATCCTGTTGAGGTAATCTTATCTGCTGCTGTATTAAAGACAGAATGTTCTCTTCTTATAGGCCCTTAATATAAAGGTGTATAATAAGTTTTAAATGGCAATCAAGTCCTTTCTCCCAGCTGGTCATGGTTGATCCTCAAGTTTTAGGAAACCTTTTTATCTAAATTCTTCAATCTAACATTTTTGCTGATTTAGCAGACTTCAGCTATTGCAACATTATTGGCTTCATTGTACTTTAGGAATGCATTGCTCTCTGAATCATGTGGGAATGTGCAATGCATCAGCTCTTGATACTGATGCAAGGAAAGCAGCAGGCAAAGGTTAGGCCGATTTTATAATCTGGTTTTTGACTCAAAATCTGAAAAATATTGCCAGTCCTATTAAAATCTTGCTATGTACCCTTGAGCATATCACCTAATGCAGGATTTATCACATTAGGCTTTGCAGACAAAATGTTGTATAAGACACTTAATTAGATTCGTTACATAGTCTGGAAAGCAGTATCTCCAGAATACAATCCATCTCACCTAATTTAGATCCTTCATTCAGTCTCCCACTTAATAGATTTTTTAAGGGTCTTAAAGTACCTGAGCAAAATTAAAACTCAGCAGTGATAAAAATAATTTTACAGCTTGACGTCCGATGTTACCAAAATGAATGTGCTGATTTTTTCTTTTTTTATTTTTTTTAAGCCCTGCCATTACTTCTACAAGATATATCTGCACTCAGATTTGGAGTTGGACACCACAATTCTTGTGAGTCACTTCCAACTCAGGATATTCTATGATTCTGTGATTCACAGCAGAATTTGTGGGGAGGACATGCAGGACACCATAGGATTTTTGAGATAGGTCCACCTGGTCACACCAATGGTTGCTCAGCATGTTGAATTGGGAGTCACTTCATTTATTTTCCTTCCTGCCTTGATTCCACTCTTCACAGTCTTATCTCAAGCTGAGGAATGGTAGTCCCAAAGGGAAAATAGTGGGGTGGGAAGAGGCAAGAGTGTTTAGACATTAATTCACAAGGAAATGCTAGTGATGAGGAAGAATGTGGCTTCCTGCTTTGTGGCTCAGCCCTTTTCAGCTTCTTTCAGCCACTCCAAATTTGGCAGGAGTGGTGATGCACAGCAAAGAAAATCAATGAGGAGGATATGATGGTGGCTGAAAAAACTCACTGAGGCTCCATCTAGATTTTAAGCTTGTTTGTACGTTTCATTTCTATTAATTTCAGTAAAATTGGATATTGGGTTAGACACACCAACTCACATTTTGTCTTTCTTTTCAAAATGGTTACTTTAAAGTATTTTAATTGACAAAAGAATCCCTTTACCCTGCTAGGTGAGCTGCTAGGCTTTCAGCCTAAATTTTCAGTTCTGAAAAAAACAGATTTTGAATTGGAACAAAAATTCTTAAATATCATGAAATAAAGCAATTTGACTGAAATCACAGAAACATTTCATTTTAACTGTGGCATTCTTCTTACATTGTTCAAATTTTTGTCTTTTCTATCTCTAAATTTTAGATACATTTTGTGTGATACCACTGTTCAACAATATAGAATATGGAGTTAAGCATATTCACTTTCTGTATCAAACCTTTGTCATTGACAGTGATACATTCTTGGACAGTAGTCTTATCTGGGTTGAAAAAATACTCTCATGCATTTTTAACTAGTTTTAATTAGTTTCTCTAAACTAGCAAAATAATCCTACAAGCAAGGATGGATGCTTTGGAGATTGGTATTCAACATAAAAACAGTATCAATAGCTTTCCCACAGCCTTCAAGAAAATTATTTATTTACCCCATATTTCATTTCCTCTTCTTTAAAATAGGATTTATGCAAAACAGGTACCCAGGTAAACTATCCAGGTGCTCAACGTAAATAGTTTAACACATTTTTACTTCGAAATTTTCAGATTTATATGGTTTGATGAACTGTTCATAGATCTCCATATAGACAAAGAAAAACAATTTAAATTAGTAGCATGAAAATGTAGCTTTTCACCTTCAGCCAGCACTCTGGCCCAGTCATTAGTGACTGAAAATTGTTCCCATGTGTACACTGAGCAGTACACTGTTTTAGTGGTCTTGCTCTATTTCTTAATGGAAAGAGGTCTATAGCATCAAATATACCTTTCACAATTAGCACTAATTGACATCAATATTGGAAAATTACCTGGGCTGAGACCAACTTTCCTCTAAATGGTTAAGGTGAATTCATTGGGACAGAAATGAAAAGTAAATGTGGGCCACCAAAGGAATTTTCTTCTCTGTTCACCTGCTAGATTACAGATTTCAGAGCACAGCACAAACTAATTGAATGATTGTAAGTAGTTGATGTGCCTCACAAAAATAATTTTTCAAATTTCAGTGAAATATCCCATTCCTTTCCACAGAATTCTTGAATCTGTTCATTCCTCCAGGAAAGAATTATTTCTTGCTGATAGATAAGAAATGCAGTTTGGCATTTATTTTCCTTGTGAGGAAAAAGGGATTAATTTATTATTATTATTATTATCATTATTATTTATTTGTATTTTTATAACAGTCACTATTATTGTGTCATTTTCCATTGTAAACATAGCCTTTCTGGAAGCTATGCCACAAAAGAAAATACAATGCTTTTCATGTCTAAGATCTGGCTAAATCTTTTTATTTGATTGACTTTTTATGGCATGGTGCTTGGAGGAGATCCAAATAATTCTATGGTTAGTATTAATAAGGGTCATCCTTTAACAGTTTATTTTCTAAAATGGCATTCAGCCACTTTCTTTCCTTGATGCATTGATACTTAGAGAAGGCAAACAACTTCAAAGAATGTCAAGGAAATAAATCACGCTTATATATAAATATTTATAGTACCAAATATATCCTCCCAGACCACTGAAAGACAGCCTTATTATCAAGACAGGTTATTCTGATGAGTATTGGCATTAGAGTGTAATTTTGGTGAGAAATACTTGGGCAGGATTAAACTGATTAATTTTAACTAACACCATGCTTGGTAAATTAAACCAAAATATTTTCCAGTAAACCTTAATAATTATGGATCTGTCATTAGACACTTAACATTTCCATGCATTATAGACAGAGCAAAGCAGTTACTGACTTAAGTTGGTGGGGGTTTTGTACACATTTTATGCAGATGTAAATACAGACTGTACAGTAATTAAATGCCATTTCTTATATTCTGTCACTGTGCATCCATTTCTGCACTGGGCAAAGAGACCCCCATGGTCCCCCAGCAGTGGTGATACAAATTGTAGAGTTGCACAAGGAGGATCAGGTGTATATGTTACTTTTAAAAAATGGAAGGTGTTTTAGACCACTGGATTCTTCAAATATATTTACGCTTAATTTATTATTGAAGTTTTCACCTTACCCCTAAAATAGATTTGTAAACTGTTCTTTATTTGGAAAAACAAAGCTGCTGGTCACTTTCCATTTCAGTCATTTGTTTTGGTGAGTCTAGAGTGCAGAAAAAAATAGAGCATCTACAATATCCATCCATAACACAACACCTGGGTGCTCCTACAATTATTTCATTTTGGGTATTGACTTGGTCATCAAAACCTTAAATAACTTGGGTCATACCTGCCCTAAACATTACCTCATTTGTTGTATTTTTGGTAGTAGGAAAGGCAAAGCTTAGATTCTTACACTTCATAACTTGTCTGAAGTTGAGTCTTCTTTATATTCCAAATTTATTCCTCATGAGCATGAGGCATGTTTTGATTAATTACAAAGTAAGTAAGAGCAGAACATGAGTAGAATGATTGACTATGGTTTTGATTGATCATTGAACTCTGACTGTAATGACAAAACTAACCTGGACTTAAATTTGGCACAAGATACAGAATTTTGTTCAATATATACTGTAAGATGGTTTGGTTTGTTGTAAATACTGAATATTTGATTTGTGCTGTAGTGGCATGAAATGATGAATCAGGTTTATGATACCAACATTCAAAAAGAGGATATTTGTAAATAATAATTTAAGAAAAAAAGTCAAGGAATTAAAATCCAGAGACTCATAATGGAATTTATTCAGGAAATATGGGATCCTTATATTTCTCAAAAATATATATTTGAGTGCATTGAAAGGAAACATAAAAGGATAAAATAGGTAAATTATGTGTGCAAGATTAAGATGTTACATAACCCAGTTTAAATTCTAGAAAGACAGGACAAATAGAGTTACCATAAAGGAATGTAAAGTTTGAAAGGTAAAATGTACAAGAAGGTTAAGAAAAAAACTGAGGACATAAAGACAAAGAAATCTATTAAATTATCCTGACAAATCAGAAGTATTGCAGAGGCAACCAGTGGGCCTGCTGGTCCTTCAGAGTAAAAAAGCACAAGAATACAAGGAATATGAGTGGTCTCTTTGCATCTGTCTTCACCACGGTAGGTGCTGGAAAGATGTCTACATCACAGCTACGTTTTCCAGTTAATTTGATACAGAGGCATCAAAAAGAGGGGAAGCAAAGCAAGGATAGAACTTTTCAAGGTTCAATTATGGGCTACAATCTAAAATGCATTGCTAGAGTAATCTACTATTCGCTTTAGGTATAAAAAAGTAAATTATGTATTTATTGATCCTTAGTGCCAAATGTTCAGGTGAACACAGTGAAAATAAAGCAGATTCCTCTCTGTCATTGCAGAAGCACCTCCAAGGAGGAAATGTCCTCCAAAAGGCATTCTGCATGAAACTAGGGACATCCATGAAAACTTAGTGGAGGATATTAATTATTCCACCTTCCCTTTATAGTCAGTGTTGAGAGAGAGGCAAACTACACTTCCATTCAGTTGCTTCCTGAATAGTCTTCTAAAAGTGTTTTAGTAGTAATTCCTGGTTTACATCTTCTTCACAATCCCAGTCAACCTTTTTTTTCATTTTGATGAAAATGTATTTTTGGACCTGAGAAATTGTTGCAACCAGACCAGTCAGAGAGAAAATAGCTATGAAACCATTGTGGCCTCAGAGCTAAACAGCTAAATATTATGGATCACCACCAACATGATTTTTTAGGCTTTCAGAAGTGTTTTCTCATGAAATTTTGTAGATAGTGCCTAAGTTTTATCTCTACAAATTAGGAGAGGAAAGCCTGGAATAATTTAAAATTTACCTATAAGAAGCTAAAAGAATAATGACATTTTCAGTTGGCACCATTCCTTTCATATTGTCCATAAAAAGAATTTCACAGTGTTTCCAAGGACCTCCTAATCTATTTCTCTCAATATTGTTTGCAGAATAATTTTATTAAAGTGTAGAGAAAATGCCATGACAAGTGATGTTTTGTTTTGGAAGATGGTATTCAAAACTGGCAAAAGATGATAGTAAGGATCCAAATGTTGTAAAATTCATTGGTGCTAAGTAGAAGTTCTTATTGAACTTCCTCTTTCACAATCTGTAATGAATCTAATTTTAACAAGTTCAGCAGGCTTTCTTTAAATAATTTAAGGAAACCTGTCCCCATTATATGGACAAACAGCAAGAGTGTTTATGTTTATGCAAATTGTTTATAATTAAAACAAATTATTTAAAATTACAATTTTTTACTTTTTGGTGCAAGTAAATGGTAAATTTAATTAAACCATAATCAAACCATAGCAACAATATTAGAGCATAATAATATATGTATAAATTTCTCAACTCTAGAGACAAGTGAGATGGATTTGAGCTGGTTCCTGTTGTTTGGCTGTCATTTTATTCAATTTTATTTGCCTGTATGTCTACACCTATGCTGGTTCTTTCAAGGTCTTCAAAATTTTGATGCTTTTGATTAGCATTCAGCTGTGTCTCTGATCCATAGTCTCTATCAGAGACCAGACCAAGCTGCCAGCAATAAGAAGGGACCACACATTTTGGGGGAGAGTTTTTACATGTCTTCAACATTTTTTTGGAATGAGACACCTGCCAAACCTGCACAGTACTGGGTCAATTTTCATGACTCACAAGGCTGAAGGAAGACAGGGGTAGGGTGTTAGCATTTCACTTTCTGACTGTTGACCTTCTTCATGTCTTGGCTCTCCCCAAACCAGATGTACAGACGATCACAGCTTTGAACCTGTGCACACCTGCTTGATGCACACAAGAAAACATGTTTATTCATTTGAAATAAGTCAAGGGAACAATTGCATAGCACTGTCTGGATCTGGCCAAGGAGGAATTGCCTTATTGCTACAGCATGTGTTGGATCTTTATTTTCTAAACATCCTGCTGGGAGACATGCAATAAAACCCTTTTAGCAATCGCTCCTCTCTCCATGGAGCTAAGGGTTCCCTGTTCCATCCTATTCCAAATAACACATGTGAATGCCTTGCCTTTTGTTTTTAAGTTAGGACAGCTCCACAGGGCACATATTAACACACATTAATGAATGGATTATGGGCTTGTCAGAGCTTCCGGTGCTGAATTTAGAGCCCATTAAAGACTAGGCACTGATTGCACTGGAGACTGTAGCTCTCTGTTTAATCCCTGGCAGGTGGGCACTGGTGCAAGCTTCACCATCTTGCATCAGCAGTGAACCTCAAACGTGACCTCTCCAGAGGGAGAAGGGTAATTCATTTGCTGTGTTTACTTTATCTTCAGCTTCTTTTTAGAGGGAGGCTTCTAACTGTGCTGAATTGTTCTAAGCGAGGAGTGGCAGATGTGTGATGTGGCTCACGTTTTTGAGGGATTCTGTAGCAGTCTCTGTATGCTTGACCTTCAGACAGTTTAAAGTCAAGTCCCCATGGCTAAGAAATGAGTGTATATTATGAGCTCTGCTAAATTAACTGTAGCTTTCTTGGTGGACTTTCACTCCCAGGACATACATTAAAATTACACTCCTTCACAGTGACTTTAATTTCTGTTAGGCAAAAGGACTGGTCAGTTACTGCAGTGCTTTTACAAAATAGTACTTAATAGAGGGTGAAAACACACCAAATCAGGACAAACTTGAAATAAACACAGGGGTTTGTTTTTTTTCTGGTAGCATACTTTCTTTTCTAACTCACGATGCAGTCCCAGGCATCCCTTGGATATCATGGTAGTAATCAGATTAAAAAACCCCAGCCAAACAAAAAACCTCCCAAAAGCAAGAGGAGGAAGACACCATTACCTATGAAGTCTAAAGTCTCATTTCATGCCAGACACTTCTCCTAACCACCATCAGTCACTGAAAGATACTTTTGCCTTGAGTTTGTAGATCCACATCTGGTCCAGGCAGCTGCAAAGGTTAACGGGAAGAGAATGCAGTCCATTGCTCCTTAGATTATTTGAAGGATGAGCTGGAAAATGGCACACACTTTCTAGAACCTCAGTGACCAAATTCAGGGATTTTCACATCTATGCATGAGGAATGAATGCTTTACTGTTATACAGCCATTAAATTCACACTTAATTCAACCAGATTAAAGGATAGTAAAATTAGATTATTTTCTCACAAGAGCCAAAATAGATAATACTCTTACAAAACAGCAAGGACAGTGATGATACATGTGAGGGACTGAACGTATGCTCAAATTACTTAAATCTTATACCACATTCAAATTGTGATGTTCTTTAGTCTTCCTCTTGCCAAGCTGATTTTCTCCTCTTTTGTGGTAGTTGCCATATGTAGTTGCCATATGATTTTCTCCTCTTTTGTGGTAGTTGCCATATGTCTAACTCTCAACTTTTGGTGATAATTTCTCCCTTTAAATGGCTTCACTAGAGAGCACCTGTGCTTGCAGAATGTTAACTCTCATGGACTCTTTGAGGCATTCTAGTATATATAATTTCTTCTGTAAAAACTCTCAATTTCCTTATTAACCATGAGAGACGCTTCCCAGATTTTTAAGTAAAAAAAAAAAAAAAGAAAAAAATTAATTCCATTGTTTTGATATTAAAGAGCTGAAAGTGTCTTTTTGTTAGATCAAGGACTGTTTCACTTGATCTCCTTTTCGATATCTTTAGCAAAGAACAAAACTCTTTTTTTTGTCATGTTCTTTGGGGATTTGTTGTCTCATTTTTACATGGAATATACTTTAAAATGGACTTCATGTCTGTATTTGTGTATCTTAACCAACAGAGTTGATAGAAAACCCTGAACAGAACACATTTTTGTTATTAATCAGCTGGTTCTTGACTGAGGTGAGATGTGGCAATTTACTCTCCCTCCAGTCACTACCAGTCATTTTGGGTGATTTTAAGGTATTATTTTCCTTTTACTAAAAACGTCAAACCAAACAAAATTTTAAAGATGTGAGAAATAAGGACCTGTTCATTTACTTTGTAAAGAAAACAAACTGTAACAAGGAGGTATAATGAAATAGGAAATGCCACTCCAAAATATAGATCATCCTAACCTTTTTTTAATCCAACTTTTAATTAAAAGAGTAATTGTTTTAACTTACACTTTCCTCTTTTCTGTAAGCCTGTCCTTCCTATTTGTTCTTGTTTCTTTTGTTTTCCTAATTGAGATTGTAACTTGATTGAGATTCACTTCTGCAAATAACATCAGCTAAGATGCTGAAAACAAATGTTGGCACAATACACTTAGACATCCAACAGATGAATATAGTGTGGAATTTGTAGCTGGCTCTGGGGAAAACAGGTTTAGATGGAATCTCTTTTGCTCTTCTTTCACTCAGGAAGAGCTGAATTTGTTGAGGCACTTTGGCAGGTCTCTTTGCCATCAGTATACAGTTCCAGTTACATCCATACATTTTTTTTCCTGAGTGAGGCAGTGCACAAAGCACACCAGAGAGCTCCTGCCCACCAGAGATTTGGATTGTAAGATGCTTAAGGGGTTTTATGTTCCCTATGCCTCAAGCATTCCTCTGCTTCCCAACAGCTGGTCTGATGTCTGACCTTTGTCCAGTTCAGAGATGTTTTATCAGACCTGAACTGGAGCTTAATCAAAGTTTATCTAAATACTGACTTGGAAGCTGTGAGGTAGAGAACCAATCAGTTTATCTTGTGTCTCATTTCCCTTCCTTCCTCTGGCACAGACCTTGCGGATTTCATCACTTCCAATTTCTTAAGAGCATTTCATTCTCATTTTGTGTCCAGAGTCATGGGGGTTTTTCTGTTCATGAGAACAAGTCTGCTGGTAGATTGTATCATTCTTAGCACCTGTCCAAATTTATTAACCTATATAAAAGATTCAGCAGTTTGGAGGCATTCAAAGTGTGCAATTTTAGTTCATTTGATTAGGTGTGAGATACATGTCACAGTGGACTACCTATGCAAGGTGAATGTCAACTCCTGCACCTGCAGGAAAGGGGATTTTCTTTGGGTGAAGGTGCAGTGCCAAGTGATGAAGCTCTGCTGCTCCATCTCGTGGGAGGAACTAAGCACACGATGGTGCACTTGTCAGGCAGATTCAACATCTCTGTAGTCTCTTTAGGTGCTCTGAGTAAAGGGGTAAAACCTCTGTCTGCTGTGAAGGCAAAGATTCAAACAAGAGAAACAGGTGACACAAACCCGGCAATGATCTCTGCAGGTGAGTTTTCACTCATATACAAGTTTTCTTAAGTCCCCTTTCACATCCCTCAAGAAATTAAATTCCAGATGTTGTAGATGTAGGAAAAAAACTAGACCAATCACCTCTACTAGCCTCAGTTAATATCTGGTACCTAAGAGTTCCTGCCTTGTAGCTCTTTTAGCATCCAGACTCTCTGACACCACATAATCCTGTGTCCTTCACTCTCACCCACTCTTTTGGAATCCATTAAAACTTCATTTAATGAAACCAATGGCAGTCAGGTGATTTTCATGTCATTAATGGTGGTAAATTCTACCTTTGTTACCCTGCTTTCCTTCCATTTGTTTCTAAATCTTCATGTCCCTTTGATCACAGGATAGATGTCTGTTCCCTGGGGTGTGAGGCTTTTATGTGATTGACTGGTAATGACAGATCACTGTCATAGGCACTCCTAAGTGCTGATTTGACCAGTGAGAATTCCAGTAAATCCCCTGTTTCACTAGCATGGATCTGCACAGTCCCTCAGTGACTGTTCTTCAGAGAGTCCAGCATAACAGGAACATCTCAGTGGGACAGAATTTTCCATATAATTCTGTTGGTTAAAAAATTGAAAGTAGTTTTTGGATTTGGTTATTTTGGTAAGAAAGAAATGCCAGCTAATATAAAGTTTAAAGGAATAAGTCAAAAATGGTAAAAAAATGTTTAAACTTAGCATTCTTAGAAAGACACAAAGTGTCCATACACACAAACAGACAAATACTTTCCTTTTGACAAAAATCTATTTCCTCTGTTGCTTTTTAATGTACATCTTCATTAATGCATACATAATATAAATATATATTAATTTAGTCCATGTAAAGTTATTTTAAAAGAAAATTGTGCAGTCTTCATATTGTCTTCAATGTGATCAGATGAAACCACGGAATATTAAAAGCAAATTAAATGTGCTTTTTATATTCACCAATCTTTCAGAAGACAATCCTGATTTAAGTAAATACACCATGTAAGCAGCTCTTTTCCCTTGAGGACTGAGAGTGTAGGGCCCTCAGAATGTATTATTGAGAGGGAAATCAGCTGAACAGCCACTCTTACCTTAGTCTGGGAGGAATTCCATGAAAGCCAAACATGAATATTTTACTGGGGAAGGGAATGACAGTTTGGTTTGCTGTGACTTATTTATGAGTTGAATTTCCAAAGCTTTTTAAGACATGTGCATGCTTTTTGGGTCACACTCTGTTTTCATTACATCAATAAAGAGAATAATTGCATTGTCTTCAGTGAGATCATGGCGTATTTACACAACCATGAAATAAATAAATATTATTAACAAGTTTCAGTCTAGATCCTTCACTTTGCTTACTCACACAAGCTGAAAGAATATCATAGCTTAAGGTGTTAGATGTCTTCAAGGAATTTAACACATCAGGTCTAATGTTTCCCCATGTCATCCACAGGGACTAGAGTCTGTGTTTTGCCATGATCTGCAACTATCTTTGTCTTGCCTTCCAACTAAATGAAAGCATAGTGTGCTTTCACTAATTAGTCATAACAGGGTTTGACAAGGATTAGAATTTTCCCCCCAGTCCAAAAATCTGCCTACAATTCTCTGACATGTTGGGGGGCACAGGCTGAAATCTGTGACAATCCCATGATACACAAAGAAAATTCTGGATTTTTTTTTTTGTAATGCCATTTACAGTACAAGTAAGGGTAAAATTTGAACCTAAGATTGAAGAACACCTGATGAAAGAGAGCTCTAAATCCACCAAGCTGGCATTTTAGACCAAAAAATTGAAACTGTGTAATTTTCTTACTTTTTGTTGGTAGTCCTTGATTTAGCAGTGAGTTTACAAGGAGGAGGAATTGTCAAATTCTGAGATGTTAGTGAATGATTTATTAGGTGTCCAAAAGCAAACCTGAGAGCCACAAGATATAAAGAAAACAGACCTCAAATGGTCGGTCCAGATTTCCTGCTAAAGACTGTTATATTCATTAGGGAATCTAACAAAGAAAAACATTACAAGTATCAAAACCACGTCTAATCTTAAACTGTAAAAGCAGGAGTTCAAGAAATTTCAAGATGGGTGATTTGTTAACATTTGCATTACCTGCATGGCATTGTGTAATCTCAGTGTCACACTCTTGAATGATAACTCTGAAGATCAAACTGGCCCCTTTGCCTCATGCTGGCTTTCCCATCCATTGCTAATTATGATGTTTGCCTTGGTGGGACTTTTATGTGCTTGGCATCCAAATGCTTTTTCCACTTGTGACCTCAGCTGGTGTGATCCTACTTCAACAAGAAGGCATGAAGCAGGGCTGTTTTTTGTTTCCATGTTTCTCTGTCTATGCTTTCACCTGCCTGCTAGATGTTGAGGGAATTTTGTCAGAAACACCAGAATTCCCAGTAGGTCTGTAGATAAATACTCCACTCAGGAATATCCCTTACCTACCCGGGGTTCTGAGATTATTAGCTAATGTCTACAAAGTGCTTCAAAATCTGTGGATGAAAAGCAGCATGAATGTGAAAAGTGATGCTAAATGTATATATAGAGAGAATTTTGAATGTATGTGTACGTGGGTGGGTGTGTATCTGTGTCCATGCTTAAGCCTATATATGTATGTATCCCCACAGACATTTAGGATCCCTGTATTTAGGAATCTGTAGCTGCTGAGTATCAACACCTTCCAGGAGACTTTTTTCCACCTCTCCAGAACTACACAGGAGCCTCCCCTTTTTTGTAGTCAGGGCTGTGATGTGCATTTTTCCCAAGAAAGCCTATCCAGAACCTTTACAGGGAAGAGGGTGGTATTCATGACTGCTACAAAATCTGAAAAAAAAAAGCTTTTAAAATAAATTGAAATATTCACTGAAGAAATTGTAGTCACACCCCTAGAGTTCCACACTCTAGCCTAGAAACCTCCAACAAAATTCCTTCCTCTTCATTGCTTTTATTTCAGGCCATACCTTGCATTTGCCTAAGGTTGAACTGATTGAGTACCTGCACAGTAAAGAAATGTTCATGTACCCTTGTCCAGATGCAGCCATGTACCCATGTCCTTCTGAACACATAGCCAGATATTCTCCCTTTTCTCTTTCTACTAGACCTCAAGTGGTTTGAGCTTTCCCTGAGTGTTTCTTACATTTCAGTATCTGTGGCTGCAGTATCCATACTTGTAGGGTCTTTACAATAGATTGATCTGGTCTTCTGAGAATTCTGATTTTAAAAGAAACTTTGGAATGTAGGCAAATAGTGTGATTATGAGGTGGCACTCTTTTTGGATTAATACCCAACAAAGATTATCATGTTTTGTTTTTTTGCTGAACAGTTTTCTTAAACTTTTCTTTATTAAAAGTTATTTCTAATACATCTGCAGACAGTAAAGATTCTGGAGCACATTTCACATCCTTACAATGTTTTTTGTTCTCCTCTCAGCATCAGTTCTAGTCAGTAACAGATGTTGTTATGTTTCTTTTGTATCAACTTTGGAAAGTACTCTTGCCTCCTTTGGGATGAAAACCGCTTTATAAATGTAAGCTTATTGTTATTTCTTTATAAGAATCTTTGACAGTTCACTGCTGTTGCCCATGGAACTTTGCCCTGGTAATAAAGCTGTTAATAATACACTATCAGTCAACCTTAAGAAAGTAATGCAGTATTTATTGGGTTAGCATCAATGTTTATCATTCTTGATTCAATGATATAAATTACTTGTGTTGCATTTCTGATGGAGAAATAGGGTTGCTGTTGAAAAGATGGACCTGATTCTGCAGAAGGTTTGGTACAACCTTTGAATAGAAATACAGAATTTGCTTCATTAGGTGTGATAGTTGTGTACAAACTCTTAAGCCTGTGCAAACAGGACAGCATTCCTTCAGTAGATAACGCTGGGATGAAGCGGGGGAAAAAAAACCCTCTCTGAGCTTTTGTTGCTAATTGCATGTTGATTTTGAAGCTCACAACCCTTAATTCAAAATTTCCATACTTTGGTGCTTTGACAGATCCTTAGGGAGCTGAAGAACTGAGTATAGGAACAGAACGTAAGAGACATTTATTTTTAGTAGTGTAGTCTTTAAAATTGTACTGAAAGTTTTACTCCTGTTTGGTTGATCAAATTTTTACTCCTGTTTTGCTGACCAAATAATACACATGTCTGTGTATCCAGACTGCAGCACAGTATCACAGAATAGGAAAGCAGTAACAGAAGCAATTGTCAAACTGCAGTTTTCTGCCTGCTCAAACTGAGCAAAATCTTTTAAATGCTTTTATTGATTTTGTTAATGCAGTTTCCGTTTTTACCTTCCTTCTGCTCTCACACCAAATGTAACAGAGATGAGATATCAGTGCCCTAGAAGCTTTAAAAACACACAGGTCAAAGACAGCCATATAAAGAGATACAAAGAATGGATAGGCCGAAACAAAAAAAAACAGAAGACACAATGAAAGTTCAATAATGACATGTTTTAATTAGCATGGAAGTCAGAGTTTTAAGAGAGAATTTGAAAAGGGAAAAATTACATAGTCTTGTCTATCTTTATAAGTAACATAAGAAGCAGCATGGGAGGAAGTAAGAAAATGCCTGTCTGAAAATGTAACACATAGATAGGAGAATAAAGTACCACAAGCCAAAGCCTGTTGCCAAATTCTTGACACTGAATGAGATCATCTTCTGTCCTTGTTTCAATTATTTATCCATAAATCATACTCATAAACTCTTCTGCTTTTCCTTCCATATAGACAATAATGCAGAAATATTTACATTTGCATTGATGTACATTTTCTCCTCATTCTACACCATTTCCTTCTTCCACCAGGAAAGCTGTTTCTGACATTAACTATGGTAAAGCTCAGTTGATCTAAACCTTTTGTTCTTGGTCTTTTGGGGAATGTACACCTCAGGGACTCAAGAAAGAAAAATAAGCATATATTTACAATACAAACGTAAGAACTATTGTAAAAGTATAAAGTGAAAAAGGTTGGAAACTGCTGATATGAAGAAATCACAGTCTTCTTTTATAGAAGTGTAATTAAGAATAGATTCCAACTGTGATCTCTGCAGGCTTTAGATATTCATTGAATTAAAACTCAGTCTACCATGTCCAGCTAAGTGAATATCACTGCACTGGAGTTACAGAAAAGCAGAATAACAGACCAAAGCAACATCAAGAATCTTGTTCTCCAACTTTTTTTTTTTTTACATTGTTCCATATAATTTCTGTTACCATGTGCTTGTTATTATTTAATTCAATTCCTTCAGAACCATCTAACCAACAAAAAGCCTCGGTGTCTCTGCATGTAAATCCTCATCATTATTTAGTCATTACTAGATGTCAGCATAGAAGACTAAATACAAACTGCACTGTGAGAATGTAAGGAGAAATTCTAAAGCAGGATATATTTGTCATGTGGTCTCTTCTCCATCATATATAATTTGCCAATACCTTTGTCACAAACCAATGGAAAATACTGCTCTTTTTATTTTGCTTTAGAAGCCAAGATGGTTCCCTTTGGAAATAAGTTTCTGACAGACCTATTCTTCACATTATTTGGAATGAAGTCCATTTTAACTGATGTCACTCCCTATAATTTTTCCATTTGAAATTCTCTTTACCTTCATAAACCAATAGATCTAAAATGTCTTAGGACTGATGTAATGGAGAAATGTTTAAACAAAAGTGTGTAAAACCTCTGATTTCATTTCTGTAAACCAAGTCTGTTTCCAGCAGTATAGCTTTACAATTAAAACTGTTCAAAGTTTCTTGAGAGGAGGTTGTCTGGAAAGCTTGCCTTTATAGTTAAAAGATTTTTTGCTAAATCATTTTAGCCTTGAGTGATGGCTTGTCACTTTCCATCTAGCACTGTTTAAGAAAACCTCAGATAAAGAATTATGGTAGGGAATCTTGTATTTAAAACTGCAGAGTCCAAGAGAAACAGGAACAATACTTTAATAAACTTCATCACCTATTTAGCAGTAGTTTTTTTCATGTCTGAAATACAAAAGAGTTAAAGAAAAGGAAAAAACCATGTTAACAGAACTGAAAAAGATACTTTTGTTGTGGATTTTCACTGATATTATCTCTTCTTTTTTATGCCAGAATAAAAAAAGGCTCTTTATTGTTTAACTCTACTAGGAGTATGATACAACAAAGAAAGCTTAATATTTCTGTCTTAACAATTAAGAGGTGAATAGAAAACCACCACTTGATTGTATTAGAATAAAATGGCAGCTGATATCACTCAAAAAAAATCACTCTTAGTGTTGAAAGATGATTTTGCTAAGAGACTTCCTTGTTCATTTGTACTGAGATCAAGTACAATGAAGTTTTGCAATACATCATATCGCCTCAACCCACTAGAAATTAAAACAAAAGGAATTCTTCGTATCTCATTGGCATTCAGACCATACAGAATGGTATCAGTTACATAGTAGACTTCAGCTAAAATATCTGCTAACAAATGTAGAATGTAATGGAATTCATAACACAGCAATGTTCCATCTCTGGGATAAATATCTGTGGTACAGGCAGGGGAAGAAACAATAAAAATCATGTTGCATATTGACTGATTATAATAGAAACAAGGCACATGGATGCCTCGGAAGCATGGATGCTTTCAAGGTATAACAGGCTACATAAGCATGTTTTTTAAACTCCTTTTATTTTGTTTTGTTTTATCTTCTGGTCTTGTACTTCTGTTTTCTTCTCCAGTCAGATCAGGGAAATTTTTTATTGTCATCTGCAGCCAAAAAGACAGCATAGTGTCATAGTTATTGACAGCTGAAAATGGATGGGTGAAGATAATTTGGAGGGGTGCAATCCATCAGCAAGTAAAATAGATAACATCATTTGGGAGACAAAAGGTTATCGATATTCACCTACCTCAGGAAATATCCCCGATTTCTACTGTGATGCACTAAATTTGTAGACCCTGGAGAAGTCTAAGTGCATCACAAAATCTTCCCAAAACAAATATACATCTCACTAGGAGGTTTTCTTATCAGAAAAATCAGTGTCTTGGAGGTGTTTTCAGAATAAATAGGTAGAGAGGGTTTAGCTAGGGTGAGGCTAGGGATGGTGAAAGAAGAAAAAAGAAAAATGGAAGAAAATTAAAAGTACTGAGATAATGAATAGCAATAATTGCAAAAATAGATTTTAGCACTGTAGATATAGAAAGACAAGTCAAATTATTTGGTAGGAAACTCTGATAAAAAGACCACTAATTAGCAATATATCTTTTCCCAGATGAGCAGTGATTTTGTTATGGAAACTAAATGTGTTCTGCATTGTTTCCAGCAATGAGTCTAATTTTCATTATATTGCAAGGTAAATAACATTGTCTTTTATTTCTAGGAATTATAGTGGCCTGTGTTACATGGATACATCCCATACGCTACTTCATGGTACCTGAGGGAGATCTCTTCACCCCAAATTAATTACAATGACCTTTAGAAGCCTCTTGCATATGGCTGGGGTGTTGTGTACTCATAGAATAAGGGGGAATGCCTTTAAACTGAAAGAGAGTATATTTAGATTGGATATTAGACAGAAATTTTTGTCTGTGAGGGTGGTGGGACACTGGAACAGTTGCCCAAAGAAGCTGTGGATGCCCCGTCCTTGAAAGTGTTCAAGGCCAGCTTGGATGGGGCTTTGAGCAACCTGGCCTAGTGGAAGGTCCCTGCCTGTGGCAGGGAGCTTGGAACCAGATGACCTTTAGGTTCCCTTGTATGATTCTATGAAAATGTTACCCAGAAGTTCTTGACCAGGAACTGAATGCAAGACAGTCTTATGCAGCAGAAAATATTTCCCAAATAGCAAACTGGCAAAATTGATGGAGAGAAATATTAGGACAGACCATAATACACTTCTATTTGGGTTAAAGGATCATCATCATGAGGAACACACACACTCAGACTCAACCCAACAACCCACCACCATAACCTTTGATACTAAGCAGTAATCATGCATTAAAAAGACAAGATATTTTGGTGTATGTTGTTGAAAGATTCTCCTGGAGTCAACCTGCTCATAATTTAATCTTATATTGCCTTTGAGGAAACAGTGCAATGCATTTTATCCCATGTTGATTCTGTCAGATTCATGTTGCTTAAAGACACCATGATTTTTGGATAAGGCAAAATTAAATGAGAAATTGCACAGGTAGAAAGAGATAGTAGGGGGAAAAAGTAGGTACAGAAGTGGCAATAAGAAGCATATTGCAAATTTTATCATCAGATTTTATGAACAATATTTGAGTATCTGATTATCTGACCTGCATATGTAATAACTGGAGAGATACATGTTCTTAATTTAGATACTTAGAGTTAGTCTTTTGAACACTGATGCAGCCAGGGTGCTGCAACTGGACCCACTTCTCTAAACTGGATCACTGAAGTTGGAAAGTAACAAATGTAGTGGTAATTTGAGAACGTTGATTTTAATTTAATAGTTAAATTGTGTGCTCTGTTCAAATTTCAGCTCTCTGAAAATGTTTTCAAATTTCCTGTTTTTCAGTTTAGGATAGGTGGTGGATAGAATACAATAAAATTTTAAGATGCAAGAAGCCCATATATAAATAGTAAAAAGGGTTAAAAACTTCATCTAAGTGCTTCTTTTTCTTTCCTTTATTTGGATGCACTTGAATATCAAAAGTTTGATAACAGCATATCATAAGAAAATTTCTTCTGGTCTCCAATGCAATAATATCTGTTTCTTCTGATCTCCAATGCAATATTATCTGCAATAATATCTTTCTGTCTACTGAGAAAGGTAGAATTTGAAATGGCAAATGTGCACACCAGGTAAGTATGCTGGATTAATGAGTTAACTTGTCTCTTGTGACTGCTTTTACAAACAGAAGCAAGAGTGAAAGAGGTGGATCAAGTGAAAGGATGGATAAACAGTCTAATGCAATAAAAATGAATGGGTGGACATAGCTGCTGTGTAAAGACAAGTAAAACATAGAAACAGATTAAACTTTAATGTTTTTATCAATATGTTTTTAAAAAAAGCCAAACTATCAGCAGGTCTGAATGGCTCAATTCATCCCTTATGTTTTATGGCTTCTTCACCATACATTCCTTGGTCGTGTTTTTGCTTTCTCGTGTAATGTACATGCCTTCACACCAACAACGTGAAGTGTGTTTTCACTTTATCACTGGAAATATAAGGTATTAAAAAACCTATTGGACTGAAATTCAAGAAAAAGACTGGCAATTTCTGTGTCACTATGCTTTACAAAAACCTTTAAATGATAAGACCCTTGGAGATATTTCATTTGTGATTAAGGATTTTTTCCTCCCTCCCTGGAATAAGTTCTTTTGGCAGTCATCTACTAAGCTAACCTGAGTACTACTAAACTGCTTAACAGCTACTTTCTTTCATATGACAGGTTGGATGAGACACTCTAAAGCTGAAATCCATTTTTCTCATTAAAGACTATATTACTGTATTACTGTCTTAAAAGCAGTTAACCACACCACATTTGATGCTTATTACTACTTATCTGCATAAAGCCCAGAAAAAGCAAACTCACTTCTCAAGAAGAAATCAAATTTTATATACCAGATTAATTCCCATGAAAATCAGTGAGGTGTCCTGCGAACTTCAGAAGAAATTTCACTAAAATAGTTTAAGAAAATTGTAAATGAGTTCCCACATCTGGCTTGAACTCATCTATCATTCATTGTAACACGAATAAATGAAGACATTCATCACAAAGCACGCAACAGAAATTGTGTTCTCCTATTGATATAATTAAATACTCATAGAGGGCTAAATGCATAATAGCTTCCAGACCTTTTATTTCATGCCAGAATTCAATGGCTCCATACTCATATGTTCCTAGTCAGAATCATTGTGAACCCTCTCCAGTTTCTAAACATTTATTGCTAGTGCAGTAATAATAAACATCTTGCATTTATAAAATGTAATGTTGCCTAGAATTTTTCATTTTTCAAGAATGTAGATCACACTGTCTAATGGCTCTCATATGTCCAGCATGCCCATGAACAATTTGTCTTCTCAGTGGAGTGTTAATCTGACACCTCAAGGACAGAGCCAGTTTCAAGAAGACTCTGAAAAAAGCTGGAATATTTCACGTGTTGTAATAACTACTGAAAGTCCAAGTATACTTACTCTGGGATTACCCAAAGCTCTGGATTATATTACTTATGCTTTTCAGTGTTTTATTCAAGTGGGAATTATCAAAGATACCAGGAGATTCGCTTTTTTTTTTTTTTTTTGGATATATGCCAAAAATAATTAAGAGAATTTTGCAGTAATAATGACATCTATTGTGAAGTCCTGAACTGGATTTAGGGAAGGGCACAAAATAGGTTTGCTGGATTTCTGAAATGCTTAGACACACAGAAAAGTGACATACCCAATTCAAACCTGTGAACATGAGGTGTCTTCTGGGTAAGAATGAAAATCAAGACATGTTCTATCATCAATGTCTTCTCTTTCTAAAGAAGCAAAGGATGGACTGGTATTCCCATCTCACTTCTCATGTTCTTCATGAAATGTGCTCCGCTCATGCAATAATTGTATCGACCTGATCAAAAATCTGTTTAGTTTTATGGAAAGTTGTCTTCTGTCCTTACTGAGCTTTGAATCAAGTGCTCTTATGCTTTTAAAGCTACTACTTTATCCATAATAACACCTAGCTGAAGAATTAGATGTGCTTTATATCCTAGTTAGAAAATAATAGAAATTAAATTGAGATGTAATGAAAATTAAACTCAATTAAATAGGAAAAATATTCTGTCCTTCTGAAGCGACATAATTACCCTGATTGAAGAATGATTTCTCTAGGCTTGTTTGCATGTGGTCCAATTATATATGTGAATACTTGCTTAAAATAGGGCCCAAAATAGCTGGCAAACAAATCAGCTCATGGGCCAAGGAGCTGAATCACTCAGTTTACACTTTTTTCTGCCAGCAATAGTCTTTTGTATCAGAAAGTTGATGACAACATCCTAGAATTTTATCATGGTTACATTAGCCACTGGCTGTGATATGGTCTTGTTCAACCTTAGATGTCCGAAAAACTCATTTACAGTGCAGATCACATAATTTATTGTTGGATATCTTGTTTGGGATGAGATGAACCATTGCCTCAATGATCCAGCTTCTCCTCATAGACTGTGAAGTGAGCCTGAAGTGACCAGCTCAGGGCTGGGTATTTACCTGGAGCTACATGACCCTTGCTTTGCCTCTCCTGAATGCCAGCAGCAGAAATGGTGGCAGACACTTGGCTGCACTGAATGTTCCAACACACCCCATCCTGAGGGACCACTCCTACAGGACCATTTGCTGTTCCAAAAGAAAGGAGAAGTCTAAATGGTGGTCCATTTGATAGTCAGGCAGATCTTTCTCTTGCTTTGAAAATAGAAAATTCGTTGTTTGGCCAGGGGAAATTTCTACCCTGATGGTGTAAATTGTATGTTAGCTCTGATCACATAATCCTTTCAAGGAGAATGTTGTCTTTCTAGCTTTATTTACAACTTTGTAATTAATTTGAGTTTTATTTTCTAGACTTCACTGCCACAGAAACTGCTGACATAGGAGGAAACAGAGGGATTGATTGTAACCGGAGAAATTTTTTTTTATGAACTGCTCACTTTCCTTTAAGAGGAAGGACAAAATTAATATTTTCTTTATTGGGCTCTTCTCATGTAGAAGGTAAAAGAAACTTTCTTCACCTTCTCCAGACCATGTATTACTTTATCAATGGAATTCTAATGTGAAATTTCTAAAATCTATAGGTAAATGAGATGCAGACGTTTAAAAACTGAAGTCCTTGTTGAATACTAGAGTAGTAGTGTGACAGTCAGGTCATTTAGTTGTTGTTTAAGTGTTAATCAAAAGCGTTTCTCACTAGCTGCTCTATAAAAGAGCTAGAAATTAATTTAGATCTCTGATTCTAGCTCCAGGACTTCAATGACAAAAATATGTTCCTGAATAACTGGCAAATTTGTATTCTTAAATTGTTTCAAAATGCTTTGCATGTTTTCAGTCTTGGATTTCTCATTTCATTTCATCATCTTTTTCTTGCCAAGAAGTCCATTGTCTTGCTAGGGAAAAAAAATGTTTATGTGAGCCTCATATTTTGTTGTTAAAAAAGTGGTTTGATCTAAAAATTCCATTAATGTATGGTCTTTTCCCCAGACTCTATAGAATCCAGAAATTGCAGTCAATTGGACTTTCAGATTGTAATTAATATATCTCCAATTGAAGTAAATAGACATTAATCTGACTGCTACAATGTAATAATTTCTTTCAATAAATGGACAAAAATTGCATCCAAGTAAATCGTCTCAACACTCTGCAGTGATGTTTTTAATCACATTTTTATTCTGCTTTTAATTTGTCTGCTTACAAAGTTACTTATTTGTCCCTCTTCTTTTGTTTCTCTGAATTTATTTTTTGTCTTCTGTTTCTTTGATTTTAGTAGAGCTTTTGGTATCAAATCATACTTGAAAAGAACAAAGAGCATACACAGCTTAGACTGAAACTCTGCTTAGGTGTTGCATAAATGTACCCACAGGAATTGCAGCACTTGAAAAAATTTCAAGTATGAATTCTAAATCACACTCTCATACCATTTATATTCATGTGATTCTTGGAATATCTTTTACTTGCCATGATCCTACACTACTGACAAGCAATATTTTGGGTGCTTTCAAATCTCAGGAGAGGACTCTATACAGGATGAGAGTGCACAAGGAATAATTATATATAGATTTTTTCTTTGAAGTAGTCAGAATCTGAATGATTGTCAGTGGCTTAAAATAATTACATATGAGTTAGTTGTTCAAATAGTTTGGATCCAAGATATGGCTGGAGGGTGACCTGTGATCTGTCCCCAGAAAGAGCACCTGGTCACAGGGACCAGCTACAGCACCCTGGGGTGACTGGAGCGTAGATGATTTTGAGTGAAAAATTCTTCCCAAAGTTCAGCACTTGGAGTGGTGTAGCATTTTCATTAAATCCTCAATAGCTTTTTTATCACCTGTGAAAGCCCTTTCTGTAAACCATGATCATCTTCCTATGCCAGCTAAAATATCCTCAGGAGGTTTGTCTGTGTTTTATACACCAGTCACTTCGGTATCATTCTGGAGAAGCCTCGACCGACTGCTGAACAGCAAAATTGGCAATCAGTGATGTGCATGTTCAGTAGACACACTGCTCCTTATGTGCACTTACTTTCCTGATTTAATGTAGTATTTGCTGGTATTACAAGTGTTCTACACAGATGTCACTTCAGATTCCCCTTTTTGAAGAGAAAATAGAAAGATTTGCCTAAATTCCACGTAAAAAAAAAAAATAGAAGGGTTTTTAAAAATGAAAATTTAAAGTCTGATAATCTCTGTGGTAATTCTCTGTCTGATTCATTGCTTTATAGACCAGAACTATGAAGTTATGAAATTTTTAAGTCAGTTGCCATAATGTCATTTCTAGTAAAGGTGTGACATGACAGCCGTTAACATTAAAGACAGGAATTTCAGGGATTTTTGCTGGCATAGAAATTCTGGAGTTAAAGCATTTATAACAGCAAATTTATAAAGTCAATACAAACCTTAAACCATAGTACGCTAAGCTGATCTATGCTACTATTGTCCTATCACTTCAGTTCTTCTGGAGTTCCAATTTTGACCATGACCAAATGAATATTAAGGTACTCAATTTCTCATCACCAAAAAGTAGGATATTTTTAGTGGGGAATTAGAAAAAAGTAAAACTGAAAGTTTTTTAAAATAAAAATTTAAAAATAAAGTGAAATATTCAAAACTATTTTTACAAATAATTCATGAGATGAAATTATATATTTGAAAACTTTAACTCTAGTATAATGGGCTATCAGGTTTTTCCAAAATCGGTATTTATATATATATAAATCCATCACTAAAAATGTAAAAATTAATATAGCATGTAAATATTCCCTAATGTAATTTTTTATTGCAATGTCAGACAAAAAACATTCTAATAAAGAAACATGAATATTTCACATTTGTTTTCTGTTTTTTGTGTTTTAAATTCTGGGAAACTGAGTGCTTTCCTTATGTGTCTATTCATAATGAGAGTTACATTCACTGAAGATATTTACAGTGAGATTCTTAGCTGCAATTTTTAATTATGATTTATTAAGTCTCAGTGACTCCTTAATCAATGGACAGAAACGGGCTCTTTGAAGAGGAAATCTGAGGAAATTACACTGCATTTTTATTCTCCTGCAAAATGATACAGGCCCTTGAAGAATTTATTTCTTTCTCTTGGCTGTAGCTTCTGCACAAATTTACATGAACATGGTTACATGGCACAGACCTACTCAAGGCAGTAGAATGCTGTCTGAATTTCCATGAATGACATTTTGTAGTAAATAAATTTTTTCCGTAAAAAAAGACTGATTTTATTTATAAAACAAAATCCCATTTTTGGTATTTTTTTGGTATTAAATAAATTATTTAAAACTAGCTTTAAAAAAAACCAACATACTTTCACCATTTATCCTTTTCCTAAAAAGTTTCTAAAAACCATTCTTCAAGAACTAAGAGAAGAATTACTCGTAAAATTCTTCTTCTGCCAGCAAAAGTGCACTTTTTTCTTACAAGAACTATTTTACTCTATGTTTGCTTATATCTATTTGACGTTAACCTTACAAAGATATTTGAAATTCCACAATTCAGGAAGTAATAATAGTAAACAATTTGTGAAGGTTCATAACAATCATGATATTTCAGGTTTTATTGGAACCTCTACCTGATAAAACTAAAATTCTTATTATTCAAACCATGCACAAGAATAAATTCAGGAATTAATTTAGCTGCACATGGCCATGTTGCATTATAATATATTAGATACAGGCCTAAAGATGTTTTGATGAGATGTATTGATAGTTTCTAAATCTAAACACTTATGAAACCTCTACAGCAACGCAAATCATTACCTAGACATTTGATAAACTGTTTGCACTTGCAATGCAC
Organism: Leptocoma aspasia; assembly: GCA_013399835.1. Taxonomy (NCBI): domain Eukaryota; kingdom Metazoa; phylum Chordata; class Aves; order Passeriformes; family Nectariniidae; genus Leptocoma; species Leptocoma aspasia. Next base: position 260,360 of record VXAX01004399.1, read on the forward strand.
ATACATGGTTTCATTTAAAAGCTCTTTGATATCTTGTAATTTCTGAAACACTAATTCAGGCATTTTCTTTGCATTGAACAACTTACAAACCCCAGGAGTTCCTAAGTCTCTTCACTCTTAAGGCTACTGTATTTCATTTGGCCTCATTATTTTCAATTACATGGCATAAAAGGGATTTCCAGCATGACACATGGGAAGATATGGACACAGCTCCTATAACTTGTGAGTGTATAAGGGGCATATAAGTGCTATTTGCCTGATGTTACACTGCAAAGACTGATGGTGGTGGGATATCTTGCATCTGAATGATTAGCAAGCTTCAAAATTATCTTCCATTTCCCATCTGTTTTTGTTTAAATTTGCAGATGTATTAGCACAACTCCAAAGTGTGCCTTGTTATTTTGACCCATTGCACTGTAATTTACATGAATAGGGAACAGAAAGAAGCTTCAATCGATAGCTGGAACCAAAACAACCATGAAAATTTGGAACCAGATGCTCTTCACCCTATTGCTATAGAATAAACTCCTCCACATACAATTAGCCTGCAGTTTTAAATATTTGTCTCTTTAGATCCATTTTGTACTATCCTTCAGACAAGAATACCTGTAAGACATTAGGAATTTCTCTGAAAATCCACCTATACACAGGGCCTGCATGTGACTCTTTTAATGATGTTTGTGGTAGATTGGACCCAAGTTTGTACAGTTATGAGTTTGTAGTAAAAATAAGTAAAGCTTGTTAATAATTCACACCATGTGGGCTGAAAGAAAGTTCCCTAAAAAAATAAAGCACTCTAGTCTCAGTTTCATAATATGAACAGGGATAAAAGCAGTAGCAAAATAAGCAAATATGTTTCTAATTGTGACCATTAGCAATAAGTAAAAAGCGGATGAGGTAAACCACTAATGAAACCAGTAGATTCTGGAACAATGAGTTGTTTCTATATAAGCTTTCCATAAGTGTTGATCCAATTAGGGGTTCATCAAGTCTTTCTTCTGAATTGTCCTTTGGCTTTTTCTATGGTCAAATAATTTCAGATTGTTGTAGATTTACATAAATTTCACAGGTAAAACTATTTCTTAAGCTTGAAATTAAATCAACCTGTCTCTTACTGTGTCTTTATGTCACTTCAAAATATTTTACTTAGGGAGTTTGTAAGTATTTGGGTCTTCATTTTCCAAAAGAAAATGCGTCAGACAACTGTCTTCAGAAGCTTACTGAGACAGGAGCTTTGAGTTTGGGCAAGGGTACAAATTTTTCCAGGTCCTGTCTACAGAGTCAGGATCCCAAATTCTGAATGTCTCCAGAAAAACATAGATTTACAGACTCTATAATATTAAAGCTACTGAGTATTTTACTGCAGTGATACTTGAAAAAGAAAGGAGGTAAAAAAAGCAAACCCTCCCAACCCTGTATTGTGTCTGTGTACTGTATATGAGTATATATACATATAAACACACACATGTACATGTATAAACGTGTATATATAAATCCTTACACACTTCAAAGAGAAAAATGGAATAGCCTTTAACACAGCACTTTCACTGCTGTCAAGCAGGAAAGTTGCTTGAGCCTTCATGAAAGACAATTTGAAATTGGCTCTTTCCTGGCAAATTCTGTTGTGTTAGCAAGGTGGCATTTCCTAAAGAAATGTTTTCAGAAGGTTTCTAGTTCGAACACCAAACTGTGTTACAGGTTATAGGCACAACTCCTACCAATTTCAGCAGGAGTTGGAAGTGTCCATCTATACACTTAAGGATGAAGAAATAAAAGTGCTGGAATTTTGTAATTTACTTTTGTTGCACATGCAGCCCTCCTGCCAGGTGTTAGTGGTAGTAACCAGGACTGGGTTCAATAACATGTCTAGGGGACTCGCTCTAAAATAAATATAAATGGTGGCTTGGTCCCCCACCTAAAACACCAACATTTAGGAATTTAATAATTTAACCTCTAACAGGTGTTATTCTCCCATTGTAAGTATGCAGGAGCTCTGAGAATTTGAAACCACAGAAAACTTTTATATGGGAAAATATGGTAAGTATATAGTTTCAAACAGTAAGGAAAACCCACACAGCATGTTAGGGGTATTGCCAGCTTCACAGTTCCATCTGTTAGTCACACAGCTCTTTATGGTGTAACACTCTTCCTCATGGCAAAATAACCAAACCTCAGGTGATACTACAACACTTTGTCTTTATGAAAGATATGCACTGCTCTTGTCACGGTACCAGTTTGGGGTTCTGTTTATTTATTTGATAATTTTTTAAAATTTTGTTTGGTTTGGGGTTTTCATTGTGTTTGGTTGATTGGTTTTTTGGTTGGTTTGTTTATTACTGTTTTTTGCTGTTGTTTTGGTTTGGGGTTGTTTTTAGTTTGTTTTCTTTTGTTTTGTTTTAAATACAAAAGCAGGACATGGACCAGTTGGAACAAGTCCAGAGGAGGCCATGTAGATGATCAGAGGACTGCAGCACCTCTCGTATGAAGACAGGCTGAGGGAGCCAGGTGACCTTTAAGTTCCCTTCCATCCCAAACCATTCTATGATTCTGTGTCAGATATAACATTTAGGCTGTTGCTTTTTGGTCCTAGATGCTGCTGTTATTCTGCTCCTGTCAATTCATATCTTACAATATTGACCATTGGAAGTACTGCATATCACTGCCCAAATTTTGTTCCAAAAAAATATTTACATAAAGAAATGGATACATAAAGAAATGGATAATTACCAGCAGTTAAAACAGGAGAAATACTTGTTTCTCTATAAGAACGGAGGATTTATTAAACTATAAAATGGTGTTCTATTTTAGGGAATACAAGTTAGCAGAATTGTCTTGCATGTGCTGCTGAGTTTTCTTTTTTAATTTCTGTTAAGTTTTTTTCAAACCTTCATTAATTTTCTGAAAAATGGACAGTGACAATATTAAAACTATTATTGTATGCTTAAGTGGAATAATTAAAAGGAAAAAGCAGTAAAAAATTGAGAAGAAGAAAATATTTTGAGAAATTAGAAATGTCTGTCAGGAAATTATAAAATAAAGTTCAGTTAGACATAAATTTTAATGCACAAAGGGAAAACTAATGAGAGAACCCCATCTCCTGTAAAGAAAGAATAATGAATCAGTACATTTCAAAGGTGTTTGAATCAGATAGGAATTCACAGCACAGCATGATGGCTTAGGTGGATGTGATATTGGTCTGTCTGGGAACATCCCGTTGTGTCTCCTTGAATATAAGTGATCACACTGCAGCACAGGGACCATTCAAAAGGATGCAGACAAATTGGAAAGGACTTCACAGATGTGAAAGAAAATACATGAGGCCAGATGTTGATTAAGGAGTGTTGTGCTTTCGTTGGCTTGCTTTAGAAATTAAATCCATATACATACAGCATAAATACATAAACACAGGGGGGAAAGAATTTTTGTTTGCTGAAATACAGGAAAGTACAATTGAAAGTGCTTTAGAAGGGAGTTAAAGATAAGAGGAACAGCAGGGAATATCTCTCACACTAGAAGAGTCTTATGGGTGAGATGAAAGGATCTTTTTCACCTGAAGTTCTTAGAACATGCTTGCATGGAGGGAGGTGGTCTCACACCCCTGTGGTTTCATGAAGGAGAGAGTTTGGACATTTTGGACCAAAATTCTATTCAATAGAAGAATGGTGTTATCAGATATGGGCATCATTTAGGGAACTGGCCATGGTTCCAGGGCAGATTTGGAATGACTTTGCTACAAGCTGAAATTCTCTCACCCTTGTTTATCTATCCTTGTGTGACATTGAATTAATTGTCAATGTGAAAACAGCAGTTCCATTAATTATTATAGATTTTTTTTATTTATACTAATTTTATCAGCTAATGGAAGTGGCTGGGTTGCCATGTGAACCCTGATGGACATATAATACTGGTACAGAAGTCCAGAGTGCTGTTTGTTATCAGTGGTTATTGTTAAAGCTACAGGCAACTGGATGGGCTGACCCTGGCCTGAAATGATGTTAACAGAACAAAGCAAAGCAAACTGCTCAATGACATGAGAAATTGCTTGACATAGCAGAAAGCAATGTAAGTAGTTCAAGAAAATAGCAAACAGTACTGGGAGAAGGGCTGGCAGTGGTTCAAGGAGCTTTCTGTGAGGAACAACCAAACTGAGATAATTGAATTATGTCTGGGCTGGGTACTAGTCCAGTCTTTGGGGAGCAGTCCTGCATTTGATTGTCCCAGCCTTACCAGTACAATAAATCCATTCTGTTCTTATGACCATATCACATGAGTTCAATCTGCTTCCATGGTCAGAAAGCCTAGGGTACTAGGGGGAATTTTCCCAAACTGCTGTCACCAGGCTGGTGCCCACTAGTTTCAACAGCACTGATATCTATTCACTGCTCTCTAACACCTATGAGTATTGGAGACAGCCAAATTAAAGCTATATCTAGTCTGACTGCAAAATAAATTTGCCCTAAACATCAGTTGAAACTCACGATGTGGAAGACTGGATCCACCCTCAGTTTCAAAACATCCTTGAGAATTTAGAACTTGTTCTAAAACAAGTTCAGTATTAGAAACATTTATAAGTGTGTTTTCTACACAATAGTGCCAGCACGTGTTATAGCAGTAAGAAGAATAATAACAATAGCAACAGCAATAGCAATAAAAATGGAAGAGCATCAGCCGCCTGTAACCACATAAAGAAGAATATTCAAGACAGCCACAGCTCAGAGGCAAGAATTAAAAGAGTTAAATCACTGGGATAGTAAATAGCCTCATTTGATCACCCTTGTCTTTCACCACTGTCCGTCAACAATTTAATCTGTAAGGCTAAGCTCCATGCACACATTTGCACCTCACTTGGCTATTAGGCTACTCTGGGAAGCCTGGTTAAGCAGAGTGTGGCTGTCACAGAAGTTTTTATATGACTGACTGACATTTATACCTAGCATGCCCCATAGGCTTTATAAAGAACACTGTTTAGTGCCAATAATGTTACATCTTGGTGGGTGAACATGATACAGCCATGGTGAAAAAGAGAAATAGATTAAACCACAACTTTGGAAACTAAATCCTATTTTTTTGGAAAGAATGATTTTGTACTGGATTATCCTGGGGAGAATCAGTTGTCCCGGTTTTTATTTCTTTCTTTTTTTCCCTTAAATATAATCTAAAAATGTGCTGAGTTCTTTAACTTCCATCTGAAACCACATCACAGCTGAGCAGAAGCAACCTTGTTTTTTATCAAGATTTGATCTTAAGCAATCAGGGGAGATATCTGGATTCCTGATCAGAGCTACTCCATTGCTCAGCATAACACATTTGTCTGTCTTCCATTTTGTAGCTATTGGCCTTCATCCAACTTCAAAGTAAACCATCCTGAAATTGTTCTTTTTTTTCTTTTTTAGAAAATACAGGCTGTATAAATTTACAGTAAGAATCATGGCATTATTTTAGAATTACCTCCATGTTCCTGGGTCTGCATTCTGAAAGGACTGCCAATAACAGATCTAATGCAAACCCTTTGATGTCTGTGGGGATCTTCCCTCTGAGTACATTAAGCCTCAAATCAATCCCATCGGAGAAACGTGCATGCCTTTGCACTGTGCATTTATGCCTAGTCACAGTTTCCTAAATGCTGCCTTCACTTTTGAAAATATGTAAAAAAAGCTGGTTTGGGAGGTGAAGTTTGTCTGGATGCCATTCTGTTACAGACAAAGCCAGAAAAATCCTGAATGAGCTCCAGGAAGAGTGAAATTTGCCAAGACACTAGCTGAAGCAGGAGGTTCCAATTTGTTTGGACACTGAAGTAATATGTGCATGAGAGCTTCTGAGGGAGCAGGAAGAAGGGAAGAGAGCACAGGGATGAGTGAATACAATGTTTGCTCTTATCTCTTTGAACTTTTTAGCTCCATTAAAATATAAAACAGATCCTTGGCTGTGCTGATGGCACTACAGCCACTGGGGTGGTGGCAGCTGCTGTGCATTTCAGAACCTGTTTGCAAGAAGACAGGTGCATTGATGGCCCAAAACAGGAAAGCAACCAGCCTGGAGCTGATGTCTGGATAGTCCAGAGATGGATAATTACAGCTTAATTTTCAGGGTGCATTTTGCCTGAAGTAGGTTTAGAGACCATGAAATAACAGGAATTCAGTGCTCTGGGCAGGTAGGGTAGGCACATTGAAGAAGGGACAAAGAATATATTGACTTCTGAGGCTTTCTCATTCTATAGTCAGAAGAAAGCACTAAGCTTCTCAGGGGATTTTAATTCTTTATAAAATAGGTATTCCAGATGTGTGAGGAGCATCACTTTATAGCCCATCCCTTTTCTCCCCTCTGTGGAGGAAAATTTGACATCTTGCTTAGATTTACCAGATGAGTTTGAAACAAAGCTAGCCTTCAAGACAAACTCTATTTGAATGAAATGAGGTATAATTAGCTGGCTGTTTTCTCCCTGGTATTTTCTTATTTCCCTGGAATCATGCTCTGTGTTCTAATATATGAAAGTATTAGAAGTATTTCAATGAAAGATAAGGACAATACATTCCCTGGAAAATCATATTTGATTTATTTGGGACCCTCTGAAAAATAAGCTTTTTCTGTGAAGATCTTTAAAAGAAAGAAGCATGGCTACATGTGTCTGGTGAGACCTATTTCTCATGGATGTACTGCTTTTTTGGGGTAGTAGGAAAGAAAGGGCTGAGGAGGGTGAATAAACCATTTTGGTTTTACTTAAGGATGTAACAGCAATGACTGGGCATTTATTTAAACTGTGTGACCAAATTCAGTGTTTAGAAGTGTGAAGTAATTAAAAGAGGATATGTCCCTCTTGGCTACACATGTATTTCCACAAGGGGGTCTGAGCTAGCTCTTGTGTCACTTAGAAAAAAAGTGTGAAGATATTTGAACCTTGCTTAGAAGCAATTGAAAAAGGAAATGGAATAGAACAAACTTTCAGGAAAGAACAAAGAGGAGCATGGGAGGTTTTTGAGTCTCTGATGTTCTTGAGCTTGGAATGTCCCATCTTCTCCTGCAACAAAGATGTCAACTAAATTAGGAAAGGTGTAAGAAAAAGAAGCAAGGGTGAGCAAGATGGTAAAGGCAAATGTAAGCAAATAAATATAGTAATGACATCTCTATTTGTGTGGAAAAGATACGTGCTATTCTGAAATAACTTTAATTTAGGCAGGCTGATACTGGCATGAAGTACCATGAAGACTTAAAGTAGAACCCCTACGAAAAAGCTGCAGAGAGGAAAACAAAAACTTGTTGAAAGACACAATAATTTAATTTTTGAGTGAATCAGCCTTATTTCCCTGCTAAATGTTCTGCATTTTGGCATGTGGTTTTTTATTCAGCCTACATTAAGTTTTAATTAAAAAAAAAATTTTTTAAAAAAGAAAGAAATAATAGAGAAAATATTTTTTTTTAGAAAGTGAAAATAAGTAAGAAAAAAGCTGAAAACTCTTCAGGAAAATAAAGTAATTTTCGTAACTGTCATTTCATGAGTGTTAAGAACAGAACTCCAAGATTTTCATGTGTTTTGGCATATTCTTCAGTGGATTTGCTCAATGGTAGTGATCCATCAGAGATATTTTGTGTCCTGTGTCTTAATTCTGAAGACTTTAAAACAGCTTGTATAAAACTACATATGGAAAGTTATAGCTGCAGAGCAGTCAAATGTTATGACTGATCACTTGAGGTTCTTTTAGCTCCAAAAGTAGAGGTTTCAGCTCTAGATTCAAGAGAAAATTCTGTGTGGAAAAACAATTCAGAAGAGAGAAGAGGAGAGTGCAAGGTATCAGTGAGCAAGAAATTGAAGATTTAAAGCTTGAGGAGGAGCAAGGAAAAATGGGAGCATAAAACAGAGACAAAATTATGTCTGGGACATAAGGACAGGGAGAAGGGGCAAGTGAATAAATGAGTAGGAATTGGAACTTGCAGTTGGAACTTGGAACTTTGAAACCTGAATGATATCATATAATGATAACAGTGTAAGAGATCTTAAAAATTAGCATAGTTCAGAGATACTAATTTAGAAAAAATAAGCAAAAGGCTGTGATGAGATCTGAGCAGAGATGAGATGAATCTGAGCCCATTCACTCAAACCACCAACTCCTCTTGGACCTGAGCTGAATTTGGGGTAAATTCCAGACCCCAAGTTTTTCATTTTGGTTCCAAAATAAGATTTGGCAACTCTCAACAGGAAAGGATTTATTTTCTTCACTACCCCCAATCAGGGAGAAGTCAAAATGTGAGGGCAGAGGGTGGGATGTTGAAGGAAAGTTGGTCAGTGGAAAAATAGAAAATAATTTGGTAGAAACTCCAAGTAGAAAAGGTCAAAATGAGAAACCTCTATGGGAACCCAGGCAGTAACACACCACTAAATTATGAATGGAGAGAGAGGCAAATGTTATGTTAAAGAAACTGAACTTCCTGTGCTTTCAAGTTGTGGTCATAGCAAAATCTGGACTTACTAAATAGGTTGCATTTGCCTTGTAGGGTTCCACGACATAAATTAAATGACACATGTAACATGCCACTCTGAAATGTGAAATTATTGTAGAATGAGAACTTGAACAATGAGAAACAGCTTCCGCTTCCACTTGAAATTTCCTGTGCAAAAAGGCCTCAAGATTTGTTTCTTTTTATAACAGTTACATGTAAATAGGCCCAAGTGTCTTAATCAAAGTTTCTTGTTCCATAAACTTCAGTAGCTTCACATATGTGAACTTTTTAAGTAGGGTTAAGGAAGAATCATACATTATGATTTTATTTACAGAAATACCAATATTATTACTTAAAAGACCAAAAGAATTTTCCCCTGATAACATCAAAGTGGATCATCAAAGACACAGACAATTCCTATATGTAGTAAAACTGAGAAAATCCCAATTCTTAGCTAGCAGAGCTATGCTAATTTAAAATATTTAGACACTGGCCACTAATTTCTCTCTCCCCTTGCTGATTTCTGTCCTGCAAGAACTACAGAAAGTACATTACTACTGAAAAATACATAAAGCTCTGCTGAAGTATACATCTTATGACATTTACTAAGCTTGTTGAAGTCCCACCTTGTAATGTAATTATAAAAACTACTTCTTGTCCTGAATTTGCCATCTATAAATCTCTAACCACCTTCCTGGAGGACAGTATCATTGCCTTTTGACAGATGGTGAGACTAAGGACTAATAAAATAAAGCAAGTTACCCAAGATCACCCCAAAAGAGCACCAACTCCCACTCTTTGTCCAGTTCAGAAGTCGTATTAGAAATAAATACAGAGGCAAGGCTGCAGGGGTGGTCTGAAGCATTCTGTCTGCAGAATTATTTCTGCAAATTCATGGTGGAGGTAGAGGGTGGTATGTGTAAGTTTGGACCGAGAGAAAAGACTCTACTCCTCTATGCAGACTAGACCCATCCTATTAGTCTGGATTTCAGCCACTTTCACAGAAAAAAAAAATGTTTAACAGGGGCTACTGAAGGAGGAGGAGTGGGAGTATTAGATTCATGAATCCTAAAACATACTAACATGCTTTATATACATTTTCACTCTGAAAGCTGAGCTTTTGGCTTTTTGATGCAACTGGTTTGTGGCAAGAGCTGAGCAAGTGACTTTTATCAGCACTGCTAAGAAGCCCAGCAATAAGTCACTACAGAAATATTTATTACCTACTGGTAACCGCTGGTAATTGCTGAAAAAACAACCTGGAAGACACGTCTACGCTCTTGCTGGAACGACTCACCATGATGTAATTCCCTAAGCACCTCCACTAGGAGACAGTAGTAAAAACTTATGAACATGTTCTCCCTGTTAACATTCTTTCCTTCTCCCTTTAATATAGCTGAAAAAAAAAAATCTTTGTGCAACCATAAATTCACTACAAAACAAAATCTGTTGCTCTAAGTGGGCACAGCAGGAGTACATGTTAGAATGTCCTATAATGTAACAGTACTGCAATTTTTTTTGTCTTCTCTTGTCAAGGAATTTAATTCACAAATATATTCCCCATTTAGTGTTTAAAGGCATTAGCACAGAAATGAACCCAATTCTCTATTTGCTGTCATTGTCAGCCTGACAGAGAAGCTACTGGTGAAATAATACAAGTCCCTGTTTTCTGTTTTGGGCAATACTCACCTGGTATTTGAGAAAGCTCTCAAGAAATTAATGCATCTTTTGCAGCAGTAAGAAATAACAAAAAAATGAGGCTTGGTGAGATCCTGCTCTCCACTGCCTGCAGCCCACAGTTTCTCCCTTCAGCCCCATTCAGTACAGGGATCAAGGACACCTCCAGGTTCAGAAGAGTCAAAATATCAGAGCAGCCAACATTTGGGCAAAATTGTAGCTGCAGAACCTGGTCTGTTACCTCTCAGAGGCAAACTGTTCTCCTAACAGGGCAAGTCTTTAATTACCATGCCTCCTCCCCCTTCTCTCCCCCCACAGCACACTCAGTAATTCCCAGCTCATCTGGCTAGTTTCAAACCCATATTTACACCAACTGGTTAGTTTTGTTCTATTAGCTCTCAGAGCATTTAAACCATCTGGTTTTCCTCTAGCATGTCCTAGACCCCTGACCTGAGTGATCTCTACATTTGATGTTCGTCCATGTCTGAAGTAACTGTTTTTAGAGGTGACAATCCCAATTTCACTCACTGGTGTGGGCATGGTCCCAGACCATGCTGTGTGGTTACATGATGCCTGTGCATCTTCTCCCCTGCACCACCTCCTGCCACATTTGAGCCAGGGTTATACAATCCCTGCCACACATGGTACATCAATAGGGAATATGCACATTTTGTAACCACAAAAACAATCTTGAGTTCTAGTGTGCTTTATGTCTCCTATGCTATTTAACTAGCTACAAAATAGTGATATTTTTTCCAGGAACAATCTCACAATAGAGTGTGCCTGGGTTTGATTTCTAGGGATTCTTGCTAAAATTCTTACGTGACATCATTTTAGGCCCTCACCCAGAAACCTGGGAAAATAAATTGCCTTGTCTGGGTGTTCAGAAAAAGAAGTAGTTCCTCATTTAAAAACAGTAAGTTTACATAAAGGGAGTTAAATGAACAGTTTTATCGGGGGGACAGGCTTTCTAAAACATTACCTTGGGAGGCTTAAGTAACTAACAGAAGGTGAGACTGCTGTCCCCAAGGCCCAGCCCTGGCCCTGAACTCTTCCTACAACAGCAAGGGGCAGTCCAGGTTATGGGGGCACTGTCCTCCCCCCTTCAGTTACATCCAGCTCACACAACTCATTATCCAGGCTCAAAATCCAATTTGAGGGCAGTTTAAATCTTCTGGCCCAAGTCGAGGGCAATCAGTTTGTAGTAGTGTGTGGGCTATATGGGATCCTCAAAGGCAGGTTATTGTATCATAGGCATCTTAGGAGCAGGCAGGAGGTGGGATGAATTGTTCTGGCAGTGTTGAAGTTTGCCCCCCAACATTACATTTTCCCTCCATTACAACGTTCTGCATCGTTCTCCCCATGAGTTCATCGCTTCTGAAAAAGCACACAGCTTTCCTGGACACAGATGCACTCACTCTGTGTGTAACCTGAAATTCTAGGACTGCTGGATGGAGCTTGGTCAAACACACAGATGTGGCAAAGAGATTTGACACACAGGCTTCTCCACCACTGGTTTCAGAGAGTGATCACCCACCCTAGAAGGCTGGCCCCACTCTCTTCAGAGTTGTGTAGCTTCTGTGAACTTTTCTACCCATCCCCAATAAAAAGACCAGGCTTCTCTTGCCAGACAGGAGGTGTCAATGAAATCCACAGATTGACAACTGCTCCAGGTGAATTCCATCATTACACAACCAACTCACTGAGGCTCTTCTACTTACCACCTCATCTCCTCTTGCCTTCCCATCAGAGCCATATTTTGCCACGATTCTGCTGCCAGAGAATCAGTCTCCCCTGCAATACAAATGTCCAATGGGCCAGTTCTTACAATTTCTTGAGAATTTTTAGGTAGAAATCAGAGACATCTTGTGGGAAATACTAAAAATAAGGGTTGTTTTTTTTAAAAAAAGACACTTGAATCTTTTAGTTTGCAGTGAGGCAGCTGTAACCTGAAGTGTTTCACTAAAGGGAGGATATGGACCCAGTTTCTAAAAATATTCTGTTCTTTTTTTTCCTTCTTTATTATTCTGCCAATATTTTTATGAAAAAGGTATTTTCTATATCCTGTAACTCAGGTAAATCTCAGTATAATTACATGTGAAGGAAAAGCCCTTTTCTAGCCCAGGAGAAAATCAAAATGGGAGAATCAAAGGCTTTTTTGCCAAAAAGAAAAAAGTGAGAATATTTCCATACAAGGTCACTGTTACCTAAATAAATCACAGCCAGCTTCACACTCCAGACTGTATTTATATTTTGAGCCAGGGAACATCTGTTTAATAGTGGGTGGTCATGTAACAGTTTCATAGACAACAGGGCCATCCGAATACTCTTGGAGATGTCAGAAAGGGACTTACCCTGAAGTCAGTGAGCTGTAAATGGGAGGAAAGTAGACCCCACTGTTCTGGAAGGTTCTCTTCTCAGAAGCTGAGTAAAACTACATGCCAGAAACTACATGGCAAAAGACAGATTGTCCAGAAAAAATTCTTATTCTTTAAAATTTAAAGTACAAACTAGAACTCCACAACAGTTCTTCAATAATAGCTGCAGTATTTTCTGCATAAATACATGAGAGAGACTCAAGATATGTCAGTGGCTTCCCAAGGCAGCAGAGTGCTATCAACCAGTATCTCCCCATGCTTGGATGAGGAGCACAGGGTAGGCACAGACCCCGATAGTTTTTACCTGTACCTTACACAGGTCAGTCACCTTGGTAAAGAATTAGCACAGAAAAGAAACACTGTATAATTTTGGATGTCCTGAGACTAGGAGCATAGACATTGCTAGACCTAAACACTATTACTGTCCCCAGTCTGTTGCCCCAGTCTGCTGCCACTCGTAGGCACATCTAACTTCACTGACTATTGAGGGACCTTAGTGGAGCTATATCCCTTTCAACAGCTCCCAAGGAACCAGGAACATGAGATGCCACAGGGAGCAGAAGAAGAGATTATTGTTGAACACTTCCTTCTGTGTATCTGAGATGCCTCATTTGCTTGTCAGATTGTGTCTTCCTTCTTTTAGAATTTTTCCCTGGGAAGTCGATGTCTGCTTATTTCACTTCAGGAGGTCAGAGAAGGCAGGAAAAAGGCAGAAATTATGCCTGCAACAGAGATGCTTTTCACTCCAAAATATTTCTGTTGAAACCCTCTTCTGAAATACAAATATCCTTCTAGTTGGTCCAGTCCTTTCTACTCCTGAAGGGATCAAATCCATCCTGTCACAGATGGTCAATGTATTTTTCATCAACATCTTCAATGCATTTTCATCATTTAGACAGTTTTTGGCAAATAGAAAAACTTACATTTTGCATCACTTTTACGTCAGGTGAGTCTCTGCTACCAGGCTAAACAGTAGCATGGGAAAGCTAATCTGGCTCAGATTTAGCTTTCCCATGCTAAATCTGAGCCAGATAATCCTTTGCTATCTCACCCAAAGTGCAGGCATTAAAAACATCTAATTGCAGATAGCTAGTTGCTATTAACTGTACAGTAGGGTTGTGTATTGGTTTTGCTGCCTTGTGAATTTGTGAATTGGTTTTGCTGCCTTGAAAATTGTAAGTCCATTTTGTACAAGGTACTCTGCCAGAATGCTATGAAAATGCTTCAAGACTGAAGATAAACCCTTCACTTTCCAAGAATCCCAAAACTGTAGGCATGAAAAGGACTGCAAATCTTCAGTGTCATGAGGCCTGAGTAATTCTGTTACTGCCAGACTCAGAACTGAAGATTGTTGATGAACGTTAAATGTAGATGTCTTCTAACTTTAGGTACAGCAACTCTCATATATGTGTTTTAAGGCTCATTAATCCCTAACTCTTGCTTAATTTCTTTCATGTGGCAAAGAAACTTCATTAAGAGGAAACAACATGCCAACAATCTACCTTTTTATACTGAGGGAGCAGTGAAAAATACACACTTGTGAAACAATTCTACGGGGTGGAAAAAAAAAGAAACTGTTATGAAAAGAAAAATATTTGTCCAGTTTTTATGTTTCCTTTGCTGTTTCAGTTACCTGGATATAAATGGGCCTTATTGAAAAATTAATAACAAGAGCTTAGATAGGAAATATCCATAGGATTTTGTATATAAACCACTCTTGTCTAAAGGTCCTGATCAAACAGCTGGTAGATATTAGGGACCAGCACTCTCTATACACAATAAATAAGTACCATAGTATCCTACACTGATATCCTAGAAAACTGTAGTAGTATTGTTTAGCTGCATGAGGATAATCTCAGTACTTGTAAGGCATCATAACTGTATTGATCAACGCTGATTTAAACCACTTGTGGATCAGACACAGGGAGAGGTGGATTTATCTTAGTTAACTCAAAACGATATGCCACAATAATCACCAGGAACAAGGTGCAATTTTCTCAACCTCTTTTAGATTGCAGATCTTTTAGATACCTCCATAGGCTCAGACTTTTTGCCTTCTTGCAATGCCTGTTTCTCACCTTTGACCATGAAAGCATCCCAGGGTGATCAGCTCAAATGCAGGCATCTGCACTGTGGGATGTTTTACTGTAAGCAGAAAAAAATGAACTCAAGATTCACTGAGAGAATTGTATCAGACTCATCATTTCTGAGTAGAAGTCCAGCAAAGAGCGGGTAAGCATTATTTAAGTTCTACTTAAACCTCAAAGTAGACAGCCGGCGCACACATGAGCTCACACATGGGAGCCCTGCACTAGGGATCATCTCAGCACTGCACAAGTAGCCCTTCTCTCCTGTCTGCGTAGGAGTGTAACGTGTGCTGTTACAAACCATTGTTGTGATAACAGGGATTCTCCAACCATCTGCTGCAGCCAAGTTTCAATAACCTGGGAGAAGCCACATGACAAAATCACCCCTGACACATACTGGTGCGGTTAGGCTGATTTTGGCCCTATGCATGTCAGACAGAAGTTTGTAATAAGGTTTCCTTGTTCACTTCTCTGACAATCTGCTTCAACCATTCTCAGAAATAACTGCTAACGGCAGATTCACTCCCACTGTTCAGCTTCTCTTTTTCTTTTAAACTGAACCAGACATGAGAGACAATGTAAAACTCTCAAAGTAACTCTAATCCATTTCCAAAAGATGCTTCAGATTGTACGGTAGCCCAGGATTCTGTTTTGAATAAACCCATGCTCATGCTCTTTGCAACTGAGTATTTCTAATGTACGTGCCTGCGAGGAGGAGGGGAGAGAGGTTCATTAATTATCATGATGATTTCAGTATTGTTGCATAACTCGGTCAATTTGATCATCTGCTGGGCTTTATCAGGTTTGTTTTATTGCAGTTTGCTTGTGCCTGTGCCGTTCCCATTTTGGGGAGTTGTAGTTCCTGGGAGCTTTCATGCTATCCCCACTTCCAAGCGCTGTAAAGCGGCGGCCTGCTGTTTTAATCACGCCTCTCTTTCTCCAATGTTGTTTGCGCCCTGGTACAACCAATCTGCCTCGAGCCGAGTGCTCCACTGGGGCTGCACACATCTGCCAGCCAGATTACCTTCGTACACAATTACTCAATCCACCGTAAGGCTCTTTAATAGGAAACAAGTGTGACAACGGCAAGCCTTTTTTCTCTCGCTCTCTCTCTCTCTCTTTCCCTCTCTCCCCCTCTCTCTTTTTATTTTTTTTTTCTTTCAACCACATAGTCAAACTGCCCTAATAGAGATGAAGCTTGATAGATCCACCCAGGTGTAGGTGAAATGGTAGAGCCTCAAGCGTAATAGATGCTGTGCTCTTGTGCTGAAGTTCAGCCCCGTGTCCTGAAGGGTTGTCTGGCAGCACAGAGATGGGTTGCTCTTTGCACAGTTAAAAAGTCAATGTGCTTCCTCCAGCTCACATGTATGACTAATTTAGAAAGCAACCTGGATCTAGGTGAGCGCTGCAGAACTGTCTCTTCTCTTCAGTGCACGGACAAAGCACAGCACGCAGTAAGTGGAAAATTTGTTTTTATTTATTTTACTTGGGAATTAATTAACTGTGTTTACTTTTGAGGGAATCCTCCAAAGGCTGGTGCAGAAATGAAGCAGAATAATGTTTGCATGCAGATCCCTTGTGTGTATCTTCCTGTTTCATTTTACACTGAGCCCTTGTCCTGCCACTTCAGCCTGATTGCTCAGCCCATACAGCTGGGCTGAAGCAATTTGCTTATCTAAAACTGAGCTATATAATGGTGTCGGTAACACTGGGTCTATTTCTCTGTTAAGGTATGCATGTGTACAATATCTGATTTCTGAGCAGTAGGGTTTAATCACTTTTATTAAAAAACTGTATAAATGAAGATGTTTAAGCTAGGAAAGTGAAGTANNNGTTTAAGCTAGGAAAGTGAAGTACTCCAAACCTCCTCTTTTTTTTTGCGGGGGGGGGGTGGTTTGAGAGTGAGGAGGAAAAGGAGGAAACAAGAATTAGAAATGTTAGCTATTAAAAAGGAAAGTCATTTAATATGAAAAATAAAGCTGCATTATTTTGTTTACTAAACCGTTAATTCAAACATACTGAGAATGTTGCCAAACTCACAAACTTTATCAACTGCAGTGATACTAATGCTTAAAACAAGAAAAGAAGGTTGCTTGTCTAAAATGCAAGAGGCATATTAGAACCAGATGTATAGAATCTCAACTTTGAATGCTCAGTCTTTCATGCTTGGTTTAAAGCAGCCTTAAAATTGCCTTTACTTTGCATTTACAACTTTGGATTCGCTGTTAAACTGCACTTGAACTTGAAGTCAAGATTTGATCTTGGCAAACACATATTATTTGAGCCTCCTACCAGAGATTTACTTTGCTATTGGGAGTCTGTTTACTACTGTACTGTATATCCTGAAGGACATTAACAAGCTTTCTGTGATGGACTTTCAGGTGGAATGTAAAATGTAAAAGAACGTGTCCGTTGCATATACAGAATGTTCTCTCTGAGAAATAAACACATGCATTATAAAAGGGATTTTCCAGCACCTCAAGCAGATGATGATATGCTATAAGAATGCATACAAGTATGTCTGAATTTATTTTCTGGGGGATCCAATGAGATGACACTTCTCATTTTAGACTTAATTTATTCTGAAATATTACTCAGGTTGGAGGCTGTTGTCAACACTGGAAGTGGAAGAAATGAGTCTGCACAGTTATGCCTGTGAAACATTTTCAGTAGTCTTCCTTTCTGCAGAAGAGTTATTATCTTTGCTCTTGGACAGACAATTATATATGGTTATTTTAATTATCCGTGGCTTGGGGCTGCTACAGTTATCCTTTGTGCATGATAGCCATTAGCCTGATCTGCTGCTGAAAACATCCAGTCTGTTAACACCACGATTCTAAATGTGGCAATTCAAAAGTTGAGAGCTTGGGAAGGTAAAATAACCATTCCAGATGAAATATTTTGACCTGTAGTTGCTGGCATCAGGCAGTGGTCAACGTCTACCCCCTACAGCGAGAGAATCTAATTTCATTGTCTCCCTCATTCATGAGCACTGTAAGAGTTCCAACTCTTATGCTTGAGTACTGAAGTTATTCTCTGGCTCCAACAACTGCCTCGTAATGGCTGGGACAGACTGTAATTAGTAGAAAGTCATTTACAAAGAACTAATAAATAGCATAACTAATAAATAGCAGTAGGCATTTTCTTTCTCTTAAATTGAGCCCAGTGGAAAATGGTTTTTAGACTTTAAAAGCCATAGTCAGCAGTGCCTTCTTTCATAGTTACAAAGCGCAAGAATGAGTTCACAAAACATTTCTGCTTACCTTAAGTCAGCTGCATAATGTATGGATTTTGAATACAACTTTGCAACAAGGCACAGATAATACTACTAGGTAAAACATGGCCCTAGATGTGGCAGTATAGACACAAGGTTAAGGTACAACCAACTACAAGTGAGGTGTCAGAGTTATGGGACACATTGTTTGGGTCAAATTCACATCTATTCTAACAAATTTTGAGTGGTATTTCATAATTGGCTTTCAAGGCAACCCATTGCTCTGTAAGGTGTTTAGGGATAGGATGATGATGTTACCAACTATGTTTCAATTTATATAAACACACCTGACAAAATTTATCCCAGTTTGCTGGTTTATTTGATTCAAGAAAACTAAAAAAGCATCACGTGTTTTGATCATGTGTGCTGTGTTAGCTATTGTGCTTTAATGTATGTTTTAAATTCAGACTTTACACAATTGCATTTAAGTTACAGTACCATTTACTACTTCATAGTGCATTTTTGCAACAGAACTTTTAAATATTTTAAATAAGCATCATGTGATTCCTCCTCTTCCCATTTGTTTATGATGATTATGAGTTTTGAGTGCGTGCAGAGTAACAATCTAACCTACTTTTCTTTCTTTCACCATCATTCTGATATATGCACACATACACACATGTAATCACATGAAATGTTATATTCTATGTTTCTCCACACTTTGAAATGGAATTTTTGATCTTTCAAGACCTTTTCTGTTGGCTTCAATGACCAAAATTATTTCAACAAAAAAAAATATGGCATTTCTTTATTATAAAGCTGAATCCTGATCTCAGCTGCAACTCATGAGTAACAGAGTTTTGGGTTTATGCCCTTATTACCCTTACTCAAAAAAGAGCAAGGATCTGAAAAAAATATCCAGATCATAAAGCACATGTTATTTATCTAATTGGTTGGACCTAAATTTTTCTTTATTAGGCCTTTTGTTTAAAGGGATGAATACAACCCTGGGTGCCTTAGTTTAGGCAAAGACATTTAAGATTTTTCACTGTATGAGTTCCATGTTCAAAAAAGAGCCCAATGGCAAAATGTCAATTATACTCCAGATTTATAATGGAAGCATGGTGCCTAACACATCACTTAACTATAGTAATAAAGAATTTGCTAATTACTCAGTAGTCATTTTGAAAATTTTGTTAATAAACATAATCTTACCATACTGTTTACTAACAAAACCACTACAGACAGAAATATTAACCACATCTTTTTTCTTTCTATAACCAACATTTCAGCAGAAGGCTTTAATTTCACTCCCACTTGCTTGTGTAGTGGAAGCTATAGGTATTGTATGACAAAATTAATCCTGTTTTATCTTCTTTGATACTATTACTCATGGCTGCTAAAGATTTAATGAGTCTTAAACTGAAAAAGATGTAGAAAAAGTGCTTATAGGCATAACAATGTGTTACTGATGAGCATCAAAAGATTACCAGGACATTAGCTAGGGTTACAGGAAAACCTCAAATAATGTCTGTTCCACAAATCTAAAATATTTTCCAAAAGCAATCACTGATGAAAATTTCTCTTCATCTGTATTATTATTCTTCATATAAAGCATCAATTCTAAGCTAGTCCAGATCTTTTTTCTGCTAAATCCAGTGTGCTGCAGGTAGAGTCAGCAAACATTGTTAGGTGCTATTAACATTAAAATCTCACCAATCATTTGCACCAATGCACTGAAAACTTGCAAATTTTACTTTCCAAAGTCTTGGTTGCTTCTGTGAATTTATGTAGAAGTGAACACAGTTTGATTTTCTTTCTTCTTATATTAAGTAAATATCAATGCTGATTTGATGCATGAACTGCTACTTAAGAGGGCATTTTGGGTACTGCCATGGAAACTAAGCCTTTGATCTAGAAAGCTTAAGTCCAATGATAATTAGGTTTTTGGTAGTGAATGTCTGACACATACTTTTTAAATAAGGTTTAATACCAAGTAGGTCTGATTTAAAGATAAAAAAATATTTTAGGAATCTGGATACAATAAGATTTCTTGCTGATGTCTATATTAAAACTAAATCATCTCAACTATAAAAAAATGGTTTTAAAAATTTCTAGTGGATTCAGACAATGTTATATTTTGTGTCTTGCTGCTCTATATCAACATGAAAGCCTTAAAATACCATAAAGCTGTTCCTTTTGCTTATTTAACTCATTGGTATCACAGTAAAGAGGTGTTGATTTGTTGATTGTTGATAATTTTGCTCCTAATATATAGACTTGCAGATGTTCACATAAAGTGCTTGTATGAAATAATGCTGTCACTCTGATTTATCATTCTGATACTTTAGTACCAGTTCGTGAAGTGGTTTTTCTCATAATTAATGGTAGGTTGATCTTCAAAGGAGTTTAGATGCTGATGGCAGCAGGTACAAATATTCAGGAATAATGGAAATTAAACTTCAGGAAGAAATAGAAAATCGTGCCTTTCTAGAGAGAAGCTGCATACTACCCTTTTTCTCCTATGAGGCATTGGAGTGCAAATGTTATTAAAACAAACAGCAAAGGAGTGCATTTTAAGAGCAACATGCCTCTCTCCTTCTTCTAAAAATGTGAGTTCACTTGAAATGATTAATGGGAAAGGCTTTCTGGGGTTTTTTACTGCTGTTCTTTAAAGGGTGATAAAGATATATGAACCCCATGATATGCACAAATCCCATGCACAATGACTACGAGTTTGATTCAGTAGCTTACACTCTGGTGTAAAACCTCAGAAAACAGTGGTAAGGAAACCATGAATCAGAATAATTTATTTTTCATTATTTTTTTTCCTTTAAATTTAAGAGTGAAAAAAATATTCAACCAGATTAGATTCTTTTGTGGTTTTTTTCCAAATCTTATTTTGGATTTACTATTTTAGATTCAATTTAGGTGTTATCTCAGTTTCTTCCTTGGAGTTAAGAGCAGGGCACAATTTTTATTTTGATTGGTTTTAAATTAACACCAGCTACGAGTTTTGTTACTCTGACAACTTTGAAATTCAAAAACCTGTAAAACTGGGACAAATTGGCCAACAGTACTGCACAAAGGAAGGACTGAGGTCAAAAATTAGTTTGTTACATTTCCAGAATGTTGTACTGAACTTTAAAAGCTCCATGAATGTAAATCAGTCTTGAAGTATCTGCACAGCAAATTCACGTGGTGCATGTCACAGATGTGGGTCATACCTGTATAATAATGTTAGTGTTACCCTCAAAATTTACATTGAATAAAATGAAAGGCATTTTACAAGGTAATGTGATTTCCACTGGAAATCTTACCACAGTAGGTTTTCTTACAGTGCAAATACACCCTTACCTTTGGGGAACTGATACACTGCAGTTTTAGCAATGTTGATTTTTAAATCATAGGCCCTATGCAGCCACACAAACACAGACTTTCTTTTCAATTCTGTGACAATGTGAGGGGAAACTCCCCCCCCCGTTTTTCTAAATCTTATTTTATAAAATTCCTAAAGAACTAATTTATTATTTAAATCTGAGTATATTCCTGTTCAATAGTAAGTCTTGTATTTGGCTGAGGGAGGGCAGGGAATGGCAGACTTAGTCTCCTAGAAAAGATTCTGAAGAAGACAAAAGGGTCTCTGTAAGGACACAAAAGTTATAGAAGAGTATGTCAGCAACAATACCACCTCTGTCCCATGTGAGTCTTTCAGCATCATTCCAAAAAGTTTTCCTAGTCCAACCTACCCTAACAAAAAATGGGGCATCCACCTCATGATCCCAGACATCATGAATTAAAAATGCCATTTAAGCAGCTGAAACACAGCCTTCACATTATTTCACGTGATCAAGATGAAAACAAAACAAAATAATCTATTTTAGGATCATAGTGATAGTTGCCATGTGAAGACTTCTGCCTCTTCAAGCCAACTAATAAGCAGAAGGGATATGAACAGGGCCTGAAGGCAATGGTTTGCACAGCTTTTTGCTCTGTAGGGAAAAGCATGTTTTGGTTTGTTTTGATCACCGAGACAAAAGCTCATCCCTAACAAATCTTCCATTGGCTAATGCACAGCTGAAAAGTGATACAGCACTGTGGTGTGGAAGGAGAAGGATAAGATAGAACAGAAGTAACAGATAATCACGATTCCAACTTTATTAGTGGGAAAAAAACCCACCCTTAATTTAATAGAGATGGTGCTAATTTCCCTTTGATGAAATAGAGATTTGAGAAGGCTGTGCAGATGGCCAGCACTGCAGAGAGCAGCTCTGTCAGGGCTCCTTAGGCATCCACAAGAACACAGCATGCCAGCAAAGCTTGATGGTCCATGGATCAGTGCTTCCACCTCCTCACTGGCCAAATTTCCACAAGCTGATGAGTGCATGTGTGAGGAGGCAGGGATATACCAAGCTAAATAAATGCTGTTTGCTGTTTCATGGAACTTCTTGTGGTTCATCATTTCTCCAGGTGACCTTACTTGGCAGCCATTTGAGCAGAAGAAAGATTTAATGACATGTCAAGTGAGCTATTCTGTTATCACTGCCATGGCTCCCCTCACACCACGTTTAGGCACGTTAACAGGGTATGGTGGGAGAGCAGACACAGCTGATGCTCATGCAGGATTGGATCTGTGAAAATAACATAACTGCTGTCTCCAGAGGGAAATTTCTGCCAGAACACACACTGGCTTCCATAGTGCGTGGATTTAGCACACAGTTTTTATTTAGCACCTTTATAAAGATTTAAATCTATGTATACTTGCATTCAGAAAAGAATATGTCAATCACACTTCACATTACTAGATTTAAGATCCTGTAGGCTACAAATTTGCTTATTGTTGGCATTTATCAGCATTTTCATGACCAATCACAAATTTGATGAGGGTTGACAACACCTATTTGCAGCAATTAATACAATCTCATAGAAAACACGGGTTTATGAACCTGACAATCTCAAGTGTTTTGGATTTGTTTGAGTTTAAAAATGCCAGTGGCTACTTGTCAAACTTCGTTTGTAAATCAAAACTGGTTTTCAGTTCTACACCTGCAAAACAAGTGTTCAAAACTTGTAAACTTCTTTGTGGATATATATTGGCCTTCAGATATAGTGGAAAGAGTCCAAGACAATTTTTTATGGCTGAATTATAAACACCTGAAAAATGGAGTTGGAAATGAAAATGCTGACACAGCTTTAATTATTGCAGCATGAATGATTTTATTATACACTATCCACAGTGTCTATACATACAAAGTATATGCTCTAGTGTTCTAATATTTCATTTAAGAAAAAAGCAATTACTTAGCAGATGTAGAGACCTACGCATAAATGGGCTAAAGCAATACCTTTATGCTGTTTGAAAACCTATATGGAATGTTATTACCACATAAAAGGGTTTATACTTTAGAAGGCTCAAAGGTACAGAGAACCAGCTAAAGCAATAAACTTCTCTGGTGTGCTTAATTAAAAAGCTTCATGTTACTGAAGTCGATTGAAAAACAGAAGGTTTGATTCTTTAAGGTAATTTTGTCCTTTTCTATTAAGTGCTTATCAAGTGTTAAAGAATTAAAATGCTGTCCCAGCAGTTTAAATTGAGAATAATTTGCTTTTCTTCTATTGAAGGCAATTCTTTATGCTGTCAACCTAGACACATGTAATAAAACGGGCAATGTGAATGTAATTGGGTGACATGGTTGGATTTAATTTACCTTTAATTAACCGGAATTGTAGAAGAAGCAGGGAAATCAGTATCGAGACATTTCAGAAAATATTTTTTTAATGTCAATCTATTTACATAAAGCTGGAAAACTTTGCAAAAAAGAAAAAACAAACTGGAGAGGATTGCTAAAATATATTCCAAGTTTATAAGCACAGAATGTTAGAGTGGATTTTGACTCAGTCACATAAAAGACCAACCCCCAGGCTGGATTTGTTAGTCAAACTGAAAGGCCTATGAGAAATAATGGATTTCTGTGAACTCTACACTCTTTTAGTGTAGTAGTAGTAGTAGTAGATGTGCATGATCCATTTTAAAGAAGTCAGTGTTTTTTTCCTCTGTTTTTTCTTTTTTTTTTTTTTTTTTTTTAAAGTTGGGGTACAACTTCATGAGAATGCCTCTTTCTGGGAAATCTAAGGCTCGGATGCACTTTCTCTACAGATGAGTGTGGAATGTATATGGCTGAATGAAGGCACTTGTAGCCCCCTTTCCTGAGCGAGGTCTGCATTGTCCTTGGCACGGTTTGTGCTGTGGGGTGATTCCAGGTGACTCCAAGAGCAGGCAGAGAACAGCAGTGCCCTGGGCCCCACGCCCAGGACACCCTCTGGAGCCAAAAGCCATGAGTGGGTGGTTTGGGTTCACCTGGGCAGGTCTGTGCCGTGCTCTGGGAACATCCACCTGGAGAGCTGCCAGCCCCCAAGGCTTTGTGTGGGGTGTCCAGCACGGCACAAAGAGGCAGAGCAGAAATCTGCTTCACCTGTAAAAAACAGGAATTAACATAGGAATTATTGCTGTTTCTATGTCTGCTGTCTGTGTTCAAAATTCTGCACTGTTATACCCTCTATAACATGTAAAGGGGATCTAGCATTCAGATAACACAGACAATAAAATCATTAGGAACACATAAGAACACAGTTTCTTGCTGGCTCCAAAGAATGTTTAGGTCCCATCTGGTTCCAGCATGGTTTTATGTCTTGAGAGAAGTACAGAACAGGTAGATTTTTAATTTAATTTTATTTTTATTTAAAATATATTTTTAAATTTTTAATCTTAATTTTTAATTACTTGGAAGGAAGGGGAAGAATTTGGTGGCAGTCAATTATAAAGCTGTTTAACCAAACTTATGGGGTATAGGATTACATTCATTTTGAGTTCATTCCTATTTCAGATCTAATAGTCACAGTAGAATTAGAACACTTGATAAAAAATTCCAGATTACTACAACAGTTAATCACGATTTCTGAACTACTGATTTTAATTTTTCTAACTCAAGTTCCACCTATTCATTTTTGTAACATTAGTATCCATGCCTTTTAAAATCTCTGTATCTTTTTTCTTTCCCTAAAATATTGTGGGTTTTTTTACAGATACTCGTCTCAGATAAATTTCTAGTTTTATAGCCTCCTCTGTATACTCACCAAAGGCAGGTAAGGACCTCCTCTGAATGATTAATCTTTTAGGTTGATACTGTTGCCCTCTGGACATAACTCTTTTCTTCCACTGAAAGACCAGTAGTAACTACAGAAGGGCTCTGCAATACTCCCTTCCAACCTGGAGATGCCTGTATTAGGTGCTTAATGACACACATGATAAATCTGGAGATGGATTCAATATAATGTTATAAACTATATTCTCCATCTCTTTGCTCACTCATGGAAATCCTCAAGCATGGGCATGGGCACCAGAACTGGAAACAACATCCAATGGCAGTTACACAAAGGAAAAAAGTACAGAAGTAATTTAATTTCAGTAACCCGTATTACTTTCTTTGGTTTTGATTACAGTCCTTCTTTTCATTTCAAGACAATGAAAATAGTAATCCTATCAGTTCTGCTTGTTGTAGAGGTGTGGCTTGATTGGTTTTTGTGTGACTCACATTTTACATCAGATCATGTAAATTAGAATCAGTCTCTATATATATAAAATTTTAGGTCTCAATGAGTTCATATTTCATTTCGCCCTAACCTTTTCCTTTAATTAACTGTATTATACCCATACTACATAATGCAGCATAATATTTCAATCTTTAAGCTAGTTGCATGAGAGGATATTATGTTTCTTCTGCATGATATATATTAGGTGAAACCAAATATAGTAAAATCCTCTATTGTAAAATCCTATATAGTTCACATTCAAAATGAATGTCTACCAAACAATCTAGCAATCTAACTTGTAACAAGGATGCTGACTAAATTTATAAATAATTTCTTCATTGTTCTCAAAATGCTGGAATGCAAACCAGCAGTGGGGCAAATTTTCAAATACAGTATGGATTTTACACACACTATAAAGTAGGGGAGGGGGAAAGAGCATGGTGAATTCAAGGCAGCAATATGATCTTAACACAGAAAAGAAATTTCCTGTTTTTCAGACAGGTACATTTAACAGTTGTTACAGTTTCACTATAGTCATGTACTGAAAAACTTATGGGCACAGAAAAATAAGTAAAGCTTACTTCAGAATACTTAGAAACAAGCAAAAATATAAAGACTGTGGTAGCCTAATATTTCATTTTCCAATGGCCACAGTGAGTGTAGAAGCAGGTCAGTAAGGAACAATGAATTCACCTTTGTGTTCTCAGTTGCCCTGGTGTAAATGTAGAAGTGTTTCTTTCCTGCAAAGGGTAATGCCAGGGAACAGCAATGCCATCAAACCCCTGGCATGTGAACAAGCAAGAAGTGAGTCAAGCCTGAAAACAATGAAAACAGATAGAAAAGGGGCCAATTAGTCATATCATTGATAAAATTAAATATGACACAAATTGAGCTAATTATGTCCTTGCTCTCAATTCAGATTTTATTAGTTTGGGAACCCTTGGAGGTAGCCTAAATTACATGTATTATGTTTAGTTTGATGGGATTTTTTACCCTGTTTGCTTTATGTCCTCATGGGCTGGATCCCCAGCTGGCACAGAAGGGTTGCTATTACCTTCAGTAGGACTGGAAGCATTTACACAGAGGAGGAACCCCAGCTGGATTTGTTGGCTGACTAACTGGACCCTTGGATAATTTTTTTTCTTTTTTTTTTTCCCTTTTTTACATATGAAAGCATTTAGGTTTTAATCTCACAGAGTTTCTCTGCAAGCTTAAGAAAAATGAACATTAGCATACAACTGCTTTGATGGAAAAAGGAAAACTAACATCTTAGTCTCTGTAAAAGATGAAAAACGGGGCTGGGAAAAACCAAAACCCTTTTATTCTGCAGCAGTGCTAATGTGCTCTGTAGTGCAACCTTGATCTCTTAGTTTCCAGATTCTGGAACTAGTTAAAGCTCATGACAGTCCTTATTTAGCATGTGCCTTTCCCACACAAACAGAAACACAGACAGGCAGGGCTTGACTTGTATCCAGAGCTACATCAATGAAGTAGCTCACTTTTATTGTGTCTATAGCACATAGCACATGGAACCAGGAATAATAGGTCTCAGCTGGCACTTTAGTGATATTAGTTATAATTACAACCCCGAAAGATGCATTAAAAGAACATTATTATTATTGTTATTATGGTGGAGTTAATCACTTTTCTGCTGCAATATCTGGACTCAGTGTCACTCGCTGGCGTACCCCTCATGGTTTGCATTGCACGTGTAGTGCCAACTTTGGGAAGACAATTTGCAGTGTTTATTTTCCTCATCATTGTTTCTATGGGTGGCTGCAGATCACCATATAAATCCAATATCAAATATACTTGCTTTGATGACAGAACTGTGAATATCTCTGTGGGTCTTGCTTCTCTATTGTGCCATTTTTTCACAAATATGTATTTATATTTGCACCTCACCTTTGAAATAGAAAAGTGCTATTAATCCAATTTAGGAAGGATCCTTCATCAGCAGCATGCTCCTCCAGTTGATTTACATGGTACAAAATGTGCATTACATGATATTTGTAAAAGGCAATTCCTCTTACAGATTTGTTATGTCACCAAAAATGTATATAACTTTAGTGAAGCATTTACTAAGTTTATAAATTTTAATCTCGGAGAAATCTGAATTGGCATAATTGTCAAGAATAACTGTAATTCATTAATGTTGAATTGTTAAATAGAGGTCAGTGTGTAAAGTGAGGATCATGCAACAGCACACCATTCCCAAATCCACGCGTGTGACAGAGGGTATAGTGGGCAGTCTAGTAAGAGACCAGCTGAGAAGCAATGACATGTTAGAGAAATTTTAAATCAGTTAAGGTACAATACCCTCCACCGAGTCACAGCCACTGCATGAATTGTGGTTGCAAGTACATCTTAAAACGAGAGAATAACATGAAGAGATATGAGGACAAATGATAAAATCAGGTAAATTAGGAGAAATACAAGGTTGTGTTAAGAGAAAGAAATAAGCAACAGCATGGGTACTCGATCAGATTCCTTTCTGCAGGGGCACAGAAAGAAAAGAATGTTCACAGGGAACTTCCTTGCACTTTTTGCTGTTGGAAATTAAACTTTCAGATTTTCACTTCTAGGCTTGATCAAAAGCTCCCTGAAATGCCATAAAATTAATTCTTCCACGGGTTTCAGCAAGTTTTGGATCAGAATCTTTGAAAGTATTCTCTGCATCAGGTAGACTGATGGCAGACAACTTCCTGTAGGATGGGTTGTAGATGAGGATGGATATGCTAAATTTGAGTGATATATACAGTGACAGAAGTTTTGAGCATCCACCATCAATCCTTTCCCTTCTTTGAACTGTTTTATTCCTGATTCATTACAGAACTTGGCAATTACATTATACTGGCTTTAAAGAGATGAGGTTAGGTGCTGCAAATGGTAGTATGCCATTTTTCACACCTGTGGAAAGTTTTTCTTAGCTGATCACAAAGGAGGCATTTTCTGCAGATGTTGTTTTCCTGAAAAATTAATAACATAATCTTTCCATAATACCGGCAGCTGTAATAATACCATTAATAACCGCTTGACTGTTTAATACACATTCATGGGTTAGCAGCAGCTTTCCACAATGTTTTTAAGATGATTTAGCACAAAGGTTGGCAGGAACTTTTTGACAGAGTATTTTTTGTGTGAAGAAAATACCAACTTCTCACAGGTACTTTTGAGAGGAACATGTCACTGCTGGTGATGGTCTAACCAGAATTCATCCCTGAAAGTAAGGGATAGGACAGCTGGTTGTGTGAAGCACAAATGTAGAGATAGAGAAACTGACACAAGTTTTTTGGGTACTCAGTTTCTCTCTTTAGGATGCTGTTCAGCCTGCTGAAATTTCTGCTCTTCAGGTGAGAGGATCAGAGACAACTTTCTTTCCACCAGCCAAAGGCCTCTGGAGCACAGTCTGTGTTGGGTGAGGGTGTCCATCCTGACATCCCTCAGCTCAGGCTGGTTATGGGAGAAAGCAACTCATAGCTTAATCTGTTTATCACAGACTTTACACATGGGTTGATTGTTTCTAGAATTAACTTTGGATGTTTTGGTTTGGGAATTCAATCCTTTTGGTCTGAAACATTGTGAAATGAAATCACTGAAGAAAAAAATCTGAGAATTCCATGACTTCTGTCTGAGGGTGTTACTATGTGAGTCTTTTTTCCAGGTGTTTAAGCCATATTTTGGATCCTCTAGTCTTTATCCCTCTCTGTTGAGGCTTTCTTTCAACCAATACCATTCCTAGATTGCCCCTTACCAAGTACAGTGCCAACCTGACGAGCAGATGTGCTAATTTTCAAAACTTCCATCTTGATCTCTTACAGAAAAAAGAGACGCTTTGTTTAGGCCTAGGTCTTTTAGTGAAAAAGTACAAAACCTTTAAAAAGATAAATAAATATGATATGATTTACCCTCTTTTGTGGCAGTGGAACATCACAGCAGGACCTGGATGTATTGCAAATGTTTAACAGGAAACAATCAGCTAAATGTAGAATAAGATCAATTTGGTAATTAAAATGATGAATATTTGTACTAATAGGGAGATTATGAAAAACTCCAATCATTAGAAGGAAGGTGCTTTTATTTTTTGCTGTGCATGATGAGCATAATCAACATCAGTAATTCTTAAATATCAGAATACTCCTATTGATCAGTGGAAATATTTCTATGCCTGGTGTGGCTGAGCCCCAGTGAGCTGCTAATCCCCAAGCAGCTCCTCACTCAGAAGGCAGAAGTGTAAAAGGGAGAAACCCATTGGCTGAGTTAAAGACAGTTTAATAAGTAAAGGAGAAATTGGAAGAAGTAGAAAAAAAGAAAGAGATTGATCTTCGGGCAGACGTATGTGACCTCATGTGTTCCTTAAAATTCAGTGAAAATGGCTGTAGCAAATTCTTATGCTAAATCTTTCACTTCATTTTAGATATTTTTAATTATGCAGGGATTAGTTTGGTAAGATGAATTGCTTTAATTCCAAAACTTTTATGGCAAAATCAAAATTAACATTTTTTAAGTCATATTTCCTTAAATCTGAATGAATATTAGACTACAATCATGGACCTGTTAACATATCTATTTTGGAGAAATACAGAATATACTTTTTTTTGGTGAAAGTCTAATAAATCTTCCAAGATTCTAAGGGTTTTATAGTTTTCATTGTGCTTGAGACAATTTAATTTTTTTTTATGATTGCAGTGCAAAAAAGACATGACTTGGTTTCACTTTCTGTCATCAGATACGAAACAAATTAAAACATCCATGGAGAAAAAAGATTATGAGCAAATGTAAACCAAAGGTAGGGTGAGGTGAGGGACAGGAATTTTTACCTAAAATTTTTGAAATCTAAGGCTGAAAATTCGGAAAAGCATTGATATGTCTTTGACTTTCAGAGTTCTTCATTCCCTTGATCTTGCATTCTCTCACTGAAACTTTCTTGCATTTCTGTAGCATAAGCATCATTCAGCAGTTATTAATGCCTAATTAAAACCACAGTCATGAAGAAGTTCCCTGAAGAGCTCCTTCAGGGATATCAGTGTATCTGTTCCAGACTTGTGTCTCTTTCTGCTGTTTCTGAGATGAAGATAGCTGAGTCACGGTGAATGCTAATTTCTGTAATGACACTGCCTCATGCAGAGGCATTCCCTCTGGAGTGAAGAACTGGCAGTGCTGCAAATGCATCAGCTCATTTAGAAGGACCTGAAGCAGCATTAACCTGTCATGTCCTCCAGGAAACACCAGGTAGGAACAAAAGAAAGAGAAAAGTCACCTCAACAGACAAGTTGTCCTCCATGAAAACAGGCCTGCTTTTTGCTTTTCATTCCAACAGTTTGGGTCAAAAGTGACCCAGGAAAATATAAACAGGATTTTTTTTAATTATATTTTTTGTTCTTATCACATTTCACAGACTTCACAGTCTTCCTCCACTCTGTCTCATGCACCTTCTTAATTTCTTTCTCTCCCACTTTTCTGGACTCTACATTTATACGTTACTGCCCTTCTAACATATTTTGCATATTTTCACTTTTTTTTTTTTTTTTTTTGTATTCTTCCTCATGCTCCTTCTTAGTCTCCTTCTGTTTCTCTTTACTTTGATTTTACTGGACAACTCTTTTCCTGTTTTCCTGGTTTTCCCCATAGTTTGTATGAGATCTTGCTGTCAGGGTTTTTGCTTTCTTATGTTATTCCTTGGTTCTTCCCCTGCTTCTCAGATACCTCTAAAAATATCTTTATCTTTCTAACCTCTGCTATTTAAAGCCTTCATTTTAGTACCTTTTCCATTATTTCTATGTCATGAAATATCTTGTGGTGAAGAATTTGCAGCAGATGCTGAATAAGTAAAATAGTTAAAAGTCTTTCTTTAAAATCAAGGATGTTGTTAATACTGTAGGGGGAAGGTGCAGGTGAGACAGGTGTAAGGACTGAATTAATGTCTCTGCACTAGTTTCTCCTTTAAACTCTTTGTCTTCCTTGTTTAGAAAATGCTCAGTGTTTGCACAATATTTACTGTGGTATTGGTAATATTTACCTATTACTATTACCATTACCATATTTACTATGGTAATAGTAATAGTAAGGAATATATGATGAAGGACAAAGTGACTCTTTTAGATGCACTGAGAACTGAGCTTCACATAAGATTGTCTCACAGAACTGTGTCATATTACTTCAGCCTCAAGTGTTGATTTTGCCTCACTAAATTCTGAAGAATATGCTTATTCTTCCTTCCTTGTCCTAATTTCTTGCATATTGGTGCATATACTGACAGGCAGTTGCTACATTTCACCTCAGGGATTTCTGTACTTCAGTGCAGAAGTTACATTCATTACTTGATGAAGTAATCCCTTTGTCTAGTTTCTATTTAAAATCTCTTGGGATAAAAGGTAACACATGAAGATGTGTAGAATTGCACTCATTCCAATCTAGCTGTAAAAAATGGAAAGATATGATAATACAAAAAAAAAGGTGCAGATAATAAAATTCTTTGAGCAAGAGGTATTAGGAAAAATTACTGGATCATTTAATCCCAAAATAACATCCATCCACACCTTGATTTTTAAACAAACTTTTCATTGGGTGACTCATTTGTAAAATGTTGAGGTCAGCAAATAACATTAACATACAGTAAAAATTACTAATGACCACCCGTTTCATGTAAAGTATCAACGATTTGCTTATTGTATATGACACAGAAGGAGGAAGTAACACAACCTGCATTTTATTACTTGAATCAGATGCAAAAGGTTTTCAAAACTTCAAATTCAACTGAAAGCAGCTGTTGGGAAAATATCATTACATTATACCTTAAGCTACAAAAGCCAATTTAATGGTGACATTTTATTTTATTCAGATGGTCCTTTCTTTTATTCTGTCTAACCCAGTAAAGCCTGTGGAAATTGTATCTGGATGAAATCACCAGAAGGTGAAGGGCCCATGACTAAAAACATTCTTTAAAGATTATTCAAGGTTACAGTCAAATGGAATAGCAGCACTAACGAGAGCAAAGGTCTCCATAGCTACAGGAAGTAATATTACATCGTTTAGTAGGGCCTTTAAGAAAACACAGTCTTGTTACTAGATTTGGTTAAATGTCAATTAAAGTGCTGAACAAAACCCTTAGATACTATAGAAAACACAGGTATTTTGAAATGTGGGGATGTAATTTCTCTAAACCAGTGTAGAATGGAGCCTGCGGGTGGAGTTACCTCACACCTGACTCAGTACCAGTTATAGCCATTGCACCAGTTTAACTAACTCTTCCCCTGATTTGACTAAATTATTTTTCTGTGTGTCTCTCATCCTGGATACTAATACGTTCATCCTGCATGGGGACTGAGCAGAGCCATTGTACTTTTACCTTTAACTTCAATAGGTATGACAAAAACTTGAGGGCAGTTGTTCAAGTCAGCAGAGAATTGAGCCTCTGCTGGTGTTCAGCCCATGACCACACTCAGCTGAGGACACTTCCAGGAGTGTGAGCATAAAGTGCCCTTTGGCACCTCCCCTGGCTTCTGCATTGTAGATGCCTTTGGCAGCCCTCAAAAGTTTTGCTGCCATGGAACTGTGATTATTACCTTCCATAACTAGTTTAGAATTTTCATTTTGAGAAGACTATGACGGTCAGCTTAGTAATTTAAGTTTTCATTTTATAAGAATAAATACTACTTTATTTTGTTTTCAACCTGCTGCCAGATACCTTCATTTGGTACCCTGCTGAACTTGTTACAAGAAATGCTGAATACTGTGTAATCAGCTATTAGGATCAGAAGAGATTAAAATATAAAACCAAATTAGTCTTTCTTTAATCCTAAGGAGGCAAATCCTGATAAATTTCAAGAACTGAGCCTAAAGGAATAGAAACGTAAATGTAAACTAGGTATACAGCTCCTTTAGGAAAGAAAAAAAAATGAAAAAATGTAATATAGCAAAGTCCAGGGGCACTGCTGGATAGACAAATTTGTATATCTGCATCTTCATATACCAGATCCAGTAATGCCACCAGCCTGAAGAGTTACCTTAATAATGAGATGATTATCTTACATGTACATTCTGATTATTTGGGGCATTTGTCAAAACTCTTCAGAATAAAATATTTGACACCCTTATTTAATAGAAAATTGAAGATGGAGGACTCTGAAGCTTGTCAGGAAATTATCATAGTTGCATCTAAACATGATCATGACAAAACATTCAAAAGCATATGTATACATATATCTACCCTTATGCATATACATTTTTATCAAAATCTAACTTGTGTTTTAATATATCGGTTTCACTTTACCAACATTCTGTGTTAAACAAAAGATAGAAATGAAACCATGCTTATTTCACAAAACAAACAAAATGATTTGATTTTCCTGCAAATTCAATCCCCTGAAAGTTATTAAATCTTGAGATACCTGTTACTTTCAGTTTCTTTGAAATTCCCCCAAAACAACAAAGAAAATCTCATTAGACTACTTGTTAGTCTTTGTAATGTTCATGGTTTCCACATACCTTGGAGTTTCTAATTCATAGTGAATTGCCCCAAATGAATCCAACCAATGTTTTCTGGAAGACATTAGATAAACAGCTACTACAGATAAAACTCTGCATTTTCAGATGTTTCCTGACAAATAGTTGTCCAGTCAGTAGCCACTTTCATATGTATTTTACAATAAGTATGAATATAACTGTTCTTTTGTTGTATGTCTGCACAATCAAGCCTTAAAACAGATATTTTTTTCTGCCCATGAATGACTCAGAAAACAGATATTTTTACCCATCTTCACAAATACCTTTTCAAACATAAGCATACCAGAAGCTTAAATATACACACACAAAGAATTCTGAGGAAGTTCAAAAGAGTCGGTGCTGTCAAAGAAATTTTCACGAAGAGGATAACCTTCATTCCACTGAATAAAAGTAATGCTGAGGTGGGAGAATTCTTGAAAAATCCCCTTTGATCCAGCTTCTCTCTTTGCAGTTAAAAGTTCATTGGATTGGGGTTTGAACTGATGGATAGATTAGAAGGACAGAATCACTGCTGAAGTTCTGCAACTGTTATGAAGCATAAACATTAGGAAATTAATTTATTTCTCCCAACTGAATTGCATATGTTGTGCAGTGTTTGATTTGGCAAGGCATAAATAGGTTGGTCATTTTGAATTAGATCATAAAATTTCTTCAAATTATTTTTTTTCCATTTCCCATACGGCATTCCCATTATTTACAAAGCCAATGTGGTTTTCCCTATTGTTTTGGAAGTCTTTGTTTGATCAAAAAATACAAAATCATATTTCTTCATGCATGACTTATACATCTGTTGACTTATGCATCTGTTCTAATGGCTGTTTTAATGCAAAAAAGATGAAGTGAAATAAAAATGAAATTGATAATTTGTGTGGTTTTATACCTCCCAACACATGCCTTTGTTGAAAAATACAGGAATATTCTACTGTATTAAGCTAATTTGTTTATACAAATACTGCCCTGTGTACTTACTGCAAATGATGCACACATTTGTAAAACTGGAAAAGTAGATTGACATGTGAGGTAGATTGACATGTGAGGAAAGGATATCTCACCAAAAGCTCTTCCTAGTTTGATTTTTAAGGACTTACTAAGCAATTCTAAAGGAAGACTATCTCTCACTGAAGGCAACGTGCATTTGTCAGTATTAGGTCTCACAGTAACAAGGCCTTTAAACGTGGGAACTGAGAAGGAAGGAAAATGATAAAAAAATCTACTAAACCAGAATTTTCATAATATCTTGCTAGGTTGGGGGCAAGTCTTACTTAGCATTTCTATGTGCAGTAAGGATGTTTCCCCATGTTCAAACTTTTTTTTCAAGCTGTCTGACACATTACACAGCCTGCATAATTTGTATTCCACATAACTGACATTTGATGACTTCCATGGTATGCTGTAAAGCCCACCTTTCTTTGAAGTATTTACTGCTATTGGAGAATACAAAGGGTTGTGGATTGTTAGAAGGGCAAGAAAATAAGTTTTAATTTTTCTGTTTGCTGGTTGTAGTGAATACTGTTGACATGAAAAATGTTATGCAGCTTTTATGTTCATATCTGCTAGCAAGGACTCCTAGCTACTTTGCTATAAAAGTTTTCTTACAGCCACCTAGAAGAACATTTTAAAACATTATTTCTAATTCACTTCAGTTTTGAAATAATTTTGCCTGCAGTGACCATATTTTAGGAGACGTCACTTTCAAAGTATAATAAATAGTTTAAAGTGTGTCTGTTTAGAAAATTTATGGCAAATCATGTGGCACCTTTCTATAGTTTTGCAACGATTTTCAGTCATTTAATCCGAGAAGAAACTACATTGCTCAGCTGAACTAGAGAAAACTTCTACGTCAGAAATCTCATTGCCAAGAAGAAACAGAACCAAGACTTCCATGCTATGGATGATATTCCAGTCTGTAGACAGAAGTCAGTATTCCAGAATATGTGCAGGGTGTGTTTAGTCTGCACCACAGACTGTAGCAGAGGTATAAAGAGTTATCTGATGTGTGCCCCCAACCATCTATAGCTGTAGGTCTTTTTTAAAAACTGTTTCTAAGCACCAGAAAGCAACAGGTTAACACATGCCAGTGGTTTGGAGAACAGTTTCCTGCTGTTCAGTTCTCTCCTGCACCACTTGAAGAGGATGTGGTGGGTGATGGAACCTGAATGTAACCCAGAATCCTTGCTGCCTTGCCTTTCCTCTCCTCCAGCACTGCTGGGTGTCCAAAAGGAGCTTGAAATTCTTTGAAGGCTTTCCTGCAAATTGCTGCTGCCCAAGAAATGGTGACAGCTAGTAGTACTGTGCTAGTCTGGAACAAGGACAAGCTAAAAAATGTCTGTAATTACTCTTGTGCTCCAGTTTCTGCTGCTAAAGGGCAGATATGGCATCAATACTGGTGCAGGAATGATACTGACTTTGTCTTCTTCCATGTAAGGAAATCCTTTCCCTGGTGTTTAATGGAGCAAATGCAGCTCCAAATGCTTCCTATTCCTGTGCTAGTATGGCATAGCATCTGGCCTATATTTGTTAATTCCTTCATAAATTACAGACCCAGATTTTTAGAGGTTGTTGGGGTTTTTACACAAATAGGGTGAGAATGTTTCCCTTGAACACTCTTAATTGTTTTTGGCGTAAAAATTATTTGACTGTGATCAGGATCAGACCTAGAAACTTGAAGTAATGAAGCCTACAGACAGCTGGCAAAAGCACCATTTCGCCTTGCACATTTATCTTATTCAACTTGGGGGGCCTGGGGTTAATTAGAAGAAGAAAAATTCTGTTAAACAAGGCTTTGTAAAGTAGATCTGCGTTCTTCTTGGATTTAAAACTCATTGGTTCTACTTTCTGGATAAGCATAAAAGAACTATTCAGCTCTTGGTATACTCATTTCATCTCACCATTGACATCCAAGCAACTCGAACACAGCATGAAGTCAACCTTTGGTGATGAAACACTAATGAATCTTTAAAAGGACTGCTGATATAATACTTTGCTGATTGGACAGTGACCTCTTTATTTTTGTTTTCTACTTATATACATGCTGATTGATGGAATAGTTCTTTGGATTCCTTAGGAACCTGGAGTGTTTTTTTCCTTACTGAATTTTGATTTTGAAGTTTAATTTTTTATTTTAGTTAGAAAATTGTTTCACAGCAAGTGAGGGAAATGGAAGGGGTTTAGTACCAAAAATAAGCTGGAGCAGCACTAGCTTTGATAAAAAAAGGACAAATTGAGCAAGCAAACAAAAATCACCATGAATAATTTCCTTTTTATCATAAACATTTTCCTACTTAAGTGGTGAGATTTTAAGCACAATTCCCCACTGAAAATTAATGATTTGGCTGTTCAATTTCTGTAAACTGACTTTCTGTGTCCTGTTCTGTGCTGTTGGGTCATTCCCATCTTTTGCTCAGAGAAGCATAGTATTTCTTGGCTAACAAGAAAAGTTCAAAAAAGAGTAATAGTTTCACTTTTCCTACAGTAGTAAATTGGATACAGAAGGTTGCTGCATACTGTCAGTTTCTGCTTTGCTCCTTTGTAGCACTTTAGAGTAGTTTTGCTGTTGTCCCTCATGGCATCTTATTGACTGGATGTTGATATACTCTGCTTTAAGAAAGAATCAAAATATGTCTCCAGTTTGAAAAGATTAGGATTCTGAAAAAAATGTCATAAATCCTTAGAGATTAAAGCTATGCTATAATAGATGTTTACATAGGTAGAGAGTCTGCCATTTTCAGCACCCAGCCACTCTAACATCAGTGAGAACACTGCACATATGATGATGGAGACTGTTCCAATATCCAAGAACAAAAATATTTAGGCAATTAAAACCCACTGATGGAATGACATTTCAATGGCAGCCAACTGTCTCACTTTGGACACTTGGAGGAATCAGGACTGTTTTAACAAATCAGCACCTAGACAGCTTCCAAAAATGCATTACTAGTTATGAAGTAATATTTATGGAAATGAAATATAAATTAAAACCAGGACATTTTTTAAACAAATACTTACTCTAACAAGTAGTTTTTTTTCCCAAGATTTTGTGCATGAAAGACCATATAATTTGAAAAAAAATTATATAAAAAAAAAGATGAACAAAACAAGGGAAAGTTTCTGAATTGTATACTGTTTTTTTTTTTTTTTTTCCAGTTATATTTTCCAGTTGAAAGTTATATTTTCAAGATTATTAGAATTAATACAAAGGGTAAAATAGTTTGGCACTCAATTGAAAGTCTTTCATAGTTCAAAAAATTGCAGCCCACTTACCAATTGAAAAGTCATTTGAGAGAATACAAAACTGGACACCAGAAAAAAATACTGCATCCATTCACATTCAGAAATCTATTTCTGTATTTGTCCTGCAAGTAGACGCTTCTCAAGTCTGATCATCTTTCTGAGTGTTTCTCAGAAAATGTTTATCTTTTTTTAGTAACATAGTGCCTTTCCTTTGTTTTTAATTTTCTATTTTTTCTCTGAAGAGAAACCAAACTTGAACATTTTAATTGGATTCAAAAGTCTGAATGTGTATATTAATTTAATATGCTACATTTCACTCCATGGAAAATACAATTTCCAGGGAGAAAAGGTCTTTAATCTTTTTAAAATTTTTATTAAGGCAAAAGAAGACATCTTAAATTACAGATTATATAAGATGGCTCTGAAAATTCCATGGAGTCTGCATATCTCTAGGAGTCTGTGTTTAAAATTAATTCTAAAGTGTGAGGCTGAAGGTTTGGGGATTTTTAGCAAATCTCATCAAAACATTAAATGAATTCCAGCATGTGATTTCTTATTGTTACATATGGTATATAAAACCCAGAATCTTTTGATGTAATACTCTTAATGCTGAGAAAACTGTCTGATTATCCTCTAAACTTTGATACAGCCCCAATCTAGAACGAGTCCAGAAAATAGTATTTTCTAACCCTTACAAGGTAAGTTTTTTTTCAGTAACAGTTATGGCAGGTTAAATAACAACTTCTTTATTTAAAGATGGTGCTTAATATAAGTTTACATAATATAGGTGTTATATATATATAGCCTCTGCAGTGACAGAGGATTGCTTTTGTTAACGCCTGAGGTTTTGTCCAGTGCCACATGCCTGGTTTCCTAATAAATCCATTGATATCTATTTTCAAATACTGGTTTCTCTTCTATATAATACAATATATTTTAAGCATAATTTATTTAATTTATGGTGTATCTCAAATTGCATCATCCCTCAGCATATTTTTAAATATCCAAAAAGTTATATTGCTGTATACATCCACTGGGACAAATTCTCCTCTAGTATGCATACCAAGAGAAATCCTGTATGAGGAAGTCTACATTGAACTCAATTAAGTGGCAATCATTTGTAGCACTTAATTTCGCCATTAAACTCTAAGCAGGGACCATAATTTTCCAAATGTGTGTAGATATGTTGTGATCAGGAGGTCTCGGTTGGTTAAGGATTAATTCTAGGAGTTATTGAAATACAAATACGTGACGTTCATAGAGCAGAGCAAGAAGAATTTTTCTCAGTGAGTTTCACCCACAGTTAGTAATAAACTTTATTATGACAAGTACAAAATCACAGTAAAACCAAATGCAGAGGAACCTTCCTCTCTCCCTCATACAAAACTATTACATCTACATAGCATAGTTGAAAAATACTATTTCGTTATGTTCCAACTAGTCACCTGTTAATATCTGGTTCTCTCCTACATGCTGCTTAAAGCAAACCAAAACAAAAATAAAACAGCCTGAAAAGTCCCTAAATATTCTTTATCTCTAATCATGTGATAGATAAT
Organism: Leptocoma aspasia; assembly: GCA_013399835.1. Classification (NCBI taxonomy): domain Eukaryota; kingdom Metazoa; phylum Chordata; class Aves; order Passeriformes; family Nectariniidae; genus Leptocoma; species Leptocoma aspasia. The sequence continues at coordinate 300,030 of VXAX01004399.1, forward strand.
TCCAGATTCATGGCCATGGTACCTTCTATACATGCTTTTCTACAAACATCAACAGGAGAAGGGAAATATGTGACAGTTGTTAAAGATTTATTTCAGAAATTGTGCTTTTCTTTGCTTGCACAAATGGTCAGAGAGAGTGATGAGTGACCTTTTGCTCTGGGTTCAAGCCAGTTGCAAAAGCCAAAGAAAAATGCTACCATTGGTCACTGAGAGATGAACTTCACATTTGCCGATACAATTCATTGGGAAAGCAGGCAATAACCTTGCCAACATCACTGGCAAACTTCCACATCAGCTTTGGCCCACGGTACCTCTACTTTGCTACAACTACTGCAGAAATGAGTAATACAACGTTTGGGCATTCTCAAGAGCAAGCTTCATTAAACCAATTGATTATCAGAAACCACTGCTGAAGTTTATAATAAAATATTGACAAAGAAGGATAAAATAATGAAAAAAAGGATAATGAAAATATACACTGTGGAGGAATACTCTGAGTTGTAGAACTGAGTTGTCTCAAAGTACCAAATCCCTCTGAAACTTAGAAAAGGCAGAGGCTTAGATTCCATAGTAGCTTTCTTTCACTCCAGTTTTTACTCTAAGCTAAAATTCAGATTGTCAGATTAATTAGATAAGTTATTACAAATTGATACATTATGAATTTCACTCAGCTGTTTGACAAAGCTGCTTGCATCTTTGACAGCTGCAACACAGCAAGATGGAAGGAAATAATCAGTTTTCTCCTGCCATGGGATCCTACCACTCTCCTTTCCAGACCTTCAAGTTCGTTCTCCATCCTTGATGAATTCAGTTCATACTTCTTCAGTCCTCTTCAATTTTATCAATTCTCTTGGTGAGCCTAGTATTGAACTAGTAACACTGGGAACTTCTTCAACAGCAGCCTCTAAAGATGCTTATAATCATCAATGTCACCCATTCAGGACAGTTGTCCACACTTTTCTCATTGTATTCTGAAACTTTCAAACTTTCTTCACAGCTTCACCATTCAGAACAGTCCTACAGTTCTTTCATCTGCACAGATATATGCCATGACAAGGAGAGTCAGACCGAGAGGATCAAGGTTCAGTATTGTATGTAGTTTTATCAGATAATGACATCAATTCCAATCTAGAATGGCAGCAGACCCATCCCATTTGCATGGCTTTTTCTTCTGTGCAAACAATTTTAGTCTCTTTCTGCTTCCCAGGGACATAAGGCTGTGTTCAGGTCAGTACAGAAGTAGAAGCTCATCCCGCCATTTTACATAAGAGCTGTTTAGTCCCCCTCTGCCTGACATTTCTCTGCTTGTGTTCTAGTCCTCGAGCAGCATGTGAAGCTGCTCAGACATTCTTGATTCCTGAGGCTGCTGAGGCAGCTGGGAAGCCCTACTTCTTCCCAGTTTACACCTCACACTGCAGTCTCTCTCCTCTCTGTTGACCTCACATTTAGCTACTTATTTCATGGTGTTGCTCACGGACATATTCTGCTGCCTGGCATTGCCTAACAAAAAGAGATTCTATTCATTGGGTCAGAAAAAAATGATGTCTCCATGCCTGGAACTCTAATGCAGACTTCATGGATTTACCTATAATCCATCATTTAGACACTTGAGACAACATTTTCAATGAAACAGTTTGCTGCAAGATTCCAACAAACATTGATGTAGCATCTAGAGGATCTGAAGAGGTCCTGCCTTGGGAGTAAGGTAGAAAGTTCAGAAATCTCAGAAGACTGTGAGCTGAACACGTTAACCTGTGAGTCAAACATCATTTTGAAGAGAAGATAGAATACATAAAGATGCAGTGTTAAGTTAGCAGAGCTTTATTACACAGAATCACAGAATATTCTGGGTTGGAAGGAACCCACAAGGATTATTGAGTACAAGTCCTAACTGAATAGCCTGTACAGAGATCAAACCCACAACTTTGGCATTATTAACACTGTGCTCCACCCATCTGAGATAATCTCAGGGTCTGACTGAGATTGGCTAATGTCTGACTGGTGAAGCAGGATTCAGCAACCCTCATGGACACGCCTGCTGCCATAAAGGTGCACAAATCTGTCTTTTCTTGTCCTCAATCTGTTGATCCAGTGGGGACAAGGTATTCCTCCTTCCTCAGTGATACCTCCAGCACCCCAGGAATCTAAACTGGCCCTGAAGTGACAGCATTGAAGTGACAGCATTGAAGCCAACACAGCCTCACATGAAGGTTGTAGTGCCCGCACATAGTGAGAGAGGTGACAATACCCAAATTAAAACTGCATTTTGGCTCTCCTGTTAATCCCTAGCTCTTCTCCCCCCACTACAGCAGTGAGGACTTGCAATTTCCTCCTGTTTCAGGTCTCATCAGCTCCCTGACCTTGTGCACCGTGTATGGAAAGAAGTTGTGGTGCTGGGCAATGCCAAATTGTACGGCCTTATCTTATCAGTGGTTGTGCCACAATTCGGGGCATGCCCTTGTCACTTGATGCAGTGGGTAGGACAGAAAGGCTGTCACTGCAAACCTCACAGATAAAAAGCACTGATGACCCAGTAAGATGTGTCATGTATGTACCACAGAAAACAATTGGAAACAACCAGGCATGAGAACATAAAATTTTTAGGAGTTTTAACACAGAACAGTCACATATATTACTGTACACTTTTATTCTGCCTCAAATATCTTTGTCTAGACCTCAAATACATACATACTTCGAGGTTCAATATTAATAAATAAAATAATAAAAGTAGTTATGTACAATTTTACTTTTTTTTTAAACTCCAGTAATTAGTAAATATATATTCTATACATGTGCATATAGACCATTATCTTATCAGTGATTAGAGAGTAGATCCCTTTTCAATTTCTTATTGTTTAGGCCATTTTGACATAAGTTTGATTTTCCTTTATTTTTAATGAGCAAAGAAAAATCATAACAGACTGTCAACAAAACAGTCATTTTTAATATGGTAAAGTTTAAAGTGATGTGAAAATGATTGGATTATTTTAAAGAGATCTCTTCTTTAAATACATTTAATTCCTTTCATACTACCCTAAGGTCAGCACAGGAAGGATATGTCTTCATTTGATAGCCTTAATCTAAATCTTTGTGGTTAACCTCTGATAGCCTTTTTGGCCTCTGTTTAGAACCTCATATCAGACCTGTCCACTCTTCTAAATATATCCTGATCCATTTCTCTAGTTTAGCATACAGCCCAGAAATTACCTTTCAAGCTCTGCATACTGAGTTCAAAGATGTTAAACTGGCAGGGTCTGTACAGAATTATAAAGGAAGCTCCAGGAAAACTAAAAACAGAACAATAGAGAAAATAAATCATTTGTATTCAAAGGAAATGGAAAACAGTTTCAAATATATTAAGAGAAATAATTTTGAGAAATGTGCTAATTTTTTTACCTTTTTGAAGTTCTCTGTAGAAACCATCCTATCCCCCTCTAAGACTTAAAGCGAAATCTGATAAGAAGGGAACTTAATCTTTCTTTGAATCCAGATGGATTTGCAAGCATTAATATCCGATTGAAATCTGGTTGTAATGTCACCAAATAAGCTGCAAACTTACTCTCCCTACAGCAATGGTAGCCTTCTTGTCCTTTCCCCATGAGTGTACGTTGGGGTTTTTTGGCACAGTATATCTTTCCATCTGGTCTTCTTGAACATAACCCTGAATACTCCTACAACAGATGCACCTGACCACAGTCTTCTGTGGTGGTTTCTGGGGTGATGCTGTGGACATGTGCATGTTGAACCACTGGTCCAACCATGCCTGAGATCACCAGATAAGGGGGTATGTCCAGGTGAAGCATCACCATGTTTATATGGACAGAAAACCTCATTTGTGGACACCTTCTCATGCCAGCCCCATGTCATGCTGAATCAAGTGTGAGCCTGACGTTTCAGGGCTGCCACATGCAGGTTACTCCATGGACACTCTGCTATGCTGTTTACATGTAGATGTGGCCTCATGAAGAAAGTCTGGGGCAAAGCAGCTGACTCAGCTAGATAGCCTGACTCACAGCCTTGTGCTCTGGCTAGTGGGTCACTCTCTTTCTTCCATAGATCTGGCTGTTTCTAGTTTTCCTGCAAGGATCTCAACCAAAACTCATTGAAGTTAAAATAAAGAATCCCACTGCCATCTGTGGGCTGTGGGTCACTTCCAGAATAAAATAAATTTAGCTTTCAGTATTTGTCCTGCATTATTTCTTATTAAAAACACATTCTTCTATTTTTTTCACTCTCTTTTCCATCTGTCTATTTGTTGTACTCTCTCTCTCTGTTGACACAATACTGGCTGAGTTTGATTAGTACTGTGCCTTCTTCAAATAGGTCACTCCAAGAGTAGCACTGCAGAGTTTTGGACATCTTTGAGATTAAATTGGCAGCCTTCTTGCCCCAGTCACATATGAAAGGTAGAACAGGACTTGTTTCCTCAAGATGTTGTTTGCACCAAAAATCGTGCAGAGTAAGCAACCTGTGATTTCACACATGCAGAAATAACACTGTGCTGAGTGCTTTAAAGAGGATGTTTGGACTTTGGCAGTCTAGAAAAGCCAGTTGCAATCTTGCCTTATATTTGAGAAGTCTCATCTTTACTGAGAACTTCTTTCCAGCCATATATAAGATTCATAGTGTTCACATTTCACACTGCATTTGTTAGGTACATACCACAGCATAAATCACCTGGAACAGAAATACAACCACGTGGTGAACTGAAGATCTCCAAAATGAGCTGTTCATAAATGAACTGCAGACCATGGCTTGTTTTCTGGGGGAAAAAAAATTGTGAACATTTCTGAATTAAGGAAGGAATGAAAATTTTATGGTCTCTTCATGAATACACACAAGAGGAAGGATATTAGGGAAGGCAGCTTTTTCAAATTTTTACTCTGCTTAAAGTTATGAAATTTATCGATATCTGTTACATTTTCTAAATAAATAATGTTAGAGAAAAAGATTGTGTACAAAACAGAAAAATAAACTTGCTTCACTCAATTTTCACAAGGGTTTGATCATCCATCCTGTTTACAAATGGCTATGTTAATCATTGCAATCTGAGAATTCGGTGACATTTTAGTATAAATAGTTTATGGGTCTAAGCTTTCCTTTAGACCTGGTTCTCATAAACAGTTGGCCTAATTGCCTTTCAAGTGTTGCTGTATCTTCTGACTAATGAAAAATCTCTCCTGTGGCTTACACACCAGTTGTTTCAAACCCAATGACAAATAAAGAAAACAAAATTCTAATATACATCCTAATGTCACAGACATTCACTTATTCTAGTCTAGAAAGCACTTAAGCACACGCTCAGTTTATAGTCATATTTACATTTTTATTTCTGTTGAAATTAAGCAGGTGCTTAAGTGAATATGCAAGTGTTTTTCTGGATAAGAGTGGGTTTTTTAATGAATCACAGTGCTTTCAGCTGACGAAAACAGAAGTATCTTGATTGCAACAGTGTTTAAATATAGGATAGGTCTGTTACTGTGCCCCAGACAGCTGGCAAGCCAGACTAGACGTAATCAGAGTGGTCACTACATAAACAGGAAGAACCTCACAGCAGTTGATAACATGCATCCATATGATTTTTGCTGGTATTTTTAGGTGTGCAGAAAAATAGAAAGAAATTAAGTGAAGTGACATAGTTTGGAGGGCAAAGTAAGATAAAGAGGACAAGAAATACAGGGTGAAACTGGTAAGGGAGGGAGTTAGAGAAACTGGATAGGCAAAAACTGAAATACATTCGTTCCCAATACAGTGAACCTAATAAGGGGAGTGAAATTACATGGAGTCTTGCACAAAACATTTTTAAACTGACAGAAGCACGTTTGTGTCTTCACTGAAGACATGGGATTTTTTTCCCAGCAAGAATATAACATTTCCTCCTAAGGACAGTTATATCATCACCACCACAAAGAGAAAGTGCAACCTTATTCTGGCTTCCTGTGTGTGCTTTTGAGGTTACACTTAACAAAAATACAAGCTATTCTTTGGAATATTGGGTACCTCTGTAGAATTTTGAAACCTGGAATTACCAAGGCCAGCTGCTTGCTGAGATGTAAGATGGAATTTGATCTCCTTTTATTTAGAATGTTTTACTTTATAAAAAGTATATATTTTTCTGAAAACTGCTGTGAACTCAACTCAAGTATCTGTGTTGACTCAAGCAAAACTCTGCCAGTATCTGCCTTGTCCAATCTGACCCCAATTCAAAACTCTAATCTACATTATCCCCGGCATGTTTGCTTTCTTACTTTCAACTTTGATAACTTTGAAGCCGCAAATAACCAAAGTTTCATGGAAAGCTTCAAACTCCATATTAAAAACTTTATCTCTCAGTCTAAGGAACCATTTCCAGGATTTTTTTTCTTTAAGTTCATCAGTGGAGGAAACAATCTCTAAGACATTTCATCTGAATGTGTTTTTAATTATAAAGAAAGCTCAGTTTCTTCTTCAGTGGTGACTTTCATTCTTGGAGCTCATCTGCATTTCAATTCCTTTTCACTACCAGCAAAAAGATATTACGTGTAAAATTAGACAAAAGTTTAATATTTCTCTTTATTGTAAACAAATATAGAATTAAAATATTTAATGGTGACTCTCTTTGCATAACTAAAGCTATTGAAACTAGCTTGCATATTGAAAAGTACTGTTTCTTCATGATAATCCATTCAACACATGTGAATCTTGCATTACTGGACAGAGGAAATGATGAAAAATGTAGGGCTAAATGAGAGGAAGGAAATATGGTAGTAAGAGAATAAAGTCACTTATCAAACAGTACCAAAGAAAATTATTTTATTGTGATGAGCATAATATTAATTTGAAATTTGACAGTGAGAAAAATTACTAATGACTAGGAATTTGTTCACTGATGTATAAAACACTGGTGTGTCTGCATGTGAACCATGCATACAGTCTCTCATCCCATCACTCTGAATATTCCCTTTAGTGAAGGACACAGATCTTCATCCTGATCAAACTGTAGTGCTAAGAATTCTGAGTAACTCCCTCAATGCTGCAAGAGCTATTCTAGGTGCACTTTGTCATAACCCAACAAAACCTTAGACTAGTATTAAAGAGAAAAGTCTCTGAAATCAGGCTTAATATAGAAAACTTACTTTATTTTATAAACCAAACAGTTGCCAATAAGTGGAGAAGTTACACAGACTGTGTTACATCAGCTGTGACATCCATAAGATTCAGTGTAAATGGAATATGAAGCAATTGGTAGCAACACGGAGTTCAACAAAAATGCTTTGCACTTGCTGTTCTGCAGTACAGCAAATTAGCTTATAAATCACTATAATATCTATTATTACGTTTGTTCTAATAATGGAAAAATGTGTCAGTAATTATCAAGGCCAAAGTCTTAATGTAACAGATTCTGCAGACTTCATTTTCTAAACAAAGGACCAAAACCCCGACATTTTTAAAATAAGTTTGATTCATTTATGGTGTAATTGAAAACACATGGTCTGCCATGGAAATGAGTCTGGTTGCTTGTGGTTGAATCCAGTTGGAGAATCTAGAGTCATGTCTGTTTAATGCTAGATTTTACATTAGCATGAAATAGAGGAAATGGAAGCCCCACATGTGCTTAGATTAATAAATAGTCTCCAAATAGGTTTATGTCTGGCATATTCAAGAGATATGGAACATGTCCTTACAGTATAGGGGACATCCTAATTGATGCCTTAATTGTAAAACAAACTCAGAAGTAATCACCTAATAATACATTTACCATCTAAAGCACCGGTGGTAATGTAGTCTAAGAGAGTGTGCTTAAGTCAGGTGTGACTAAAGAGAGAAATTACATGTTTCATATTAATCATCAGCTATGCTAGTAGCACAAAATTTTTTCTTCTCTTAATAAAACCAATTCAGGCTTAAGTGACACTCCACAGTAAATGTTATTAATTGTGTGCTTCCTGAATTGACTCCATTTATGTGTAAATATTAATGTTTGAGTATGTTTTATTTATGTAAGATCCCCTTTTTTTTCCCCAATGGAAAAGCAGATTACCATACCAAGCACAGAGCTACTCAGACACTGCAAAGTGCAGACTGATAAATGGAATGGAAATTATGATTGTTGTATATGACTGAGACCAGGAAATTAAAAGACAATATCTAACCAAGGCCCTGTTGTTTCAATTATGAGTATGTCAGCTTTGATTGGCTGTGAACACAATGCCTATGCAGTGGGATTCAACCTCCCTTTTTTTATCTGTTTTTTTATGTAGACAAATAAATTTTTATATTTATTATATATAACCAGGATTCATCCATGACTTGCATTCCAGTACTATTGCTACCTTGCAACTCTGCTCTTAAAAATATGCAGATTTTTCTGTATAAACTGGACTAAGTAGACCTGGAAGTAAGTGAGAGACACTAAAAGAACAACAAATGTAATTTTCAAGATCATTTTGTAATTGTGAGTATATAATTTCACTACATACAGAAAGTATTATTTTGGTGTCTAAATACAGCCTAGGAACTAAAGTGCTTAAAATTTTTTTATAACTGAATAAATTCAGATGTACAGACAATTTATTATATGATGCTAAAGGCACTGAATATTGCTCATAAAAGAATTGTAGAAATAGAAGGTCTGTAGAATACCTTTTTTATAAAAGAAAAGAATAATTTACTTTTTTCATTACAATAGATACAGTCTCGTATTTTTACACATAGAGTCAAGTTTTGTTTTCTAATCATTATTTAAATGTGTTCCACTCAGAGCAGTCCAGTTACTGGGAACCTCTGATCTCCTGCCCTTTGTCTTACTGACCACGAAAAGCAAAAAGATTTCCTTGTGAAGTGAAACATTCCCAGCTGAACACACCATCAGGGACTCTGGATTGTAAAACTGATCATAGTCCAAATCAAATACTTATTACTTATTTCAAGTGTTCTCCTTTTATGTGTCAACCTGAATTGGAATTCAAGTCAATGGCAAAACTCCCATTGACTTTCAGGGAAAAAGATTAAACTCTATGATGTGTATTAAATGTTTTGTTCTGGTACTCAACTCAGAACTGCTGGGTGGGCTGAGGAATACATCAGACAAAAATTCATCCATATCCACAGCGAGAAAAAAAAGAAAATATAAAAGATGCTGAAAAATCCTTTGCTCCATTGGAGAGATGTCTGTCATTAAATCCATGCCATATGAAATTATTGATAAGGGATGTTAACATTCTTGCTTATGAGCAAAGAAGAAGCTCAGTAACACATAAATATTCTCCCCACAGCACATTTATTCACTGTTTTTCTGATCACATGGGAAGCATAACATTAAGAAGAAGATAAATCGATGGTTTAAGCACAGTATTGAACTTCCATTATATTGCCAAGATAATCAGGCATATCTTCAGAATGCCATTATGTGTTACTTTAATTATTTTCTTACTATTTTTCTATTGTTGAGATATGAGGTGGGTAGAAACCCTAGAATGTCATTCCCAACTATACAACCATAAATGTATCCATATAGGGGAGAAGCAAAAAGTAGGCTTAATATAGCAGTTATGAATTTACATATCAGAGGAATTTCATTGAGAATTCCAGGGCTGAAATCAATGTGAAATTACAAGGTGTATAAATATCATTAGCTCAGTTGGTTTGGGCATGGTGCTAATAATGCCAAGGTTGTGGGTGGCCATTTACCTAAGAGTTGGGCTCAATGATCTTTTTGGATCCCTTCCAATTTAGAACGTTCTGTGATTCTGTGGCTCATCTTTTCAGCAGGATTGGATCATTGTTTGTAGCAGGGGTTTAGGCTTGGGCTAGGAGGGACCTCATAGTTTATTTTCATTGCCAACTCAGACAATATGAGATGAACAGTCTCTGGAGAATATAGAAGAAAACACAAGTTTGTCTTTCCCCAGACATGTAAATTCTAGTCTTTCATCAGTGTATAATTTTATTTATTTATTATTTTGTATATTGTTTCTAAACCAGAAACTTAGCTGGGGAAACTGCCTGCCCCATTGGCACTAATAGTCAGCTACACTAGTAAAAGTGTA